>JAUTXW010000461.1:790000-1360000 GCA_030620095.1 Kuschelorhynchus macadamiae | reverse complement strand
GGACTCTTCTCCTGAAAATATCGAAAACAGCGAAAACGAAAAGAGCTCGGAGATCCCAGCTAAATCTGCTGGGACCCCTGAGGACATGGAGATAGTCCCCACATACGCCGAGAAGGCTAAAAGGGTCCCTCCAGTAGTGATTGACAGGGCGGAGGACTGGATCCTCGTCAGTAGAAAGATAAAATCTAAAGAAATTAATATCGAGAAAGCGAAGATAGTGGGCAACACCACAAAAGTTTTTCCAAAGTCGGCTGAAGACTTCAGAAAACTAACACGCCATCTCGATGAAGAAAAGAAGGGGTACTATACGTATTCTCTTCCAGAAGAAAAGAGAGAACATGTAGTCCTCAGAGGACTACCTCTCCATATCCCACCACTGGTCATCAGTGAAGAGCTAAAAGCTCAAGGGGTAATTAACGGGGATGTATTCCCGATGACTAGAAGACGCACCAAACAGGTGATTCCCCTGTACTTGGTTAAAACTCAAAATAAAGAAATTTATAAGATCACCAGGCTCAGTGAGGGTGGAACCAAAACAGAAAAGCATTGAGCTACAACAATGCTTCAGATGCCAAAGATACGGCCATACGCAGTGGAAGTGTACCTTCCAGGAACGATGCGTCAAATGTGCTGGAGGGCACCGCTCGACGGTCTGTCCCCTTCCGGGGGACAAGACCTTAAGGAACGCGACGTGTATTCTGTGTGGGGAAAAGGGGCACCCGCATGGTGGCATCCTACCGTGGATGTACGAAGTGCCCTAAAGTGATAAAATATTCCCACAAACCAACACCTCCTCCAACACACACACACACACACACACACACACACACACACACCACAAAATCAGCCGCCCCCCCGAGGAGTCACGTACTTCGACCGAAAGAAGTGCGGCAGCCTGCAGCTGCCAGTACTTCTTCAGGAGGACTGACAATGGATCAGTTCCAAAAAGCTATGAAAGAATGGCAGACTCCTTAATGAAGGAAACACAGAAGATGATCATAGAGGCCCTAAAACCCAGAAATGGCAGAAAATAATCCCACAACACCAAAAACTCTAAAGATAGTGTCGTGGAATGTAAACGGCATTAGACAGAGAAAAATAGAGATAATACAGCTAATCTCTGAAAGGACACCTGATATTCTGGCACTGCAGGAGACCAGAATAGGCAGGGCGGAAAGGTTCTCTATCCCAGGATACGAAACCTACAGATACGACAGAATCGTAAACAATGGCGGTGGCGTAGCGCTCCTCGTTAAGAGGACACTCCCATATGCATACATTGGGATTGAAGACGTAGACATAGAAGTCCTAACAATCGAAGTCCCCACCTCCAGAGGGAAGATTAAGATCTCCTCTGCATATAGGCCCTCTAGAGAGGACCTATTACAGGAGGACATAGACGATTAGCTAAGGGCTAGACACCCCCGGATCATCATAGGTGATCTGAACTGCAAACATCCGCAGTGGAATAGCACTACGCAAGACAGGAACGGTCAAAGACTCCTGGACTTCACTGAAGCCCAAGGGGGCACAGTCATAGGACCAGACAGGCCAACGTTTCTACCAAGAAACTAAGGCATTCCTCAGGTGTTAGACATAGCAATCCTAAAGAACATTGTCCATGACTTTGAAATCGAAACCCTAGAAGAAGGGACGTCGGACCATAATCCGATCGAGTTATTTCTGGGTAACGATAATAGGGCACAGGAAACCACAGTAAGGAAGCAGACGAAGCATACGAGTTACCAACAAAAAGCCCAAGACAAAATCGAAATCGCAGCCATTAATGACTCCCAGGAGCTAGAAAGAGCTGTAGAGACTCTTGAAACAAACATACTGGAAGCTTTCCACGAAAGCACAGTAATAGTCACAACGCCATACTCACAGCCTGGGAGCGATATACCTCACGATCTGAGAATTCTCATCAGAGAGAACATACGACTCAAACGGACGCAGGCACCTTGAGCAGGACCGAATAGCCCTAAATAGGCACTCAACCAGGTTAAGAGATGCACTGAGGGAGCATAGAGATAGAATGTGGAGTAACAAACTCCGGGAACTAGACACCATGGTACGTGAGGAACGCCCAGATACACCGTGACTTGCAATGGGAACCACTACAAGACGCAATCAGGACCATGAAAGGCATCCAGCGGGCAGCGGCACATCCCAATGAAGAACTCCGAAGGCTGGTGGACTACGACCCCTTGGAGGAGCGGCGGGCACACAGGGTCTACCACCGTAGACCCCGCGACCACACACAACACATACACTGATAATAATGCCCATTTCTGTTTCAGAGATACTCCCTATATGTCCGCGAAGCATATAGGAGAGGTGTGATGTAAGTACACACCTCCGGATGTATACGAGCTGACACACCTAGGATAGAGAAGACTTATGGTTTATTAAGGCCCTAGGCCCGTTTAACCGTAAGTACCTATCACAGAGAGGCGGTTCCCTAGGTTAGGGAACCGGGTGGTGGTGGGACCTCGGGCCATTTGGCCCCTTCGCGTATACAGCTTATGCAAAATGCATATAATCTAAAGAACATATATTTCCTAATAATATCTAAAGAAGAAAAATGTCACATGTATACCTTCCTTATTTACTTCTAAGCAGTAGGGCTTTTTGCCTTTCATAATTTATACTTTTGTTTGTTAATAATTAAGGTAAATATATATTTTGTGTATTTACATAATAAATATCAGCAAAGACAATAATTATTGATAATAAATCGTTCGGATATAGAAACGAAGCACTAGTTTCAACTTTAGAATGTTCGAAAACTTTCGAAATTGTTTCTATAGCTTTAGGGATTATCTTGTACCTATTTGCGCTTTATCTTGTACGCCCTTTAGAGAGAAATCTGGTGTGTAATCAAACGAGTTTACATAACCATCTGCTGCATAAACGTGTATAATTACGTATAAGTACTTAATCATATACCATATACATAATCTTTGTTTTAAAAATCAACGTTTACCTATTGTATAGACACAAATTAAACCGATTAGATCGCCAACATTATGTTTTTCAAATCAATAAACCGTGTAAGAATAGTTTAAACTTTGAAAGGGTGAAGATAAAATATTTACATTTGACAGACTCGAATAACTCACTAAATGCTTATTTTGTTGTGTTTGCTTCATGAAAATTTCAGGATGACGGCTGAGCGCCATTTTGAAGAAAATACGAAAAATAAAGCAGAATGAGTAGCATGTATATGTTAACAAATCCATTACAAAATGGCGATCATGCATTAATGTAAGAGTACTTAAATAAATAGAGGGTAAAAATTCTTGATTCTATAACGTTTAAGGTCAGTAAGTATAAGGTCAGCCCTTCTACTTTCGTCGCTTTTTGAAATGAATAATTTTATTATTTCTCTTTTTTTGGGGATTGATTAACATTGAAAAGACCGCTATGGGATCTGTCAAATCGCATGTCAACGTTATTAAAAAAAATAATACTTTGGACGTCAATACCCTATAGATCTAATCCTAAATGAATTTCTATTTTGAAAATCTCTAATAATAATGGTAATATCGTTTAAAAAGCCAAAAAAAAAAATCTAGTAATATAATAAATTTTATAAGACGAAACGTCTTAGAAAAACAAAAACATCGTTTTTTTGGCGTTAATCTGCTTTCCAATATTTTAAAGAGACATTCTTCGCAGTTCAATTTTTTTAAAAGGGGAAGTGAAATCCTGAATTAAACTTTTTTATTTTTACAGTTTTAATCTATTATCTAAACTTTCTACACTTATGTGTTTTAAAAACTGTTTGCCGGAGTGATAGATCATTTAATTTTTTTTCTCTGGTGACTGAACGAACTGAAAATTTGACTAGATTGAGCCAGAAATCGGTCCAAACATAAACTGAGATTTTATACCGAATACCAGGTTTTACATTGCTTTTACAAAATGTTTCATTTTCTTCGTAGGAGGGAAGTATTATAAAAAAAACAGCGTCTCAAGTTTTTACAGATCTTCACGTTTTAGTCTTTTGATATCGTCATAGTTAAAGAACTATTTACACGAATATTGACGAAAATTAAAATTAAAAGTCGCAGGGAACCGAAGGAAACATTTTAGTATAAATCCAAGAAGGTAGCCTAAAAAATCCAAATTCTAATTATTTTTTTGGAAGAGGGACTTGAGATTAGGCAGAGTTGAAAATTTGGGGAAAACTAAAAATTACTTGAGCATGTAAGTAAACCAAAATTTAATATGACTGCCAAAAAGCGACGGGGCACGCAGATTTTAATTTTTCATACTCCACGGATACGTAAAGTTTCACTGTACCACATCACCAAATTTGAAACTTTAATTTTTAATACACTGAATAAAAATTTATACACTACAAACCATAATTTAGAAATATGGTTACTTAAAAATACACTTAGCCATTGAACATTTTTGAGTACTTAGATATGTACTCTTAATTTTAATTTCCTGGAACAGTGTTGCCAAGTTCAATTATTTACAAAATTATTTGACCCTCATCGTTCTGGGTATAAATATCAAGGGCGTTTTATTATTCCACATTATCCTATTCCAAAATATATACTTCTCTGTAGTTTGCAGTCCTGGCTTCTCGTTCTGGAACTCGCCAAGGTGAACCCGACGATCATCGGTCATTAAACCAATTCTAATTTCATCGAAAAATGTTACATTTTTCCATTGATTGATGTTCCAATGGCGATGTTCGATATATCAATTTAACCTCGTCCGTTTCTGCAATTGTGTAATTTTGAGTAGCTATCTTCGAATTGTTTGAATTGATACCTCGATGTGATGTGCTGCCCGAATTTGTTCCTTTATAACTATTGATGTTGTTGGATTTCTCCTTGCCAGTATTCTAATAAACCGATCTTGATTTGCTGTGGTCTTGCGATTTCGATACATTCGAAGTCTATTTTCAATTGAACCAGTCTCAATATTTCTGAAATAAATTTAAGAGATATAACTCTGGTTAACTCCTGTTATTTCGGCAATATTCCTCTGACTTCTACCGCTCTCCACTAAACCTATGATAGGGCCTCGGTTTAAAGCAGAAATTCTAAGCATTTTCAACTTTTTGTAGTTCAAAAATTTCATCTTTCAGGTCGATTAGGTTGTTTATTGTTATACAAGTAGTTGTTTATTGACTTTTAGATGGGCAAACACTGATTTCGTTCGAAATGGTAATCGGGTACAGTAAAACTTTACGTACCTGTAGCATATGAAAAAATTAAATCTGCATGTCCCGTCTCTTTTTGGCAGTCGTATTAAAATCTGGTTTATTTCCAAGCTCTCCTAACTTTTAGTTTTTCTGGTACAATATGTAACAGAATAGACTATAACAACGGTATAGAGTATATATTTTTATATATTCCAAATGTAATGAAACTGTCGGTTCTCACGTTAACGCTTAAACATTTGATTATTTCAAAGGAATTATAAGTGGATTTGTCTAATATTAGTTTCGAGAATTTTAAAACCTAAACAAAATAATAAATATCATATATCTCAAACGGTATCTTCTAGACTGTATAGACGGATTTATGTATAGATAAACTTTCCTAAGTGCCTTATGCCTCCTTTCGACAGTTCATGTTCATGGTCCCATATGACCCCTGTCTCATGGGAATCTTTCTTTGGCCTGTTTAATTTAACTTGTTGCAAATATTAATTGAAACATTTTATTTGGTTCGATACAATGATGATGAATCAATTTACTATGTTAAAAATACAATAGAGTACTTTGTAATAGGAACATTACCGAACAGCCATGTTTTTGGTGCATTCCCTACAGAAAAGATTAACTGAAAGGGTTTTTCTATGCCTGTTTTTTGCCATGACATTTCGTACCTATAATGTGGATAAGTTAGTATAGGCATATGTATATATATATATATATATATATATATATATATATATATATATATATATATATATATATATAAGATAATTTTTATTATTTTTTGCAATACTTAAATATTTTCTTGGCATGCGTGTTCATAAAATTAAAACGATTTTTTAATTATTTGTCATATTTAATTTAATTTGACGTTTCGACGGGTAGTTCAACATTTTTTGAATACGTTTACCGCATATAATTTGAATTACTGCCAAGAGTTATGTCCCGTCTTTTATTATAGAAAAAATATTTAAAAGACTTGCACAAAGGCATATTAGACACTTGCAATTTTAAAACATATTGCTTGCTTTACAGGAAGACAAATAGTGCGCTTTTTCAAAATTGTTTTTATTTTATTTTTCCTAAAACAGATTGCAAAAAATAAACAATCTAAGATTTTAAAAAATCAAAAATTATCTTACCATGAGACGTAAATCAAAAGATCAATAACACCAATTAACATTTAAGCAAAATAAAATACACATAGCACATTGTCATTTTGTCAAACAAACAAATATTTGTTCGACAAAATGACAATGTGCTATGTGTATTTTATTTTGCTTAAATGTTAATTGGTGTTATTGACATTTTGATTTACGTCACATGGTAAGATAATTTTTGATTTTTTAAAATCTTAGATTGTTTATTTTTTGCAATCTGTTTTAGGAAAAATAAAATAAAAACATTTTTGAAAAAAACATGGAACTACCTGTCGAAACGTCAAATTAAAATAAATATGACAAATAATTAAAAAATCGTTTTAATTTTATGAACACGCATCCCAAGAAAAGAAGTACCTAAATACAATATATATTTGAAGGTTCAAGAAAAATATTTGCGAAACTATATATATATATATATATATATATATATATATATATATATATATATATATATATATATATATATATATATATATATATATATATATATAAATATATTATTATATAAATAACCTTAGGACTAAGAATTAAAGGGAATATTATTTTAATCGATTTATTCACTTTTTTTTTTATCATGGGTGACACCTCTTGTCTCTAAGACGAAGTTTCGAACTTAAAGAATAGAGTAAGGACTTGTGTTATTTGGGAAGTAACTGGTTTTCAAGAGTTAAATTTACGGTTTATTTAAATATTTTTGTTTTCTGTTCTAGATTTAAATATTCTTTTTTGTTATATCATTTTTGTACAGTATTTCACTTCCTTTACTTTTGCTAATAGATTTTTAAATTGTTTTAAAAAAAACCAAATCTTTTATTTAAATAAACCACCTGCCAGTTAAAATAAATATATTCAAGAAGAAGATACCATCGTTGTTGCAGTTTACTGTTGTTCGAGATTGAGTGGTCGTAGAATTGGTGAGATAAGATGTTTAATTCAATTTGTACTAACAATTATATTTGATAACATTGTAAATTATAATTTACGAAGAAGCCTACAGATTACCTTTGATTTTACTTATCATATCTTAAGTTAATTTCAGTATTGTGATAGGGTTACCCGCTAGACCTCAGATAAATAAATAAAATAAATAAATAATTTTAAATATAATAAATAACCGCTTTATGACCTTGTTATAAATAGAACAAAAATTTTCAACTCTGTCCAGGCCTCCAAAAAGTAGAAAGACTGACCTATCAGAAACAAAAAACTTTGTTAAAACCGGTTGAATAATAACTTAAATACACGAGTTTGAAATTAACCTTAACAATCAGTGTTGCCTTAGTAGTTAGTACCTCAAATTATATTTATTAAACATTGAATATGTGTGTACGTTACGGGAATATTAAGTTATTAAATTTAAAGATCAATTTGCTCTCGCACGAAAAGAGCAATCAATCAAACATATTGGATTCTCGGGATATGTCACTTCAGAATGTAGGGGTGAATATTTTTAACCTACTTTAGTAAACACATTATGTAAATACTTTCATTTCAGTTGTGGACAGAAGCGCCTTAAATAATATCACTTGCTTTACTAAAATTGGTAGTTAGTGTTTAATGTTTAGCTAAATTAGAGATTTGTTTAAAAACATTAAATTCGCCAGAGCAACGTCTATACGTCGAAATTGAAAAAATATATTCAGTATTATACAGATATATAAATATATTATGTTCCTCAGGGCTAAACTGCGTAGACTCTAATAGTTTTGAGCACCGTGTCTATTAAGCAATTTCTCTCTCTAGCTTGAATGAAAAACGATGGCATGTTTATCTATTCACACAGAAGGTTTATACTTTGAATAGACAGTCCATTAGGCACTATTAAATTAACCACATCAGTTGCCAGTGTCACCGCTGTCCCATTTGAACTAGTCGTGTGAATTGTGTAAATAGCAAAATAATGCTGTCCTTATCTGTCCCTACTAAAGAGATTTTTAGTGATTGCTTTATTTTGTAAACCGCGATGACGTTCTTTTCATCCTAGGTTTGGTTTAATACCAACAGATTAAAAGTATGCTATGGTTGTTACCAATGACTAAAAGAAATGGACCCAGCATTTCATTCAAGAAAAGGAAATAAATAAAATGAAACGTCAGTGGCGGCTCGCGGGTGAAAATGTAAGAAGAGAAGTGCAAATGAAGCAAGAAAATATCGCAATAATTTTTTTTCCAGAATTTTTTTATATGTGGAGGCGGTAGAATATTTTTTTCTGACTTACCTAAATTTTGTATACTAAATAAATCAATTCTCCTATCCTTCATAGCAGCAAATTTATTTATAACATCCTCATAAAATGGATGAGTTGCCCTAATCTCCTCCAGAAATTCCTTTTGTATTGAAATATTGCCAAGAGAATTAAGTCTTTCTTGAGATATTGTATTTCTTAAATAAGTTTTTACACATTTGAAGCAAGACACACTTCTTTTCACTGAAGCCCTTGTGGACGGTATTGTCAAAATAAGGGAAAACAATTTATATGCTTCGGTAAAAATATATTTATTTTAATTAATTTTTTTCACTTGCTCTTGCAGCGATATATTTCAATTACTCTCATTGGCATAAATAAGACAAAGCTCATTTTTAAATCGTTGACTTTTTGAAAATATTTCTCCATATAACTGTAACAAATTTTCAAACGGGCCAGTCGGAAAATTTAAAATATATTCGGAATATTTAGCAGAACCTGCCAAATATGAAAATGTATGTTTTTCACAGTCTTGAAATATTAGTATCATTTCCATTAAAATATAGTCCAATATTTCATAAAAAAGGGTTCTATACTTAGCCCTAATTTCTTCAGGTGAAAGCTTAGCAAACTCACGTTTGTAATGATTTATTTCTGTGATAGAATTTTCTTTATTAAACATGGTATTAAAAAAATGTTCATTTCGTTTTTTACAGAGCGCCTCACGACAGCGTTTTATATTGGATATGCAAAAATGAATGTCAAGCGATTTTTTTTGAAGAACGTCAAATAGTATGTCCGTGATTGATAAAATGTCATTAAACACTAATGCCAGAAACGTGAATTCAAAACTTCGAATTTGAAGTTGTAACAACACCATAAATAAATATAACACAAAACTGTCAAATTAACTGCAAAGGAACTCACCGGTTGCAGCGAAATCTGCGAAAATAAAAGTAAACAACCACCGCAAACTGAACGACACGTGCATGTAGTGTACTGCGCCTACAATTCACCAAGAGCGTTGTATGGCGCTGGGCTCGACGTTATCGGATACGCGTTGTCATGGCAACATAGTAGGAAAATCGTAAACTAAACATAGCACCTCCAGGAAAGTCAAAGCGGTTTGCGCCACTGTTATAGTTGTCATAATAAAGTTCGATTGAAAGTTTTAAAAAGGCATGCCGCCAACGGTCAAGTAAAATATTTATTTTGTAGATGTACAGTTTAATTTTTACCAATTAGGTGAATAAATAAATGTAAAAACTAAAATTTAAAGAGATATATAATAAATATAGTTAGATGTTTGCTTGTTTATTTTTCCTGGTCAAGTAGCACTTCACCTACTTCACCTGAATAGCCGCCACTATGAAACATTAATTTGTTGTTTTATGTAAGTAAAAAAAAAGCAGGCTAACTGCATATCTACCAAGCGCGGTGAAAATGACAACTATCTATTGGTTACCAGGTACAAGACCATCTGACTATATTACCAGGTACAACATCATATCCGTTAATTTTTGACTATAATTTGAAGTCAATCTGATAAGAATTCTTTAAATTATGCCGCGAACTGACAGAGAGACAAACCGACAGACGGATCGACGGAATTGATAAATTAAAAAATATTTTTTAGCATCTAGGGACGCTAAATCGTGTAGATATGTAAAATCTGAGAGGGTGATTTTTTCACGATTGCAAACATTTTATTCCGCCATCTTGAATTAGTATCACAGTTTTACTAGTTCAACTCTATACTATAATTAGTTTTGGTAGATAATTTAAAAGTAGTTTATTAAGTAGTTTTTTCAGGTTGAATTTTTAAATATTTCATTAAGCCGCCATTTTGTTCCGCCATCCTGGATTCAAAACAAAATTTTACCAGTTGATTCCTACATAACGCTTGATTTTTGTACAAAATTTGAGATAAATTGGATAAGTAGTTTTTTAGTAATTTTTTTAATATTTCACTAGGCTGCCATTTTGTCTTTCCATATTGGATTTTTACCAAAATATTACCAAGTCATCCCCATGTGATCATTAATTTTTTACCAAAATTTGAAGTTGTCGCGTAAATAGCTTTCGCGAACAGATGTTTTTCGACATCTATAGACCCTGAAACGTGAAGATCTGAAAAAATCTCGGAGGGTGGTTCCTTTCGTATTCGTAAAAGAAAAGTATTGTATTCCCTTTTACGACGGAAGTAAAAATTAAGCAAAGAGCCCATCTTAAGGAGAAAGATGAATTTGTTGCTGCTTTCGTATCTTGTAAATATAAGTAATCTGTTTATATATTTTTTTAACTTCAAGGTATTATTTCAGAGTTAATGCTGCCCAAAATTTAACTCATTAGTGGAAACCACTTTATTTTAAGCTAGAGAAGTACAGCAAAGAAGCCTGCTGGGAGACATGAACATGGTATACCATTCACCGATATCTATATTTCAGTTCAATCTTCAAAATATTCGTCACAATTTTAGCATTTATTTTTACTGGAATGTTTTCCTCTCCAACGCTTTAATATTGAAGTAATAATACTTCCAATATCATAATCGCTGATAATATTTCATATTAAGTAACACTACATTAACAAAATGTGTTTTTGAAAATTTATAAAAATTACGGCAAAAGATGAACAGTTTACAGTTTAGGTTTTAAATCTTTCCTCTGTTTTAACCAAATAAATTTATACAAAAGACATTAACGTGCACTTCTCTATTATCATAGAGAACTTTTCCGTGTACGCTGGCAACTAACTTATGTTTATTATCTTTGAATGCAGCATTAAACTTCTAAAGGATACTAAAATAACAGAAATTGTAACAGGGGAATACAATAGCTGATCCTTATAAAACTAGTTTATGAGAGTTGGTGCGGAGAATGACCTAGATTTTTATATATTTTTTTAAATACTGCTTTGCTGAATTGATGTTTGAACTGTCACGGTAGGCTGTTTCAAGAATGGCACTTTAAAAGCAATTAGAGGCAACACCGTCTCTACAAGAAAGTCGGAAACCGGCCGTTGACGGCTTGCGATGAGTCATCACTAGTAGTTAATTTTTGTAATTAACTGTTATCTGTAAATTCGTTTACGGCGTGGTTTTTTGCATTCGTTCCTACAAATAGGTTAGAACATTGAAGAAGGTTTGATGTTTATCTTGATTATATACATATTTATACATCTGCAACGTCCATTGAGACAAATCCCACTTCTATAATCTGAGCCTTACGATCAGAACACCCCATTTTGAATTTTATTTATTTCAAAATTAATAAAATTGTTGTCAATTTCACGAGTTGGGCTGTGTACGAACTGGGTGAAACCAAAAGGAAAAATAGTTGAGTTAACATCTGAGTTTTACTGTAACTATCATCTACTTTATTAAAAATCTACATTGAAATTTCCCAGAATAAAAATTCTCAATTTGGCATTGAAACTTTCTGGCAAATTTAATGCATAGTACATTGACCAAATTCTCGATTTTTGCAGATTCTGATAGCAAGAATAGAATCAATCTAAATTTATGTAAAATAATATATTTTATATAATTATTATTCTTCTGTTTTGAGAAAATCTTAATAGCTTTTAAATAATATATTAGTCTCTTTTCCTTAGTATAAGTTGTACATATGAATGTATATATTTGTGTATCTGTTAATTAGTCTGTGAATAAAAGTGTGATAAAAATGTAGATATTGTTTCATTTTGATAAAGATATTTGGTATGTTAGTTTATCATAATAAATAATAGAATATTTCTTCAGATTAAGAAAACCCTTCCTCTGAAAGAAAAGAAAAAAGTTTTACAAGAATTAGAAAATTCATAAAAAAACTGGTTATTTCTCTTTTCAACTAATTTTAGAGAAGCAGGTTCTACTGAGTTATGTTTTCCTACAAATTTCTAGTAAATTTGTTATATAAAATTTTTTGTCATGCAGCTACATATGAAACTGACACAAAAGCACTGTTTTCTCTAGAAGGTTCTTTTTATCACACGTGTTAAAAAAATTTCAGCACTATAGTACTTGAAAGATGGTAAACAAAAAAAAGCTAAAGGCTACTTTTAATCTATTTCAAATCAATTACTCAGTTTTTCAATACTAGTTTTGAAAAGTAAATAAACTACTACTGAAGACTCTTTGTGGTTGTAAGAAAAATAGTTTACTATTTTTCCTATGACCTACCTCGTTTGAAAACTTTCACTTTCAACAATTATTATGTATTATACTATTAGACTTCTATAGAGAGTTATTCTGTATAACTACATGGGGGAAGGGCTTGAATTTACTACCCCTGAGAACACATATTTAGTACAGCCTATATTATATTTAAATAACAAACTAAAAGTACTGTTTTATAATTAAAGACAAGATAAAGAAGCATTTCGGTCTTTTTCAAAAATTCCCCTTAGATTGTGTGTTCTTGCACCCATTGTATAGTCTTTATGCCATCTAAAGTGTTTTTTACTAAAAAGAATAAAAAAAGCTAGAGGCAGCAGATAAATATTCATTAGTCTGCAAATCTCAGATCGGAAATAGCCAGTGATTATTCAAATATTGCTATAGACAGTAAATAAGCATTGTCCTATATTCGTCAAATAATATTCATACATTTTTATACAATAAAACCAGTTTAAATTTTTATAAATACTTGAATAAATCACCCGTTTAATATTTTCCAATTAATAAAGCATATAATTCTCAGTTCAACTGTTGAAATGGTTAATTCTGATCCATCTTTTACTAGTGAGTTCACAAAATTATCATTCCATATGATCTAGCTTAAATAACTGCTAAGGGCGTCTGCAGGGGTGGGTGACAACATTCAGACATGGGAGCGTGGTGTGCCTTTAATATGTAAATTCAGCGATTAGAGGACACTTTTTTTTCAAAATACAGGTAGGGGGCAAGCCCACCTTATGGACGCCCTTGCTAACTGCATTCAAAAAAAAGATAAAAATGTATTTGGGACAGACTTTTACTTTGGAAGTTAGTGCGATTTTCAAGTTTTATTGTAATTTTATTATGTGTAGAATACACCTTTTGAATTTTTCTTAGACATTTTCTCAGTTTGTTTACATTGTCTTTCCTAATTCGAAACAGAAACCTTAAATGCAGTGGCGGCTATTCAGGTGAAGTAGGTAAAGTGCTACTTCACCAGGAAAAATAAACAAGCAAACATATAACTATATTTATTTTATATCTCTTAAAATTTAAGTTTTTACATTAATATATTCACCTAATTGGCAAAAAATAAACTGTACATCTCGAATAAATATTTTACTTGACCGTTGGCGGCATGTCTTTTTAATACTTTCAACCGAACTTTATTATAACAACTATAACAGTGGCGCAAACCGCTTCGACTTTGCTGGAGGTACTATGTTTAGTTCACGATTTTCCTACTACGTTGCCATGATAACGCGTTCGCGTTGACGTCGAGCACATGGAAGAATAATGTTAACCAGCGCCATACAGTGGTTGTTTACTTTTATTTTCGCGGATTTCGCTGTAACCGGTTAGTTGCTTTGCAGTTTACTTGACTGTTTTGTGTTATATTTATTTATAATGTTGTTACAACTTTATTTGGTGTCGGGTTTATTAATTTACATTATTGATGAATTCGATCACGGATGTGGTTTGCATTTTGTTGGAAACTCTATTTAATCGATGGAAGGAACAAGATGAGAGTTTTAATCGTCATCCTGGTTTTCGGCGTACAAATGGTTATGTAGTAGTCAAATATTACAAAAATTATTTTGCTGGCCTTGTTTACTAGCTTCCGATAAATATTCAGTGTAAAATAAGGCAGGATTTGCAAGTATGTTAAATACATGAAGGTCTTTACATAAACATGAAGGCTCGGCGGAGCATTTAAAATGCGAATTAATGCTAAAAACATTTGTAAAAAGTCAAAGCATTATAGCTGACGCTTTAAAAGAAAATGTTAAACTATATAAAATACATTTTAACGAAAACCTCCGATTAAATAGACTTTTTATGTGCTCGGTGATTGACGCAGTTTTGTACCTTGCAAAACAAGAGTTAGTCTTTCGCGGCCATAATGAGAGCAGCGAGTCAATAAATAGGGGGAATTTTAAAAAGCTTTTAGGTTTATTAATATCGAGAAGTTCCCAAGAACTAAAAGATCATCACGAAAAAATTAAAAATGTTTTTACTGGTGACTTGAAAACTATTCAAAACGAAATAATTGAATGCATTTCTGATTATTTAAATCATCATGTAAAAAATGAAATAATGAACACACAGTTTTTTTCTGTGCAAGTGGATGACACCTCTGATATTACGCAAAGCTCCCAGTACTCCATAATTTTAAAATGCGTTAATTCAGAAGGTTCAGTAGTCCAGAGATTCTTAGGATTTTATAATGTCAGCTCCGATAGAACGTCGAAGAATTTATATTTTCTATTGGAAAAAATTAAACATAAATTAATAGGGCAATGTTACCACTAAATGGCCTTCAAAAAAAAGAAAAAGCGCCGCAGGCTGTATTTGTCCATTTTCTTGCGCATGGTCTTAACCTTATGATGTTGCAAAGTTTAAAAATATTTCTAAATGTCGAATTTTTTTTGCAAGTCTTAGTGATATTCTCTCATTTTTTCATCACTCAGCTAAACGAACTCTTACAATTTGCATCTACGAAGCGTATACCAACAATTACAGAAACTCGGTGGTCTTCAAATTCAAAGTTAGTAAATGTGATTGTTCACCTGAAGAAATTAGGGCTAAGTAAAGAACCCCTTTTTATGAAATACTGGACTATCTTTTAATGGAAATGACACTAAGCTTTCAAGACTGTGAAAAACTTAAATTTTTACGTTTGGCAGATTCTGCTATATTTTCCGAATATAGTTTAAATTTTCCGACTGGCCTGTTTGAAAATTTGTTACAGTTATATGGGGAAATATTTTCAAAAGGACAACTAGAAATGAGCTTGGTCTTATTTTTGCCAATGTCAGTAATTGGAATATATCGCTGCAAGAGCTAGTAAAAACAATTAATGAAGATAAAGATATTTTAACCAAAGCATTTAAGGTGTTTCCCCTTATTTTGACAATACCGTCGACAAGTGCTTCAGTGGAAAGAAGTTTTCCTTGCCTCAAACGTGTAAAAACTTATTTAAGAAATACAATATCTCAAGAAAGACTTACTTCTCTAGGCAAGATTTCAATTCAAAAGGAATTTCTGGAGGAGATTAGGGCAACTCATCCATATTTTATGAGGATGTTATAAATAAATTTGCTGCTATGAAGGATAGGAGAATTGAATTTAGGTAAGTCGTAAAAAGATATTCTACCCCTTCCACATAAAAAAAATTCTGGAAAAAAAATTATTGCGATATTTTCTTGCTTCATTTGCACTTCACTTATTTTTTCACCCGCGAGCCGCCACTGCTTAAATGTGAGCACAATTTAACAAGTAAACTTTGTTCAAACCAAAAGGTGAAATATATTAATGTTTAATTATTTTGTAGGTCTATATATTCACAATAATGAATAAAATCGAGCTATCGATGTGTAAAGCGCAACAAGAAAGGCAGGTAGACTTGCGCTCTTTACCACAGAATCCCAAACAGGTGCGTTGAATAAAAATACTAAATATATTACTTTAAAACAGAAATCTACAGCAGTAAATTAAGTTTAAGAAAGTCTATACTTCCTGATACTTAACATGCGCCCATTTTGTGTTTTAACTTGTAAATGTTTGAATATTTAGATAAATCTCTGTAATATCCTTGCCACAGACTAATTTAAAACAAATCACCTTTATCATGTGTACCAAACACTAATAACATTTCGGTGATAACGATTTATGTATCATCAGCTTTGTTTATTTTCTGCAAATTAAATTTGTGCTGGTGTATCAAAAATGTATCCAGAGGAAAATGCCAAAATTCTCGATAACATATTGAAACGAACGGGACAGGCGAGCACCGATTTGTTACCAGTAAAATCCAGGTTAAGATATGAACATGAATATCACATATTTACTGAATGGAGTGATCCGAAAAAATCAAAACTGTAAGTGACGACGTTTATTTTGTTGAAAAGTCAAGTCTATCAAGTCTTCCGCGTTATAGACTCGATTCTCAATGCTAAAGGGTTGTTTGGCTGTAAAAGAAAATGCTGACATCAACAAATATTTTTTTCAAAAACTTCGTTCTCCAATTATTCAAAATATATTTTTTAATTTGTTGGTTAGGAGAAGGCTCAAAAAACACACTTGTTCGAATTTCTGTGCGACATTTCTTATCTTTATTGATACTTTTTCAACCTCTGAATTGTTAGTGTCGTGTCTGTAATCTGCCAATTATTTCCAGGTTTGATGTAAAGAAAATATAATCAATCATACTGTAATATAGCTAAACTAAATGTAATAGGAAATGACTGTGACTTAATTCAGGTTAAAAAGGACGTATGTCTTGGAAAACTTTCAATATCAAAACTGTAGTGACAGTTTTGATATTGACTCGCATCTTATTAAGATGTGATGAATGCGTTCAAGAATCCATCAGATAAGCTTTTGTTATATCCCAGGAGCCTCTAATGATTTTATTTACAAGGGCAACATATTTCTTCCAATGGCACTGGATATTTCATTTAGTACCTTATCCCACGTAGATTTTTAAAAGTCACCATTTCAGTGGCATTATACTGGCAACGGTATGGTGGTAGTCTTAATTTTTTTTTCGGGATATTTTTGGAAATAACTAACGCCCAAATTTCGTCTTTTATCGCTTTTTCTGGGTAATCGATGTTTTTGTTTTTCAGTCATTCAGTTAGTTTATATTTTGGCCAAGACTTTTCAGAAAGGCCAGAGGGATAAATTGCATTATCCATAATAATTAAAGATTTTGGAGGTAAATTTGAAATTAATTTAGTTTTCAATCATGTTTTAAATTTTTTTCTATTCATGCTATCGTGATAGTCTCACTTTTTAGCAAGGTTCGAAGGATATATATCCATGGATATATATCGTGATATATATCGTGATATAAATCATGATATTTATACATTGATATATATCCGATATTTTCAAAAAAATTTAATTTCTCCGGAAAATGGTCCCACGGCCTGACGCCGACGCCTCAGCTGTTAACTGCATTAACTACGAACAGCAAGAGTGAACGGCGGCGCTACATTCGATTCGGTATCGATCGCTTACCGGGGAATCCCCGTTATCAGGGAATCTCCGTAACCGGGAAATCACCGCGGTTTTGTTGTTTTGTATATGTAGGTGAAATTCCCAGGGCCAGTTGTTTGTTTCCTAGCTTCACTTATTCTACGTTTTTGTTTTATTATTGAATCAGTGTAGTGGGGTTTAGTGATTTTGATTGTACTTATTTAATATTAATTATCATCAAATAAATATGCCAAAACCAAAGCATCGGGTTTGGCGATATTTTGAATGTATATCCAAGAAGGCCAACAGTACTGGAAAGTGGGCAAAATGTAGAGAGTGTTCAAAAGAGATGCAGGGTATACCGTTACGAATGGAAAAACATATTATGTTACACAAACAAAATGCTTCAGCTGACACACAAGAGCCTGTTCTTGAAGTCTTCGCTTCAACTAGTTCCAGTTCTACTAGTTTTGGAATTGCTTCTACTTCTTCTAGTTCTAGTTTTACTACAAAGCAGGGGTCAAGAACTTCAGGTAGGTAATTAAAAATTAGAATACAACCTGATTACTCGTATAGATAAATGAACAGTCACTTTCAAAATTGAAGAGATACCAGGGTTATAAATTCTTTTAAAATGTGTCGTTTCTTATATTAATTTGTATGTGTTACTGTACAGGGTCATCCAAATAAAAGTTAAGGTCCATTTTTTCCATTTTCCTTTTATTTAGTTAGAGTAAAAATCAAAATAGCCATTTTACGTAATTTTTTCCGTAGAACACAAAAATGCTAACCAAAAAAACAATTAAAATTAAAACAGAAGAAATATGACATAAACTTTGCTTTTTTTAAAAGGAACATACTAATTTTTACTTCATATTTCAAAACTTTATAATTTTGAAGGTTTATTTTTTTTTAGTAATTTCATTACAAATAATTTAATTTTTTTAAAATATTTATTTTTTATTAATACCAATAATAATATCAGAGGTGACAACGTACGACAGGTTATTGCAGGTATAAATAAAAATTAAAATACTTTTTAAAAAATTAAAATATTTTTTATCAATGTAGTAAAAAGAAAATAATTGTTTTAAACATTTAAAATTAGAAAGTTTTGAAATATGAAGTAAAAAGTAGTATTTCCATTTAAAAAAAGCAAAGTTTATGCCATATTTCTTGTGTTTTAATTTTAATTATTTTTTGGTTGTCATTTTCGTATTCTATGGAAAAAATTACGTAAAATGACTATTTTAATTTTTACTCTAAATAAAAAGAAAATGGAAAAAATGTACCATTACCTTTTATTTGGATGACGCTGTACCTATACCTATACCTAGTTTTATTTTCAGAGTATTCGGATTCAGAGGGTCCAATTTCCCAGCCTATCAAAAAGAAGCAGCACTCCTTAACGATGGCAAAATATGCGGATGTAATTGCCACATCAGAATCATACTCTAAAGAACTCAACCTTCAAATAGGAAGATTTTTCTTTGCAACAAATACACCGTTTTTACATGCTAATCACATTGAATTTAAGAAAATGATAAATGCACTAAGACCTGGATATAATGGCCGCTCTCCATATCAGATTGGAGTGCCGATATTAAACGAAGTGTATGAGAAACTTTTACAAGAGTGTAGAGATAACTTAAAGGGGCAAATAGTATGCATGTTACTGGACGGGTGGAGTAATGTGCGCAATGAGCCACTGGTATGTTGCAGCATCGTAAATCAAAATGGTGAGTCATTTTTGGTTGACACCGCAGAAACGGGAACAGAGTCACACACTGCAGAGTATCTAAAGAAAACAGCACTTGAGGCAATAAAGAAAACTGAAAGTCAATTCCACGTGAAAGTAAGGAGTTTTGTAACAGACAACACAGGAAATGTCAAGAAGATGCGTTTAAAATTAGAAAAAGAAGCTGATATTATACAATATGGCTGTTCAGCACATATCTTAAACTTACTCGCCAAAGACCTGGAAATACCCGGGGCCACATCAAATATTCTTCGTGTCATTAAATACTTTCGGAATAAACATGTACCATCTGCATTGTATAATCAAGCCGGTGGAAAAAAATTGGTTATGCCATTGGAAATACGATGGAGCACAATGAATAATGCACTGAAGTCTTTTTTAGAAAACAGGGGTGTTATGGTTCAGTTATGTCAGGACCATAAAGACATAATAGAAAGTGACATCATTAAAATTGTAAACGATACGCAAACTTCATTAAATGCGAACTGGATCTGCCCGACTGGATCCAATCGCTATAGCTCTGGATAGAGTTCAACGGGATCACACGACCATATCAATATGTGTAGAGGTTTGGCATAAATTAGAAATGGATTTGTCTGAACAACCACTTAAACCAGTAAAGACATGTTTCATAAAAAGAAAGAAGAGGCACTGGGACCAATGCATTATCTGGCAAATATTATGGATCATCGGTTCTTGGGGCGGCATCTTACGTCCACTCAAAAAGGACAAGCGTTTGAGTTTTTAAATAACATCAACAGTTCTTTTGTTCCCTTTGTAATGTCTCTCATGGCAAAAGAAAATCCATTTCCAAAATACTTTTTTGGAGATCACTTTAGACTTACTTCTCCAATAACGTGGTGGAAATCGGTTCCTGTATCGGACTCAGATTGGCCTGATAAAGAAGCATTTTTAGATTTATGTAAACAGTTGCACACTGCAGTGTCGTCCACAGCTGGAATTGAACGAACCTTTTCATTGTTTGGTTTGGTTCAGTCTGATTTACGAAATCGTTTGGGAAATGAAAAAGCCAGTAAATTGGTATTCATGTTTAAGTTTATGAATCAAGATACCAACAAAAAACAATCCAATCTTGGTTGGGCATGGGACGAACCAGTACCTGAGCATCCTGAAACTGACTCTAACAATAAGTTTGTAAACGTCATCGAGGATTCATCAGATGAGGATCTGCCACTGGCCACACTTTTAGAATGATTGTCAGTGTTTATATTTATTTTTAAAATATTTTCAATTGTTCCTTGTTTTTTTTTTAATGAAATGTAATGTTTATGTTATGTTCCTGTATTTTTTTATGTAGAATATGGTTTTGTGTTCCTTTGTATTAATGTGTTTGTATAAAATACATCATTTTCTTGGGTTTAATAACTTATTTTTCCTTTAGACAAATTGGATATATATCGGATCCGATATATATCATATGATATGATATTTTCAAATATATCGTGATATTTTCGAACCCTGCTTTTTAGTCCCGCTTCGAAATACCAAGATTGCATTTTTAATAAACTCGTTGCCAGCATGAATGACGCTATAACGCCGACCTGAAAAAGAAACATCCATAAATTTCTTTCTAAAAAATCCAAAATTATCCAATTGTTATCCTCGTGTTTGTGTAGACCTGGCCGAAGGAATATCATCCTGCCAACTGCGCATGAAGAATCCTTTGCTGAATATCCATGTTTCATCTAAAGGTACTAGAGTATAAGGTTCTTGTGATTCGATATTCCTTGTATACTCACGCAAAAATTTCATTCTTTTCATTTTAATGTCGAGTAATTCCATTAAATTTTTTTGGTTACTAGTTTTGTTCCATCTGAATCCTATACTACGGCACCAATTTCACAGAGATGAAAGGCAATAATTAAAAAAATCATTGAGATCTTCATTTAACTTCTTGTATCAACTGGCCATTGTAAGGTATTCCTTTTTAACATAAATCATATAAATTGTATCTCTAATTTTATTTTCCATAAAATCAGATATTTTCGTTCTGTATTTCTTTATTTTTTTTATATGGTTTTTGAATATATTTCGTCTAATTGCAATTAATGCGAGACAAAGTAGCTTGATTTACTTTTAATGCCTCCGACGCCGTTATTTGTACATTATTGTAGTCAATTGGGGAACTCTTCTCTAAGCTGTTGCTTTTCAAACTCAAAAAATGCCAGCACATTTAAAATTAATAATTGAGCCTGTTGATTATATCAGGGCATTTTCGAATGAATGGCAATATTATTTTGACACTGATATTGAGGAACAAGTAAAAAAATCAAACTACTGTAGAAGCGACAGTCATTTAATATTAAAATCTTTTATTGTCTACGTTTTCTATGAATTAGAAAGAAATACAAGAAAATGATGTCACAGTCAAACCCTATCACGTTTACTTTACATATGATCAGTAAAGTACTGAGTACTTTTTGGGCCTTCTCCTAACCAAAGAATTAAAAAAAACATTAACAAATATCTAAAAACTAAACGCTTTTTTGAAGCGTCATGCCTCAGGCTGTGACATATATACCAAAAAATCCAGAGTTTTAACAGTAGAACAAGTAATCAAATTTGTACGTGAAACTTCAGATGAACAATATCTACTAGCAAAGGTAATTTTAGTGTTTGGAATCTTTGGTACATGCCCTAGAGACGACTTAATACGTTTAAGTTTAGACGATGTGGAAGATAATGATCGCTTTCTTGTGTTTTTGCGAGACGGAAAAAATCATACGTCAAGAACAAAAACAAACAGAAAGAATATTATCTACAGGGTGTCTGGCTCTATGAAGCAGGGTTCACAAGCTGAACATTTAGAGATATCGAAAAATATGTACACAAAGTTCTATGGTTTTCTCTGAACCATCAGGATTTGATAAAAAAATAAACAAATGACAAATGTAAAGTAAAAAACTGAGCACCGACACTGTTATTTTAAATGGAACACCCTGTATAATATTATTTTAGTAAATGGGCATCTTCTTGCTGGTTATAAAATACCAGGTTTGATACCTGTATCTTTAAAGACAGCTGAGAAAATTGACAAGAACCCTGCCATAAAATGCAGTTGATTCTTTTGTAATGAATTTACTTATGTGTATGTTCTCTTTTTTCTCATCACATTGCCCCTTATGGAAGGGATTTTGTCAGATTTCTCTGTGGTCTTTAAGAATAAGGGTTTAAAATTTGGTGTTTTTATAATCAGCAAGAAAAGTACGATTTACTGAAATAATACTGTACAGAGCATTCCATTTAAAATAGCAAAGTCGATGCTCAATTTTCTACTTTCCCATTGTGATTTGTTTATTTCCTTAGCAAGTCCAGAGAAAACCATAAAACTTTTTCATGCAATATTTTTTAATATCCCTAAAAGTTAAGCTTCTAGATCATGTTTAAAATATAACCAGACCCTGTACAATATCATCTAGAAAAATATTTGTTCACCCCTAGTCGGCCTAGCTCGCCGAATCTGTATCTTAAAGAGGATCTCTAAGGCTTATTGGGAAGGGGGGGCTAACTTACCAGTTCTTATCTTATCTTATGTAATGTCTTTCGGTAGCAGAAATATTCACAGGCTGTGTTATTGAAACGATGTTGAAACCTTGTAGCTAGCTAGACAGCAAAAAAATAACCCAAAAACCCTTGTTTTAGATTAAAATCCAGGTACTACAGTACCAAAGATTTTTCTTCGAAAAGATCATTCGTTCAATGTAAAATAAAACATCCACAAATAAATCCCATTTCTGTATAGTTGAGATCCATCGAGAGATGTCCGCGTAGCTGAACGTCCAGATTGCCAGACGTGACCCACTACATCTGATCGGCAAACTATCGTATTTAGGAAAAAAGTTCGCCTTGGCTTATGCTTGGTGCACAGGTCAGGTCTATGATATAATAAACCGAATGTATGATATCGCGTATTCCTCTGCTACGTTAACCCTGGCTGAGGTGTGCTGTGCTCAGGTGTGACGGGGATAACCAGGCAAAGAATTTTGATAGGAATATAAGGTTTTTTACTTTCTCTAAAGACAAAAAATGTTTACGTGAGTGGACACGCTTGTGTAAACGCAAAGCTAAATTTAATACAAATTTGGCGAGGATATGCTTAAGGCATTTTGTTAAAGATAACTACATGTCATTAATCTATATCAAAAAAGATAACAATATAAATCTGTATGAAATAGTCGACATTTTTATTAAAAAAAGTTTTTCAACTAGAATAAGGCTATATTTTATCTGTTTATATAATTTCATATAATATAGGAACAAACGGCAGGTTGTGCACATAAAGGTTAAGCTTGTTTAGTGTGTGTCTCATACCTGCATTTTTTTTAATTAGACCTCCTCCCCTTAAATGGGACTTAGTTATGCCCCTGTACTTATCAAAAACACAGATATTATAACATTTTTTAGTTTTAAATTGAACTAAATATAAATATGTATAACAAAATAACAGAATAAAATTAAATACTGTCGGATTTTATACAAATTTAACTCTTTCTTTAGCGTGCTTTTTATATTTTTATTAAGTAAATATATAACTACCATGTCATAAATTTTTTATTTTAATGAATGATATGTCAATGTTTCATTAGAAAAACATTTTTAATTGAAAAAAAATAGTAATATAATGTTTAAACGCTAGAACCGGAATATAAATAAAGAATTCTACGCACGCAATGACGTCACTGCGCAAACCGGATGCAGTTAAGACCGTCTAGATTACATACCTTCCGTTTATTATACCATGGGTCAGGTCAAAATGATATTTCCTCCATTGGAAATCACATCGGCTTGTCCCTGTTTCTTTTTATTTTTTATTTGCTCTTTATTAGAACTAAAAAGTTTTATTAATTTTTTATATTCGAGAAACTTAAGAAGAACCCTGCGATATGAGGCAAAGTATTCCCACTGCCTTCACTTATGTATCCTGTGTTTGTAATGTGGTCTATTTGCTCCGATTACTCGAATGGGTTCTGACTTTCTCGTAAAAGGCAAATGATGTAATGATGCGAAAATCACTCTCTCAGGTTTTTACAGGTCCACACATTTCAGGTCCCCTAGATGCCGAACAACATGTTTCTCCATCCTGTCAGTCGACTGTTTGCGGCATAGCTAAAAAAATTACTTACCCAATTAACTTCAAATTCTGGTCAAAGATTGAGGGGTAATAGGGAAATTTCCTGGTTTTTTTTTCCAAAAAATGTACTACAAATTCATGAAAAATATTACATATTACAACGCTGGGCCTTCGCACTATCTAGTAGTAAGATAAATTCTAAATATACAATTACAAACAAAGGTCAACACCACATTTCTTGCACATAGTCTACTACATGTGGTGTAGAGATCCATAGCGCATCTTCTTCTTTTATTTTTTGGTGTATCTTATATCGTCACTTATTCCACTTGCTTGTTTAATACCTAAAGAAGACGATGGTCTGCTGCTCCATTTGACGCAGTGCCATATTTTTTCAGATAAGAAATTTCTCGTCTAAATTGAAGTTGAGTGACGGAGTGTCCTGCTTTTTTGTACAAAATCCACGAATTTTGATTCGAGACGTCTATCAACCATGTAAATAAATTCCACCACGATTTTTTTGATCGTATGTTTATACGATACCTTTCTATATTCTCATCTAAGTCGGTACCTCCCATTGAGTTATTTCCTTACTTCAAAATTTCCGTACTTGAGAAACTGATTCCACACCGTAGCATGTTGATATGTATGATATGTAACAATATTATTGTCTGCCAAACAAATAAAATTCCAATAGTTCTGTCGAGTATGGAATGGTGCTCTCCGTGAGTCGAAATTTTGGCTTATAAGGAAGCGGTATTCCTTTTGGGATGCGGCTTTCCTTTACTGTTTCTGTACATCAGTATCTTTAATCTCTTAAATCTTTTAGTAGGTAAATATATCTTATATATCTACAAATATTTTCTATTGTAAATGATTATTTCGTACAGGCATTTCTTGTATCACCATGTTTAGAGGTACGGAGCATTTGCTATAAAAGGTCTCATCAGATGCATTTGACGAAGGATTTTTTCCTTGATACAAATCAAAGTTTATTAAGTAACTATCTTTTGTATTTAAACACCGCATTTTGTACCCAAACCGGATGGGTTTTCCTCGGATAAATTGTTTACAAGTGTGTTTGCCGTAGTATTTTACGATGATTACGTGATACCTTGTTTGGGTACAAAGTGATTTAAAAACGTCTTTTAGCTTATGCATAATCGGGCGAATTTTCCACGCTTTGTCATTTTGATCTAGTTGAGTATTGTCTAAACAATGCAGAAATTTCATCATTTCAAAGAAAAAACTATTTCTTCTCATTGAATTTATTGCTAATGGATTTCTCACATCGGATTCAAATTCAAATTCAAAATAAGCTTTATTCTCAGAAGAAGATAGAATTCTCATAGACAAAGCATTAAATCTAATAAATAGTATATGTAATAAAATGTAAAGCAATAAAATCAACAAAAAAAAATTATAAATGTCAAAGATCCAACAAAATATAGATAAATGGCTACCTTAAAATAAATATCCCTGTAGCACGTTTAAGCTCCTGATTGATTTTGAAAGAGGCATACATAAATAAGTACAAGTTCAAAAATTTCACTGGTCCAAAATAATTCAAACATTTCAAACTGCGAAAAATTACCAAATTTCTATTAATCTGGAGCGATAAAGTTCGTTTTGACATTTTCGAACATACTTTGGGTCCACTAGTCCATTAGTTCATAAATATTAATAATAATGTAAAATGTTAGCGAAGAATTGGATCAGTTGAGGCATTGCGCTAACGTCATTAGTGCTGGGATTAACTGTCTTTTTATTACTTATTAAGTTATCTTTCCCCCATTGGAATGTGGGATTCTAGGGGGTTGTTCTGAGTTAGGATTAAAACTAATTCCTTTTGATAAATTTGTGGGGTTAACATAATTAATATTATTTAACTTAAAATAAGTAACACTATTACTTTATTTAGCCTCCAATTTTTCTAGTTAAGCATCTTTTTCCTGGATTTTCGTAAGGAAATCTTCTTTCACCTGCTTCTGCATTGCCTCGTTGGTTAAAATTAAATTTTCGGTATAACTTTTCAATTCGTCTTTGACTGTTCGGGGGGGGGGGGGGGAGGGGGCTCTCCCTTACCACCTATTGTCGCCGCTATGCACTAGACTAAGTAAATTTAGCTGATATCAGAACGCTGTTGTTAACACGGAGTGACAAACAACTATGCTAACTCTAAAGCTACGGGGTTGATATACTAGTCGTGTGTGATGACATGGCCTATTATTTTCCTTTGCAAATATTTAATTTTAAGAAAATGTACATGTAAGCCTAAGTTTGTAATTCGCTTTTGGAAAGTAATAAATTTATTTATTATTATATGTGAAGCCTCCGTCCTCTGTTTACCTGAACCGAGATATTGGTGGTTTCGACAGTTTCCATTATTTTCAAAACTGGTGTGCGATTTGGTGCCACTACCAAATTCAACAGTTGTTCTTCTGTCTCTGACAACATTTTTTTGATACGCTGACTATGGTCTTTCGAGCATCTCTTGTTGGTTCTGTTGGCGGCGAAATCGAAGTTTCTGTAATTTTTGTTGGTGTCTATTTCTGTGTGTCTGTGCAAGTTTGTGGAAAATTGGCCCATAATCTTCTTCTTAAGGTATACAGATTAAGAAATCAAGGTTCTTGGGATTAGACCGTGTCAAATTGGAATTACTATCCGACGTTTCGCCTTCGATTGCACGAGGCATCTTCAGGGATCTTTACTTCATGAGATCTGAACACCAAATGAGCTCGAAGAGATACAGGGCGACTTGTGCTCGCCGAATCGTGACCCTGTGTTAAGATCGATTTCCACGTGTGATTACCTTAACCCATATATCTATTTTTTGTAGGTTTAATTATTTCAATAGATTCTCTAATTTTTCGTTTATGAAAACCTGGAACCGATGTTAGAACTTGGTTTCCTTTACATTTATAAAATGGTCAGTGTTATGCTGGTGTTCAGCTATAGCATATTGAACAATTTGTTTCTTTTTAATACATCGTTTATGTTCCTTAAGTCTAGTTGATATTGAGCGTCCTGTTTCTCCCACATACACTTCTTCCACAGGAGCAAGGAATTTTATATGCTCCTTCTATTTGGAAAGATACAATATCTTTCGGGGATCGCAAGCATTGTCCAATCTTCTTATGTGTATTGAAGATAATACGTATGTTGGACCGCCGCGCCGTAGTAATCGTCCTATTTTGTCTGTAGTGCCATGTATGTAGGGAAGAACAACAGTACCTAATGGTGGCTCGTTATCATTTTTCTTGGCGGCGTTGGATTACTATATATTTACTTATATCTATCTGTATGCGTCTGTTTTCTATGCACAGAATGTCCTAATGTACCATTTACGTTCCTTTGAACACATACATCTAGAAAGGGAATTTTTCTATTAGATTTAATTTCCGTCGTGAACTTGATATCATGATGTTGCTGATTAAGGTAGTCCAGAAATATGAGGAGATTATCCTGTCCATGAGGCCAAACAACAAAAGTATCATCTACATATCTGAACCAGTGCTTTGGTTTTAAGGGAACGGGTGTTAGAGCAATATCCTCAAAGGCCTCCATAAAGATATTCGCTACTACAAGTGATTCTATACCTATTTTTAACCGCTTTCGATTTATAAGCGTTGTTTTGAATAAATGTTACAATTAATATTCGACAAATAGACATTAAAGATGACGATTTATAAGCGATTTTATAAACAATTAATATTGATATTTGAGAAATAGACATTAACGACCGTATTCCCTAAAAATGTTTAAATTTAGACCGGATCTAACTTGACAATTAGAGGTTTAAGATGACATTTTCCACAGTTGAACAAATAATTTTTCTAAAGGTAACAATTACAAACTGACAGTGACATACGCGAAAAATAACTGGCGAACTAAGGGTTTTAGGTACAATGGCAACTAGACCTAGACCAACTCTAAAATTTTTGTAGTGAATATGGGGGTAAATATCTAAAACGCTAAGTCTTTTATGTTGTAACCACAGCTTACACAACGCTCAACGATTTTCTTTTAATATAAATTGTGTTTTTGGAAAGAACCGATTTTGTCAGTAAATTAAAACTTTTGAAATTCTCACTTTATACGTTAGATGTTTAAAGTGCTGACCATTTGCATTTAAGCAAACGGTAATATATTTGATCACATGACAGGTAGGAGCTCTTTGAATTTCTGATGGATCAAGTTGTTCAAAAGCGCGTCTCACCCGGTATTCTAGATCGTCTTTTGAACTTACTGGTATTTTATAAACCATTTCTTTAATCCTACTCCACCAAAAAAGTCTAATGGAGTTCGATCTGGAGATCGCCATGGCCAACTCCATGATCTTTCACGTCTTATCTACCTATCTTCAAACATATCATACAGTTCGGCGGAAACATCAAGGTATGATCATAAACATATAAGCAAGGGGAGAGAGACACAACCTTTGATTCAAAAATACCCGTTTGTTGAGAGAACGTCAAAATTCCGACTTGGATTCCGATGTGGAAGATTTCCGACCAGAGAGTTATCGGTGCCAGCGGCGGGTCGGTGTTTGGGGAAGATTTAAATTTTAAATTAAATTCAACTTCAACATGTTTTGTATTAAAATGCTTTATTATGCTTATATTTATTTAATAGTACTACTGATTCTATAATAAAACCATGATAGAGTGAATCTGTCTCTGAGTGATCCCATAGCTGCCCCTGAAGTTTGTTCATAAAAAGTTCCTTGAAAAATGAAATAAGTAGATGTAAGACAAGCGTCCATTAGGTCTATTAAGTTATTATCAAGATTATTATTATCCAGTATGTCTGATATAATGGAAATTGAGTCGTTGACAGGAATATTCGTGTGAGTGATTCTACATCGAAACTGACCAAAAGATCTTCGGGATCCAACTGGATTGTCTTAAATTTTTCCACAAAAGCTTCCGTTCTATGTAATGTATACAGATTTTTTCCACCAATGCCGACATTACCTCCTAGTGCAGTTTTTTTTTTAAATTACCTGGGTGTCTTTAAAAATAAATCTATAAAGGTATTAAATCTACTATATTTTTAATGAGCAAGCAGATACACGTTTGATCACTAGGATCAATGTGAAAAATGCAGCAAATGTTTTGCTGTGGCCTTATGACCAATCTTGTATAATTAGCTCTCTTACTTATGGAAATAATCAACGGTTTTCCTACACACTGTATATTACAATTATCCTTAATATATCCGTCTTTAACACTAGTTAAGCATATGTTTCCCCAAAGTAAATTAAAGCACCCTCTATTATTTTACTTTAAACTCGGATTCATAACTGGTAAAGCTTAATGTAATATCTCTTCCAAACTCCGTACTTTTGAGTAATCTTGAGCCTAGGTTTATTTGTTATTAGTACTTCGTTGTCTTTGCTTAACTACTGTTGAATTATTTCGCGTTTAATCCTTGCAGTAAATAATGTACGACTTATTTACCGAGGAATTTATAGAACTCGTGTGCTAAGCTAGTTGCAGTGAGGGTATTATTTATTTTAGAACTTGAACTGGATTTGCTCTTTATCCTAGATTACAATATTCGCAAAATTATTTATCTCTATGTGACTTTCTATTGGCAGCAATAGTAATTACACTGAACCTCATTCCAGCAGAAATATTGACTCTATAACTGATTTAATTTTAGACCTGCCGTGATGGCAGTAATGTTATTCAACACAGAAGGATTAATTAATTCAGTAGCAACCTTTGACAAACAGCATAAGTACGGTGAAAACTTATTGGGAAATTAATACAACTAACGTGGAAAAAAGCAGATATTGATAAAGGTGAATTAATAATGAATAAGCCCCTAGGTCAGTATTTGCTGATGGCATTTTTCCTAATTAAATTTACTTACATACTTCATAATATACAGTGTGATCCACTTTTCATAACTACATCCCAGCATCATCAAAAATTATTTCAAGATATTGTTAAAATTCTGGTGCTTTGTATGGATTTAAAATCTGATTGTTTTGACACACTCAACTTTTACATTTTAAAAGCAAAATTCTCGTAAACTATTGACTTTAATAAAAAACACTACTTTACGTTTTTTGTTTATTTTACCATGTTGATTGAATTTGGGTACGAAAATAGCTCTAAGACATTCAGTTATAATTTTAATGATGAAATATTCTTAAAAAACACAATATCGAAATCTTGAAGAACTCGGACGTTTTTTAAACAACGTCTTAGAGCAATTTTCTTTTCTAAATTCAATAAGAAGAGGAAAAAGAAACAAAAAATGAACACTTTCATTTGATAGAGACAATGGTTTACAAGAAATTTGCCTTCGAAATGTAAAAAAAAATAATTTTTTGAAAGCTCGTATCTCCGAAAACCAATGAAATATTTAATTGAAATTAGGTTTAGAGGGGTTCCTGTTAATGTTGAATAAGAATCTAAGATCTAAATTTCCATAAAAAAATTGCCAACATTTTTTTCAACACCTTTTTTTCCACCTAGGTTCAGCGATGTCAAAGATGAGTGTGTCAAAACAATCAGATCTTTAAATCTATAGATAGCAACAAAATTTTAAACTAATCTGGTAACTAATTCCGGAGATACAGGGGTATACTTATGAAAAGCGGGTCACGTTGTACAGGGTTAACCAATAATAAAGGACGACGGTTGTAGCTCGGAAACTGTTAATGAGAGAATTTAAGGAAAAAATGTTTATATGTAAATCGGTCATGAGAAATCGCTGTAAATTATTTTCAAGTTCGAAAATTGGCCGCTAGGAGGAGTAATAGCAACGAGTATTCTCCAACCAATTGCGTACCTTTTTGTTTGAGACCATTTATATCTATTTTCTAAAATAAAAGGATTAGGGAAGGTCAAACATTCTTACTCTATTTTGGATGAACCGATTTTATTCAACTTAGTGTCGAAAAAAAAGTGCTTTTTTGTTCTACTCGTGGAGCCATAAAATGTCCCCTAATGACATTGTTAGTGGTCACTATATAGGATATGATTTTCTCAAAAAAACCTAATTTCAATCAAATTTTCCGTAAACCATTGTCTCTATCAAATGAAAGTGTTTTACATTTTTTGTTTCTTTTTCCTCTCCTTATTGAATTTAGAAAAGAAAATTGCTCTAAGACGTTATTTAAAAAACGTCCGAGTTCTTCAAGATTTTGGTATTGTGATTTTTAAGAATATTTCATCATTAAAATTATAACTGAATGTCTTAGAGCTATTTTCGGACCCAAATTCAATCAACATGGTAAAAATAAACAAAAAACGTAAAATAGTGTTTTTTGTTAAAGTCAATGGTTTACGAGAATTTTGCTTTTAAAATGTAAATGTTGAGTGTGTCAAAACAATCAGATGTTAAATCCATACAAAGCACCAGAATTTTAATAATATCTTGAAATAATTTCTGATGATGCTGGGATGTAGTTATGAAAAGTGGATCACACTGTATATTATGAAGTATGTAAGTAAATTTAATTAGGAAAAATGCCATCAGCAAATACTGACCTAGGGGCTTGTTCATTATAAATTCACCTTGGTCAAGATCTGCTTTTTTCCACGTTGGTTGTATTAATTTCCCAATGACTTTTATATCACAGTTTATTTGGTAGTTATGAAGGGCATTGAATAGTGAAATAAAAAATTCATCCAAACGTCCTATCGTTTGTATAAGAGAAAGAGTGACAGCGATAGAGTGGAAATTATTTTCATCTCTCATTTCAATTAGGAATCAAGGAAAAAACAAAAACCTGGAAAAGGACAAGGCTCCAATAGAAACTTTAGTAATCTTGCGAAACTGTAAAGAAAAAAACTTAACACAGGAACTAAAGCTCCGTCTCATAATCACATAAGCTTCGCAATGATAAAGCTAAAGCACGATTTCTTTCGTGCGGAAATAAAAAGACTTAGTATATGCGACTCGACCTACTACAAGAAACAATATGGTGGACCGAATTACGAATGCCATCCAAAGTATCTCTATACCAGAAGTGGAGGTTGCAGTCCAGTCGACACAGGAAATGTTGCGACTTTGTTTTGATAATGACGGCCGGCATTTTGAACATTTGCGAAAATAGTTTTCAGTAATTTTAAAGATATTTGTTGTTAGTTCATTGTTAGTTGTAAGATCCTTTCGTCGTTTCTCTTTTGATGTTTCCCTGAAGCAAGGTAGAATTCGGTTTAATCTTTTTGCCCAAACCGAGTCCTGCCCTGCCTCGCCCTAGCTTTAACTATTTTGTTGCGAAGCTTATGTGACTATGAGATTGACTTTTAGTATCTTTTGTTTTGCTCCTTTGTTTCTTCTTTACAGTTATGCAAGACTAAAGTTTCTATTGGAGTCTTGTTTTTTTACAGTTTTCTGGTTTTCCTAAAATTCTATGATTAATTGAAGTGAGTAAAGTAAATGCGGATCTGAATTGTTTATTTCACTATTTAATGCCCCTTATAACTAGTCATATAAAAGTCATAGTACCATTAGATGTTTCTGAGAAAATCAGTATTATTTGGAGAATTCCTAAATATTGCCATCTAGTGACTACTAACATAGTCATTACGGTACGGTTTATAGCTCCACGATTAGAGCAAAAAAAGCACTTTTTTTCGACACCAAGTTGAATAAAATCGGTTTTTCCAAAACAGAGATATCTATATTTGAAATTAAAAAAGTTTGACCTTCCCCTAACAACATTATTTTTTAAAATAGACAAAATGGTCTGAAGCAAAAAAGTGCCCAATTGATTGGAGAATACAATGCTTATATTTCCAATATACCTCAATAATAGAAATTTAAGAGAAACTGGCTTTTACACTTTTGTGTTGCTGTTACACTCGCTAACGGCTAACTTTTGAACTAAAACACAGCAATTTCTCTTGGCCGATTTACCCATATTTTTTTTCCTTAAGTTCTGTCATTAACGGTTTCCGAGCTACAGCCGTCGTCCTCTCTTATTGGACCACCCTGTACAATTTTTTTTAATTATAAAAATAAATGAATAAATATTGCACAAAATATTATTTTTAAATAAACTAGAGTTAAGTCGATAATTTTCTTCCAGCTTTTGAATCAGCACACTGTTCTATTTTTTCTTCAGTTAAAGATCTATAGGGGCAGACCGAAGAGAAAATATTAGGGACAGTAATAATTTATTCAAGACATAAATTATAAAATGTTTATCATAATACAACATAAAATGTTCATTATAAATGGCCTTAAGTGCCTTTAGCATTATTACGCTACAATTCTAAGTGTGTGTGACGGAGGGGTTAGCAGAATATCGGTGCTAACCCCTAGCACATCAGAAGTTCGATTGAAAATTAGGACGTTTAAAAAAAATTAAATGACAACTACATCAAAATTGGGGCCGTAGGTGATACGATAGGCTATGGACATCTAGAGAGGAAGTTGAAACCACTAGTTGTGATTTTGATGATCGGAGACTGACGATCTGTTTTAAAAAGCTGGAGTTTAGTGACGAGAATATTTACATCAGATTTAATCTAAACAGACCCAGTTAGAATAGTGCGGACGTGAGCGACTTTGCTTCGCCAGTGAGCCTATTTCAACAGAATTTGTTATCCTGGCCGATGTGCAACATGATGTACTGAAATTATTAGTATGATAAAGATAAAAGAAAGAAAAAAGGGATATTAATATTTTTTGAGATAAAAATCTTTTATTTACAATCTTATCTACCAATAAGATAAGATTTTGCAAAGCGGATAAAATATTGGGGGAACATCTCCCCATCCCCATTTATGTCCATACTTTAAGTACGTTATCTAGAACCGTAGTAGAAATAAACTAGTAGCTCCACTCTCCCAAATATTTTCCGCCTGCCGACAAAATTCGGCAGATTGTTGGCAGCATGCGAAGCGTTTCAGTTGAGATCCGTGGTTCGAGCTGCGAGGTTCGGGCAATAACACCTCAATATTCCGAGCAGAAGTCCATGCTATCGATTGGGTGTTAGACTATTGCAGGATGAACAAACAACACATAAAACGATAAAAATATTCTCGGATAGTCAAGCGGCCCTTAAGGCACTTGAAGCGAGTCATTGTACATCCAAAACAGTTTGGAACTGCCAAAAGGCACTTGTTGGCCTGAGGAGCGACAATAAAATCGGTCTTATCTGGATACCAGGACATGCAGATTTGGAGGGAAATGAGTCTGCGGGCCTTCTAGCAAAGAAAGGAGCAGAGACAAGATTCGTGGGACCTGAACCAGCTTTAAGAGTAGCTCACGAAACGGCCAAGCGCGCAATTTTGGACTTGCTTGAGGAAAAAGCTAATCTCTATTGGCTTGGACTGCCAGGCCTGTCCCATGCAAAGGCATTTATCTCCGTTCCTATGAAGAAGAGGATAACAGAAAGTCTGTTAAATATGAACAGAATTAAGCTCAAAACAGCAGTAGGCCTATACACTGGCCATTGTGGTCTAAGACATCACATGAACAGGACGGAGCTAACAGAATGCCACCTATGTATGGAGGGTGACTGTGCTATGTGAATGCCCGGTATGCCAGGATCAGGTTCTCTATTTTCGGTAGAGATATCCTGCTGCCCGAGGACTTGAAGAATACCTCCCCAAATGCAATGATAAGACTCATTGAGGATTTAGAGTTGCTTAGGGAAGTGTAAACATATGTGTGAGCCACAATAGACCACAGAGTGGCAGTGGAGGGTCGGTTTGATCCACTCACTTTTAACCTAACCTAACTTATGTCCCCGAACAGAGTCGGATTGGAAAAAATGAATACGTTACTGTGTTCTGCTGATGGTGGGTATCTCAACATGTCGAAAAATCGTTTATAATTTCTTTTATGAATTATAATTGATTTGGATCTTACATTTCTAATAAAATATACAATATATTTCTGTTTAATAATTTAAACAAACTCCTGTTGTGACGTCACGTAAACTTAATGTAAAACAGTAGTGAAGCTGAGTATTCTTGACCATATCAGTTATAAAAATAAAATGAGGAAATCGTGTATTTTTGTTACCTTCAGCTTTTAGCCTCAGTTCTAATTTTACACCTAAAATGTCGATTAGGTGATAACAATAGAATTTATACATAAAAAATCCCCTAGCCTAAATATCACACATTAAATAAAATATTAAATGGATGTTAAAATTAAAATTGATATAGGTAGTAGAAAATTTCTGAAACAATAATATATTAATACTTGATATTTTAAGATATTCTAAAGTTTTATTCTTCTCTATTTAATCCTTACCAATTTCTGAATTGAAAATGTTAAATAAATTGTACAACTTATTTTTTATTTAAATAGAAAATTTAACGTGTCACATTTTAAATCTGTTTTTGGGTGCCCAAGATTCGTAATTTACTTAATTTTATATGCTTGTTTTAGTCAGAATTAAGTAACACGCCAAATTGTTTCCATAAAAAAAATATTAACTTTAGTACGTATATTCCAAAAATCCGCAATAAGAAAATATGACGTGATTTTACCCTAAAATTAATTTTTTGTCATTTTATACTCCTTTTAAATCCTTCTCCTAAATTAATTATGCCCAAAATCCGGTTAATTCATGAGCTAATAGACATACCGAGATATCCGTTTTTACAGGTGAGAAACTTGAGACATTTAAGACGATTTAGATAAAAAAAGAAATATGTTTGCCATATTTGTTCTCATCTTGCAGATTGCTTACATAAAAGTTTTTTACAATATTCCGTTTTCACCTAATTTTTCACCCCATGACACTGACATGACAACTTTTTATCACTAATTTCTAATTCAAACATCAAGTACCGAAACTTCGGCATTAATTGAAGACAAATTGGTAATGAAAAGTTGTCCAAAATCTCGCGAATGTCTTTTACATTTTTAAAATCATTGAACGTGACTTCGTACAAACGTAACTAGCTTCGTTTGGTCTTTTGATTTGCTAAGAAATTACAAACCGATTAAAAGAAAATGTTTAAATTCAGTTTTAAACTCTAGTTTCAGTACGTGTGTTTTAATTAAAACTTTTTGATAAAAATGCAATAGACGAACATAATTTGCACCTATGCTCTGCTGTAAATAACTATGTGAAACGCTTGCTATATTATAATTTTTTGATGTCTTGCAAATAACTCTAAAAGCAAATTTTATACCAAAAACCTTTAAACTTCTTTGAAAAGTAAACAATACAGGTCTCGGTAGATATTTAGAGTATTTTTTAAACATGTTTGTACGAAAAACTAAAATTTACTCTAGGCTAATTGAGTTTTTGGGGGCCCAGCCTGAAAATGTATTTCAATATTAGCAAACGTTTTTAAACACAAAATCCTTACGCAGAAAAATTTTAAATTTAAAAAATCCTTTCTGCACCTCGTTTTCGAATAACAGTCTAATGTATTTAGTTTTTCATCCGACATTGTGGACTTGTATTTATTTTTCGTGTAGGCTATTTTCGATAAAGCTTTGCCGCGAACAGATAGGTTGATAGATAGACAGACAGACAGACCGAAGAAATTGAGAAAATCTCGGAGGGTGATTTTTTACGATTACAATATTTCTCTTTTACAAGGAAAGTAGAAAAATCAATGTGTGGTTTTCTTAAGTCGTTGTAAAGCAAAACATTGCAAGATGGAAGTGTCTCAATCTGTGGGGCTAGAAAGTTAAAACTGGGCCATTTTATGTTGTTTACTTTAGTGAAAATGTGATAATATTTTATTAAAGAGGTAACCAATTTAATAAACAAACCGCATCAATGCGATTTATAAAGGATTAATGTGGACACGATACAAAGTAGAAGCCGGGCTGGGTGTGGTGCGAGATGCCGTGCAATGTGTGAAGTGCTGTTAGGACATACCTTACGTTATGCATTACCCAAATCCATCTGTATTTGCTTAACCTGGACTCTATTTCTGAATCAAAGCTATTATTATTATTATTTATTTTTATTTAAATACATAAATTGTTAAAAGGCTTTGGGGCCCTATTTCTTTGGGGCCCTAGATCTTTTGCTCAATTCTAATGTAAAACATTATCTCTAGCATTGGCGAATTGAACAAAGTAAATAAAAATATTCTACTCTCATATAGATAGTAATCGAAGTTATCCAGTTTAGAAGTGAATACAAGTCGACGCTATTCCATTTCTTTTGGTCTTTATTATTCTCAAAACATATAGAGCAATTACTTAATTTGATTATATTGATTAATTAATTATATTATATTGATTCTTAGTCGTTATCCATTGATAATCTGCAGCCCCTCATGAGAAATATCGATATATATTTAACCACAGAAACAGTAGTGGATATTAAAGAAAATGTGTGATGGATTTCATCGGGCATTTAGCTCTATTTTAAATATCGTTATTTGGGCGCTCATGGTTAACTTTTCAGGTGGGTCAATATATATACATACATACATACATACACCTAATTTCCTAAATATTATATTTTACACCACACAGTTATCTGATAAAACCAAAGACACGAAACAGTAAAATGCCCTTATCCCTTCGCAATCACATATCCAGTCACATAAATCGTACATATTTTTATTAAAATAACAATTTTCTTTTTTGTTTTTGTCTTTACTTGTCTGCCGAATTTTAAGTTCCGGTAATGGTCGACATCTAGCCTTAAAATCGAGACTTTCCTCAAAATTCAGCTCACTGGCAGCTTTTAAAATCTTAAGATTCTAAACCACTGTGGCTACCATTTTTTAAAACATTAATTTTTTCAATTAATTTAAACTACAAAATCAACAAACAAGTCTTGAAAATAAAATAAATTCTATAAAAATACGCAATCGTAACCACAACCTATCACACGATTCACATTAAAAGCATCAACTGACAAAAATGTTTAAGTTTGCTCGGCGCGGCTTTTGACGCAAAGTTTGCCAACGTAAGCCTATGAGCCACTATGCGAATTCAATCGGAAACACTCGGAAAAAATTCGCCTCCGGTTATAACCACGAGGACATCGCAGTCCGCCAGCCTCGTGGTCCAACGAAACGAAACCTTCGGAGATCGCTGTGCAAGGTATCGATAGTGCGACCTCCGCGGAATCAACATGAACATCCAACGAGTTTACGCGCTTAGAATAATAGAAGGAATTTCCAAATTTAAAAGAAATTAAAAAAATATAAATTATTTATTATTTTCTGTTTGGCAATATTTATTGCGGGGTCATTGACCATTTGACCTAATGGAGGAGCCGCCACTTTTTGGGATATTATATTTTCGAATAACTTTTAAAAATACTGTGGGTTTTTTATTTTGTATTATTGATAAGGGTCTTCAAGTGCCTATTAAAAGCCATTAGGCAGGTGCCTACTGTGTCTGATATTTAATCCGCGTTTAGGCAGGTAGTTGATTTATGTGACTATATGACATGATGCATATTTTTTAGTATTTATTTTTATTTGCATTTGTCAAGTACTACTCTTTCAATTATAGTTTCATTTTGTTTTCAGTCAACAGTAGAGCATGGGAATAGAGGGACATTTATAAATATATACCACCATTTTATAAGAAAAAATTAACTACTACTGTAAAAGCTACATTTTGAAAAAATGACTGGAGTTTATAATATTTTTTTGAATAATAGTGACATAAGTAGAAAAATGTGGACTCGTTATTTATTTTACAGGGTCTTTAATCAAACTTCGCCACACCTCTATTGGTTTAATTTTAAAAGACAGAAAAAAAATATTAAATATCAAATTTGTAGGGTTTATTACGTAGTTTATAGAACATTATTACTTATATATACATGATTTATTAAAAATGTGTAACAGACCCAACATAAATTGTTTTAAATAGAACACTCTGTATATTATATACTCATACACTGGGCATCTTCTTGCCGATTATGACTATATTAGATTTGCTACCTTTATCTAAGGAAATTCGAGAAAATTGACAAAAACCCGGACATTAGAAACAATTCATTCCCATTAAGTTCACTAGATGGTTTCCCGTCTCCCTCTAACACATTGCCTCTTATGGCAGGATTTCTGTCAAATTTCTCGGCTGTTTGAAGACAAAGGCATCAAACCTGATATTATTAAAAATAGCAAGAAGAAGCCCATTTTATAAACATAGAATATACAGGGTGTTCCATTTAACAAAAATCACGTTGGCTCTGCTACATATTATTGAGGTATGTATACAGCTTCAAAGATCATTAGTTCATGAGATCTGAACACTGAATGTGCTCCGAAAGATTCAGGCGGGGTTTTATACTCAATAGACTAAGAAGCATTCCCTTAGAAGAGATAGTATCCTATGTTGAAGCTGCAATCAAAAGATTACCAGTGGCGCAAGCCGATGAAGTCGGGTATTAAACAGCGCAGATTATTAGACATTCAAAACCACCGAAGTCGAATCCCTCCGCAGCCGAATAAATATTGATGAAAACCTTAAATGAAAACGCAGGCATCCTGGTCCTTCCAGGAGATATACGGAGAAAAGATAACTCAACTTTTGGACAACAGTTATAACGGTATGCAGGCAGAATCTACAAGTAGAATAGAAAGACATATCACCAATCTGACGCATCCAACGTACCACCAGCGGAGAAGAAATCATTAAAGCTGAGCAGCTCCAAGATCCCTAGGTTATACGATTTTCCCAAAATACACAAGAACAATGTACCACTTCGATTAATTCTCAGAGCAATAGACACGCCCACATACAAATTAGGTAAATATCTTTTAAATTTTATTAATCCATTTACTGGAAAAACACCGTCGTTCATAACAACTCTGCACATTTCGTGAAAAAACTTAATGCAATCGAGCTGAATCCCAAATATATTTTGGTCAGTTATGAAGTTAAAGACTCAACTTCCATTATATCGGACATATTGGAAAATAATAATATTGATAATAACTTAATAGACCTAGTGGAAGCCTGTCTTACATCTACTTATTTCATTTTTTAATTATAATACGAATAAATCTCAGGGGCAGCTATGGGATCTCCTCTATCACCTGTGGTAACAAATATCTTTATGGAGACCTTTGAGCATGTTGCTTTAACATCCTCTCCACTAAAATCAAAACCTTGATTCAGATATGTAGATGATACTCTGGACCACCTTAATCAACATCATAATAATATATTCACGATGGAAAATGAATATAATGAAAAAATTCCCTTTCCAGATGTGTTTGTTCAAAGGACGGAAAACGGTGCATTAGGACATTCTGTGTATAGAAAACCGACGCATATAAATAGATACTTAAAATTGATTTTTAACTCACTAGTATTTAGAGCTATTTCGATTTCTGATCAAAATTCTCTATCATCAGAAACATTGAAGCTGACCGAAGCTCTGAGAGGGAATGGCTATTACATTGAAGATATTACTTGTTCAATTAAAAGATACTAACCCATCTCCGCGAAAGAAGAACTCTAAGGAACCACAGTTAGGCAGTTTTTTCTTCTCTACATACATGGCACTATAGACACAATACGATTACTTCGGCGATCCATCATACCAATAATCTTCAATAGTCAACAGATTGGAGAATTCTGGCGATCGCCGAAAAATTTTTTTAAACAGAAGGAGCATATAAAATTTCTTGCTCATGTGAAAAATGGTATATGGAAGAAACAGAAAGAACTAGACCTAAGGAACATAAACGATGTATTAAAAATAATCAAATTGTTAAATCTGCAATAGCTGAACACCAGCATACCACTGCACTGGTCAAATTATAAATGTAAAAGAAACCAAGGTTCTAGCGTGGGTTCCAGGATTTTATAAACAAAAAATTAGAGAATCTATTGACTTTTATAAACATACAAAAAATTTCAATAGAGATACCAGTAATGGTCTTCAACACACGGGAAAACTGATCTTAAAACAGGGGCACGGTTCGGTAAGAACAAGGCGAGTATAAAAGCCCGCCTGAATCTCTCGGAGTTTATTCAATGTTCAGATCTCATGAAGTAAAGATCTCTGAAAATGACTTATGCAATCGAAGGTAAAACGTCGTGTAGATATACATATCGATATTACCAGCATTTTTGTTGAATAAGCCGAATCCTAATTAGAGTTAAAAAATCTTTCTTATATGTTTAAGAGTTAAAAGTAGTGAGGATTTTCAGCTGATATTCCAAAATCTCCATATATGCCATAAGTTTAGGATGTTAAAGAAAATAAATTAGTTGTAACATCCATACATTATTATGATAAGCTTCCTTTTATACGCAAAAGTTTTAACAAAGTTTTTGTATTTCGCTCAGTTGTGTTTGGAGCTATAAATGACAAATCCAATAAATATGAAAATGTACGTACAAAAACTTTTAGCTGAGGTTCATTTTTACTTCATTTTAACTTTCTCGGTTTCTTTAAAACAAACATATATTAAAAAGAACAAAAAACTGTTTTGGTATAACTTTTTAAAAAGCTGTAATTTCCATAATGGAAAATTATAAAATAATCTACACAAACTAAATCATTTACAAGAGCTTTTTTGTAGATAGATTAAGACAAACTACACACACTAATCATATTTACTATATACACAGAGTTCGTGGACTTGACACATCGCGACTGCGGCAGAACTTATATTGACTATTGGCGCTTGCTAGCTGGAAAAACAATAAATATTAATTCCCCGCTGTATCGAGGAAATTGTCATATGCTAGGTGTAGTTTGTGCTACTAAACCAGGAACAGAAAATTATGAAGCCAAAGATTAGGTTCATAAAATGAAGTGTCATCTCAGTTTATTTCCCCAAAAAGGTTTTTGCTTTGTCGCATTTGACAACAAAACTTGATAAACATTCAGAAATATTAGAAACGATAAAGTGCCAAAAATAACTCGGCGTAGTCTTGCTTGTACTTCACATCTGTAGTGCAGTTGAGTTTCCCCCTCCTTCTGACACTTCGTGCAGGTAGAGTTCTCCTCAATACCTAAAACAGAGAGGTGTCTCCTTAATCGACAGTGCCTTGTACTCATAACAATTTCTTTAAGAACTATTCTTTAGAAAATCTACAGGCTTAAAACGAGACACGAAATCATTACAATGGTATGCTTCTTAACAGCAAAAATGGCCATCCTTAAATCTACCTCTTCTTCCTATATAGATCTGGATATCTTTCCAGGATAGTTCCTTAACTTCATTTCTATGCAAGACCGTAGTGCCAAAAATATCTCGACATAGTCTTGCTCGTACTTCACACCTGCAGTGGAGTGGAGTTTCCTCCTCCTTCTGACACTCCGTGCAGGTAGAGTCCTCCTCCCTACCTAAAACAGAGAGGTGTCTCCTTAATCGTGCCTATCACCTTCAAACTAGTCCCACTCACGTAGCAGTTCTTGCAGCGCCCATTCGTCGAGTGCCCCTCTTATCTGCTGCCTAGAAATGGCTAAAGCAGGTTCTGGTCCCACATATGTGCGAGTCCAGCAAGCTCATCTGCCTTCTCGTTACCCTCAATTCCACAATGTCCCGGCACCTAAACCAACCTCACTCTTTTACTCCGAGCCAACTGCTCTAATGACCACATTCCTGAACCAATGCGGATCTCAGTAATGATGGCATAATTGGCCATAATAAATATTCTAAAAAACATTATTCAAAACTTCTGCAAAAGTTCATTTCCATCCTTAACATCTGGTGGTGGTGAAATCGTCTCCACGTCTAAAATGAAAGCTGTAAAACAATTCTTCTCCATTCCATCAGTACCAGCTCTGCTATAAAGTCAGTTGCGGATTTAATTGGCTAAGTGGCTTTAGCCCCCCTCTCCCCCAAATGAAAACTTACTAGATATTTTTAGTCATGTTTTAGGTTACTGATAAATACAAACACACTTAGTTTATTAATTTAGTACCTTAGCCACCTCAAACCAAAACCAGTACTTAGGGTTAAAAAGGAACGACGTATTCTTAAAACACTTAATACCAAAAACTCCTCTGGTGTTGATGGTATTTCGGCCATAATCCTATAAAAGTGCGCTTCTGAAATAGCCTCTCTTCATATCATGTTATTCCTAGTGTCCTATGACAAGGTCATTTTTCCTAAAAGCTGAAAATTTGCTCGTGTACAGCCTTTTCCCCAAAAAAACGATTCAAAACTTTTCCCGTTAAGTACATACCCATATCCCTACTTTCAATTATGAGTGAGGTAATGGAGAAGTATATCAATAATGATCTTTTAATATACCTTAAAGGGTATAAATTTACCCACGACAGGCAATATGGCTTCCGCCACTAAAGATCTACGGCAGATCTTCTTACCTTCGTAACCCAAAACTGGAATTAGTCTAACGAATCCTACAGAGAAGCCCAAATTACTACCCCCTACTTATCCAAAGCATTTGAGCGTGATGCACTTCTTAACAAATTTCCTGCCTATGGTCTTCCTTCAAAACTATGTACTTGGATTACCAGTTCTCTTTCCAACAGAATTATTTCTGTAGTGGTTGACGGCCATTCAACTAACTTTTATCAAATTATCAGGCATACATTTTTCTCAAACTTGTTTTCAAGACTGAATTTGATTATATCCGTAGAGTGATGACTTTATCCCTAACCCAGGATCTCATTAAAATCGTAGAATGGGGAACAAAGAACCTTGTCCAATTTAACGCCACTTAGACAAAAACATGTTTACTATTTCACAAAAAAATTCCAATTCCCAATGAATAATTAAATGCTTGAAGCCAAATATTCCTTTAGCCTAGTTGGTATCACTTTTCAGAAATATCTTCGCTGGCGCCACCACATCATTTCAATTGCCACACCTTTTCCGAGCACGAAAATACTTACCCTTTAAATCTGCTACTCACTATTTCATCTACACTTTCCATCAATTTTTATTTAATTCGTTCCCATCGATTCCATGCATATCAATATTTTAAAATACACAAAAAACAAAGCCTACTTAGTTATTCACCCAAAAGATGGTATCGCCGCGGAACGAATCCAACGGATGAACCGGATCCTCCACATTATGCGGACGAAGGAATGAATCAATGAATAGTGAGTAGTAGCGCGCTTTACACTTCGCAAATCAGACCCAGCTTTAAGTTTTACTCCCACATATAGAGAGCAGTCTCTCCTTCAATCCTTAATATCCTTGATTACGTCTGAAGAAGAGCTATTCTCTCGACTGATGCTTCAAACATCACAAGCAAACTTGCATCGCTAGAGCATCGTCGAGTTGTGGGCGATTTGTCTCCGTTTAACAGATACTACTATGGATTCTGTTAGGATGAATTTATACCCATTATGCCCTCCTTAGCCATTCCTGACAGGGGAGACATGAGCATCGACCCACATCTATCCCGTCACCGTTCAAGTTCAAAGATTACAGGCCTCCCACTTTGTTCGATATTTTATTCCCAGAGTATCCCGATTATGGATTAAGTTACCAGCAAGTGCCTTTGCCTCTCTTCTTAGTTTGCAAGTCTTTAAATTCCGCGTCTACAAACTTTCCCTCTCTTCATTTAAAGCAACCACAGTACTTAGTATTTAGGCCTTCGTTGTATGCTCACAGATAAAAAAAAAAGCAAATCTCCTTTTTGTCTAGAATAGTTAAAGATAAGAAAATTGATATATGTAAAGTTTGGCACACGAATCTGAGTCTATGAAAAGAATGTCAGTAACTATGGAGACGGTGCAATGATCATTCGCGGTTGGCTACAACTCTGTATAGCCATGGAAACGACCTGCTTTTGACATACCTCCCCCTTTCGTCAATGTTTTAGATCTGGTGTGTATTTTAACTACTAAATTACTATATGCGAAACTACGAGTAAATAGGATTATTTTAGTTTGCTATTCCTAATAAAAGAGATAATTAATAACCGAGGAAATTTTGATTCATCATATTGGATTCGTACTGAAATTTTACTAGTTTCTACCTATGTCACTCGTGATTTTTGGCAAAAATTTAACATTAATTGAATAAGGAGTTTTAACCACTTTTTCTTTTCGAATTTTAAAATCTTTATTGGGCCGCCCATTCTTTTCTGACATGTTATATCTAAATCACATCTAATTTATGTGCAAAATTTAGTAAACTGAATGAGAGGGTTTTAAACGCTAATTTTTTAAACATTTTGTTTGGCCACCATTGTGTTCCACCATTTTGAATTCATACCAAAATTTTACCACTTCATCCCTATATGAGCTTTAACTCTTGCGCAAAATTTCTAATCAATCGAATGAGTAGTTTTTAAAGACTAATTGTTTACATTTTATTAGGTCGCCATTTTGTTTCATCATCTTGGATTCATATTAGAAGTTTTACCAGTTCAGCACACTTGAGGTAAACTGGATGAGTAGTTGAGTATTTTTTAAATCATTTTACTAGATGGCCATTTTTATCCACAATATTAGATTATTACCAAAATATTGCAATTTTATCCCCATAAAAACCATAATTTTTTTCCCAAAATTTAAGCTCAATTGATTAACGTTTGTTTGACGGTAATATACAATGTGGAAGGTTCACTAAAATCGTTCTGTCAGACTTGCATTGTCTTTATTACATTGGTCTCACAACGTTTCGAATGGTATCTATCTCCAATTGTTTTCAAGTGTAAACTAAATGCTATCTTTGGGGTCCTCTTCGATATCTTATGTCAGCCTAATTGTCTATTACATCTCTTTTTCTTCGAAGTGACTATCAAATTGAAACGATAGGTATGAACTTCATAGCTTTAGGAGGTCATTTTGAGTTAGAAGTAGCTTTCATATATTTGAAATATTGATGCTAGGCTCTCTGAAAATGCCTTTATTCCTTTTCATGAAAACTGCTTCTATAAACTTTCGTTTTTGCCAGTGTGCCTCCGACCACTGTATCCGGTGCTGGTTTGACTAGACGTGTTCTACTATGCCCGATCTTGACGTATCTCCCTTTTGAGTATGATTAAAATGCTCCTTGACTCTTACACTAAGAGGGCGTTTTGTCTCTCCAATGTACGATTCACCACACTCACAGGGGATTTGGTAAATGCAATCTTTTTTCTTGTCGATATCCTTTGGCTTTGTTTTTGTCAGAAAGTTTCTTAACGAATTTCCCGATTTGAAAGCGGTTTTGATGTTGAAATCCCTGGCTATTCTTTGAATATATTCAAAAATTCCCTAAATAGAGGCTATTGGGTGAGGTTTCTTGGGGATCGGAATGTATCGTAATATGAATATAATTTTTTTAATTTTGATATTGTATTACTTATTAACCTCTCAGAGTAACCCTGCTGCAGTAGATCTTTTTTTATGTTTCCAATTTCTGTTTCGAGGTCCATTGTATTATTATAGTTGCTACAGCTCTGTTGTAAAGCGTTCTTATGATACTGTGTTTTGTAGCTGCAAAATGATTAGAACCCTCGTTGAGATATTGTCCAGTGTGTGTGGGTTTTCGGTACAGTGTAGTCCCTAATCTCCTAACTGGATCATCAACAAAACGCAAAGAAGAATTTTTCTCGTTCTCCGTCGTAAATTTAAGACATGTTCTTATGCTATTTAAGTGATTGAACATTTCTATCAAATAATTGTCATTTGCAGTCCAAATAATAAAAGTAATATCCACACACCTAAGCCAAATGTTAGGCTTGATTTGAGCAGAATTTAGTACGTACTCTTCGAACCACACCACACCACTCCATATAAATGTTGGCTACCACCGGACAGAGAGAAAATCCCATCGGAAGACCATAATCTTGTGAGTAAAACCTATCTTTCACTTGAAATTAGGAGTTTACGGAGACAGCATTCCAATAGATTCATCACACCCTCCAGAGACAACGTCGTTCTTTCAAAAATTGTATCGTCTTCCCTTATAACTTTTGCCTAGTTATGTCTAATGATTCACATATAGGAGCAGTTACATATAAACTTTCTTCATCAAAACTAACAATTCTGTCTTCTTGCTCTAATGTGATATCCTTAAAATATTAACAATATGGTTAGAATTTCGAACAAAAGAATTCGTCTTACCTTGTAAAGGCTGAATTATCTCTATCAAATATTTAGCCAAAGAACTTGTTGGTAAGTCCCTGGAGCTAGTAATTGGTCTTAGAGGCATGTTTGGCTTGTGGATGCGCGTGAACTTGCTACGTATCCTGTCTAGGATGTAGGTACTATATTTTCTCAGTGTCTTGTATACTTTGCTCTCGATTGCACTTGTGAGGTCTTTCGGTAGTATTCTGTAGTTTCCTTTCGTCAAGACTTCATCGATCTTCTGGTCATATGTTTCGGTGTCCATAACTACTGTAGCATTACCTTTGTCTGCAGGAAGAATCTTAATGAAACTGTCTTTCTGGAGACGTTTGACAATTGAATAAGTTGTTTTTTAGCTATGCCGCGCACAGACAGATGGACGGAACTGAGAAAACATATTTTTTGCATCTAAGGACCACGAAACGTGAAGATCTGAAAATATGTCGGAATACAAGTAAAAAAAAATTATTTCATATTTAAACAACTAAAAATAATTGAAAAAAAAATTTAAAAACCAAATAAAATTTATTTTAATTAAAAATAAAATATTATTAATTAAAATTAATTTTCTTTTGTTTAAAAATAAGCTTTTTTATTATCATGAATATCATTTATGGACCATCTTTAATGCCTGCGACAATTTCAGCATGTAACGGTGTACTGTCGTGCGTTACGGTCAGACAAATTATCATGTTAGTAAATCTATATTTTTTTTAAGTAAACATATTTAGTATTTATTTAATAATTTAAATATTTTATTGCTTACAGACCTATATTGCGCGTATTAAATTTTTCTAGATTCAGTTAAGCTTGCGGTTGGACGTAAATAGGCTAATTATAATTATTGTGTATATTTAAGTTGTTATATCACTATATTTTAGTATTTATTTGACGCTAAGGATGCATGAATTCTTACATTTCAGTGATATCATTTATTTAGTTTTGTTTGGATACCTACGAATCTCCCTCGTATTTGTATAAATTTGGCAGCCAATAGGCGACACGTTGTTCACCGCGTGGTGTAGACTAGTTTTTGGCTTTCCTTGTTCCTCTCGAGGCAGATTTAAAAATGCGTTCCTGTCGTAAACTGAATATTGCTTACTTCGTTGGTGAATAATTGCATGTATGTCCTTCATCCTAATAATTACAAGGGGATTTGATATTTAATATTATTATCGTTCAATTGGGAAGATAACATAAATATTAAAACTTATTTTCTCTGTTATTTTTCTGTTAATTTTGGTTTGTTGAATTATATTATCTATATAGCTTATAATTAATTGAGTTAATTAAATTGCTCTAGTATATATTTAAGCAATAGTTTTTCTTTTCAATTAAAATCATTTAAGACATACGTTTACTTTGGGGTTTTTATTTGCGTCGTCAGCCCAGCAAACCTGTGTTGAGATTTGGCTATCCTATGTTAAAAAAAGGGAACCTTTTTTTGAATTCTTGTTCTGCTAAACGTATTGGTTTCACGTTTAGCAAGCCATTTTATCTTCAGAGCTTTGTGCAACTCTTGAAACGTAATTTGTTAGTTTTTCCCAGAGTTACATCAGTCAGGTAATGCATTAAAATTTGTAATTACATTATTGATTATTTAGATTAATTTGTTCAAAATTTAAGTGTGAATTTTTGTATTTAATTTTTATATTATATTACTGGATTTCGAGATCACGCCATGCCATGCTGACGCCTATTTTTTTCTTTTTCTTTCAGCTCTACACCGACTTGTCCTTTTGCCTTGCCTTTTATTTTTCTACAAACTAGCCTTTTTTTAAAAAGACTATTAAAATTGAAATCTAAAATTTCATATCATAATTTTGTCTTATCCATTTTGAATTCAGTACTTGAATTTCTGGATAAGTTTTTATAGCTAGACGCCTAACTAGCCGCCTTTAGAACTAGCCACTAGTTGCTAGATAATTTTTTGTTGTCTACCACAACTATATATTTAGGCTCGCCTAAATTAAATATTGGATAGAATTCCGTTCCCAATTGCATCTTAAATTCAATTTTGGTTCCGAGAAAATAAGGTCATCCCGGATACAATTCGTCATAAATCCTGTTCGAGAACCATTGAGGGAGAGGAGTAGGTAGGCGTTAAAAGAACTGATGCAGCCTTGAGCCGTCCACAAAGGTCGTGGGTTCTCCACCACGTGGCGCAGCTATTAAGAGTTTTGGTGAGAAATTTCCATTTTTTTTTGTCTAAAAATTTTTATTTGTTTATTTCATCCGAAAATTTGAGTAATTCATTATCTTAACAGTGTTTTAATTATTGGCCAATTAGGGTACATATAATTCAATATAAGTGATCGTAATTTTACAAATTATTTCACAAGAATTTTCCTTTTAATAATTGCTAATTATTTTTAAATTATTAAATAATTCACCATCTACGTTGATTTTGAACATTTGTCTTAGTGTAATTTAATTATTTTGTAATAAATTTGGTAACTTGTTGTTTAAATAGGTTTTTTATTTGGTAAAGTACAGTTAATAATTTCGGAAGAAGGATTTTCCGCAAAGTCCGACTTATAACACGGCAGCACATTTATTTCTTTTTTTTTATTGCGGATGGCGCCCTTTTAAAAATCTTACTTAAGATCCGTGTTATAAGACGTGTCTTCTGAAAAGTATACTGTATGCATTAAATTATCGAAAGGGACAGAATGAATAATTAAATTAGTCAAAATAACCCCGCCTGTCAACTCATGCCAGAGCCGGCAAAAGGAGCTGTCGTGCCTAGGCCCTTTTATGAGGTTTGCCTAGTAAAATTATGTTCGTTAAAACACCCATACGTTACAAGCATTTTGATTATTATTAAAACAAAAAAAAAAACAAAAACAAAGAAGCCGGTTCTTTGACGCCCAAAAGCAAAACATTTAACTAAAAACGAGGTAAATTATACAAAATTTATTATTCACCAGTTTCTTATCGACTTCAACGTCAAAGAATCAAAGTTCAAATTTTTAATTGCCATCCAACGATATTTGGGTTTAATTCAATTCTAATTTTTGGGTAAAGTAAGCATATATTTGCATTTCAAAAATGTATGGAATAACGATTCGTTCGGACAACCTTCTAGTTGCACAAAATGTTTCTTACTTTCAGCAGCTTTGTATTTATCACATTATTTCAATTTACCAGAAGTGCTTGTCCTAATTCAGGAGGTAGGAATAATATATTTTATTACAAACATATTTATTAACTCTATTAATTCATTATTAACATAATTTTTAATTAACATAATATTTATTTGTTATCCGATTCGACTGAAAATTGGTATCAGAGGATGTTTAAGAGTGGAATTTATGAATTTTTATTATTTGTAGAATTAAAAATCGGTAAATTTTTGTTGCCCGGAACTAAGCAGCTCCTACTGTAATAAGTCATCCACCGGCCCTGTAACGTAAATTAATATTATCTGGAACTTCCCTCGTTATGAATCTTTTGTTTTATTATCAGTGGTGAGGTGTGACCCAATTTAGTTCCACACATAGTCATTTAGTAACACATAATATATACTGTCTTTTCAAATAGTTTTTACACCGATTTTTTTTTAATTCCATTCAATCGCCAGTTTATACTGTTATTTCGAATTCGTTCCAAAATTTAACCAGTTTATACCTATATCATATTTAATTTTTGTGCAAAATTTGGAGTCAAGTAAATAAAAAGGTTTTTCTTTCGTTGATTTTTTTAAACATTTTATTTGGATGCCATTTTGTTCGGCCATCTTGATTTCGTAACAATTTTACTATTTTATCTTTATACCACACTTAATGCTTGCCCAAAATTGGAAATCAGTCTATTTAGTAGTGTTTCAGGCTGAATTTTTATATAGTCTATTAAACCGTTTTGTATTCCCATCTTGGATCAGTACCACGATGTTACCAAAATGTTATCAGGTCATCCCCATATGACCCTTGATTTTTAACAAATATTTTAAATCCATCGGGTAAGAAGTTTTTAAGTGAGCGACTGACGCTGACGGAAACGAGAAAACTTGGCCTTAATATGTGAAAATCTGGGAGGGATATTTTTGCACGATTACAAATATTTGATTTGGCCACCATTTCTTTCCGCCATCTTGAATTGGTACAACAATTTTGCCAGTACATCTTTACATCACTTAATTAAAAAATTTGAAATAAATCTAATAAGTAGGTTTTTTAGGTTACTTTTTTAAATAATTTATTATTTAAATATTTTATTTCGTCATCTTTTGGATTTTAGTGCAAAATTTGAAGTAAATTGAACAACTAGTTTTTAGTACCTAATAACTTTTTTAACGTTTCACTAAGCCGCCGTTTTGTTCAGCCATATTTGATTTTCGCCAAAATGTTGCCAGGTGATCTCCATATGACCCTTAGTTTTTGACAACAATTTCAGGTCTATCGAGTAAGTAGTATTTTAGCTATGCCGCGAACAGACAGACAGACCAATAATGAGACAGATCAATAGACGGGTCGACAGACATGTATTTTTTTCACGAGGGAAGTAAAAAGTAAATAATAGAATTGAAGTAATTTGTGATGACAATAAATGTTGGGCTACAAATATTAATAGTAAGACGAAGTAACCTCCTGCATTCTTCACTTTACTGACATCACTCGTTTTTATTTTCTACCAATAAAGTTTTATATCTGTGACCCAAAATGTATTATCATAAATTTATACATTGCGTTTTTACATTTTTTAGTTTGCTAATTAATATGTGACTGACAGACTGTCCGTTCGCGGAATAGTTAAAAAACTGTTGAAAATCCATATGGCAAAACAAAATGACAGTCTAGTGAAATATCAAAAAAATTATTACTAAAAATCTGCTTCTACAATTTTTCTTAAAGTTTGCACCAAAATCAAGTATTATGTGGAAATCAAGTGATAACATTTTGGCACGAGTTCAAGACGGCGGAACAAAATGAGGGCTTAATAAAATATGCCGGAACAAGTTGGAGGCCTAGAGAAACGTTAGATTAATTTTAAATTTTCTGCAAGCATTAAGTGTGGTATAAAGATAAACTAGTAAAGTTGTGGTACAAATTTAAGATGGCGGAATAAATAGGCGACTAAATAATCTGCGCTTTCTTCGTAAAAGGGAAGTATTGTAATCGTGTAAAAATCACCTTACGAGATTTTTTCAAATCTTTACGTTTCAGGGTCCCTATATGCCGAAAAACTTGTTTTCTCAATTCCATCGGTCTGTCTGTCAATTTCTCTGTTCGCGGCATAGCTAAAGAACTACTTACCCGATTGACTTCAAATTTTAGCCATGATTTAACAATTTGGTAGAAATCCAGCATGGCGAAACAAAACAGCGGCCTAGTGAAATGTTAAAAATTATTAAAAATCTACTTATCCAATTTAACTCAAATTTTGCACAAAAATCATATATGTAAGAGTCAACTGGTAAAATTTTAGTTGGAATCCAAGATGGGGGAACAAAATGAGGTCCAAATATTTTTTTAACAAAATCAACGTAAAAAAATGTAGTTTTGCAGAAAAACATAAATATATATTAAAATGGTACTAATTCTACATAACGCAAGACAATTGTTTTAAATTATGCCCAAAAATTAAGTGTGGCAAAGGTAGAAAATGGAAAAATATCGGTAGGAATGATCTAGTATGATGGATCAAAAGGGCCCCGCCCCCAATAATGAAAAGAAAAGAAAGTATATATGTATGTGTTACTAAACGACTGTACTCAACTAAATTTGGTCACACTTCACTAATTCTAATAAAAGGAAAGATTCATAAAGAGGGAAGTTCCGGGTAAAGGAAATTTAGCGATTTAATTTTAAATTTCAGCACTCTGTATCTCAAAAACTAAAGTCTTTCAAACATATATTTATACGAACTTTTAGTCCTAAAATAAAAAAGCAATCGAAATAAAAACAGAAAAAAAATAACATAACGTTTTAAATGTGTAGAGCCTTTTGGTAACTAACGTCTAAACGGTTCAAAATATCGGACTAAAGTAACAAACCAAGGAGTTTGAAAACTAAATAAGGAACCTGATTTTGTAAATAAAAACATCTAATCAGGTCGCAGTAAAAATTTCGGGGGACGGAAGTAAAAGGGTTCGCGACCTGGAAAAAAGTAAAACACCCAGAAGATTTTTGTAAAAAAAGTATAGTGGGTCTCAGACATGAATAATTTACCACTAGAAATTGTACGAGGTCTACGAAAAAAAAATAAAAAAAATAAAATTTTTGTCACCTTGTCGAACTTCGAAAACGAAGCTTTTGCAGACACATATTTACACTTTTCCTCCTAAAATAAGGCGAAAAATTACGTCTTTTTTTAGCCATCAAGAACATACTGTATAATAATAGTACAAATATGGTGCAATTTTGCACTTTAGTGATCGCTAATTAACGATCCTTAAGTCACGTTATTCGGTAAAACAACAGGCAGATGTTTAGAAGTCTCATTCATTTCTTAAAAGGAAAATTGTATGTATTTTTTTCACATTATTTATCAAGCGCAAGTCCTATTAAGCAAAATGCCAGGATGCTTTACTACATTTTAAAAAATACGAGAACATAAAAGAATTGGAAGCGAATATAACACATCATTTTTCAAATTTTAATTAAAAATATTTTCGCCCTGCCTTATCTTACGGACTCAACTGATTGCTGTAGTAATTAAAATTTTGTCGTAACTCATATTTTACAAACTTTCCTTTATGTTTTATAAGTTTAAATTGGTTACCAACTTTGTCGAACAAAATTAACGAACTAAGAAATTTATATCCTTGTATAGTAGAGAATAGTATTAAGTAGGTCATTTCTAAAAAACGCACATCATCATTATTAGTCGTTTTTTACTGATTTTTCAAAAAAAATTACCTATTTGACGTTTTTTTATAAACTATTTTTCTTCGCAGAGTAGCAATATCTCCTAACTTGCCTTGTTTTATTTTTAATTTAATAGGGTATAACTACGATTGCACCAGGGATCTTCAGGGACATTAACTACACAAGATCAAAACAATGGATGACCAGAGTTCAGGTATTTACACACGATCTGTGCCTACCGACGCGTGATAATTTTAATTGATTCTCTCACTTTTCGTTTATAATAACTCGAGACTGGTGCAAGAACCTTGGTAACTTTTACATTAATCATGTATCCTGTTACCTGTTGGTGTTCAGCGACAGCTGACTGAAAAATTTATTTTTTACGTATACATATTTCATGTTCCTTAAGTCTAGTTGACACAGACGTCCTATTTCACCTATATACACTTTACAGCAGAACAAGGAATTTTGTAAACTCTTTCTGATTGCAAAAGAATTACATCTTTTGGTGTCTCTAAGCATTGCCCACTCTTTTTGCGAGTACTAAAGATTGTGCGAGTGTTGGACTTGCGCAGAATTCTTGCAATTTTATCTGTGGTACCCTGAATAAAAGGTAAAACTGCACTACTTAAAGGTTGAATGTAGTGTTTTAACACCTCGGAAAAAAAAACGGGTTTTCCTGTCTTTTACCAAAGAACTGCAAAAAAACCAAAATATGGAAAAATAAAAGGTTTGCAATTTTTTTTAGTCTTTATTAAAAATAAGTAAAAAAAAACAAGATATTCCTCTCAAAACACTGAAATTCTAAAAGTTAAATCTAAAGATAAAGGTTGCATCTAATAGCCACCGGCTTTTCCACCCTTTTTCCTAGTAATCTATTTCGCTTTTTTGCGTGCTTGCCAATGACGAAACCAATTGTAGTAATCGCGATGCTACTGGTTGTAACGGTTGTTTTTCGTAAAGACCTTGCCACTGGATCATAATCATTTTGATTTTTCCACAAAATTGATCTTTCATAGAAACCTTTTTTTTTATTTGTACAAAGTCGTATTGGCAATCACATCAGTAGTTGGCAAGCTAAGACGATTTAAAACTTGTTTTATTACCTCAAGACAATCGAGACAGTCCTCGTCTGAAAGACATTGTCCTCTAAATCGAGAATCTACATAATATGCGGCTTTATGTATTGGCTTACAGCAAAAGTCAAACCATTTGATAAATTTTTGAGTATTGTATTTGAAGTACTGCTATTTAAAAAAGTAGAATATTTGTTTAGACAATTAACTGTTTGGTTTGTAAATTGAAAATATGACGCGGAGAACAGAAAAACCAGTTTTAAAAAATTAATAAAAGTAATGACTCTTGATATTTTATCATTTTTAAAGCAATAGTCAGTCAAAATTAAAACATTGAATTTTTCCCAGTCCAGTTCCGAATTTAAAAAAAGGGCTTTTTCAAAACTAGTTGAGTGTTTTTAAAACTAGTTGAATATCCAAAATAGGTTTAGGTTTGGGATTTTTATAATACCCAATCAAACGCCTAATATCGTTAGATCAATATCCGTTTGATTTTAAAGGTTCAGTCCGTTATTCCCTTTCGTTCGGAACTGAATTTGTATCACATATTTGACAAAGCCCTAAAGTCTAACGAATTGATGACGGATTATTTTTGAGACGAATGATGCTGAGAACTAAAATTTAAATATCTATACCTGTGTCGCGGTTTCCTGAAAACAGTATGACCTAAAGTGCCGTTCTCTTTCTTTTGTAGTAACACAAGGAAGGGAATGGCACCATCTAACTCAATTTCAATAGTTAATTTTATATTAGAATGTTGTTTGTTTAGTGTGGCCATATTACCAAAGTGTCATCTGCATATCTAAACAGACATTTAGGTTGTGAAAGTTAGAGGTTAAAGTAATTTCCTTGAAAGTCTTCATAATGATGTTTGCAAACAGAGGAAGTAGCGGAGATCCTATGGCAGCACTCGAGTTTTGCTCTTAAAAGGTCCCTTGAAAAATGAAATAAGTGGACGATAAGCATTGTCTTCTCAATTTAGTTAAGATTGGATTAAGGTTTTTATGTCGAAATATGTCAGAAATTCGAGACTCAACATCAAGACTGACTAAAATATCACCGGGATCTAAAGCAAAATGTTTCAACTTTTCTACAAAATATTGAGAGTTTTTAATACAATAATTAGACCAACCTTTGAAGGGGTTTAAGATAATGGTTAAATTGCACTTGACTTATTGCACTGACAATGACAATGGGACGTAACAATGCATTAGATTTACGTATTTTTGGAAGTCCGTAACAGATACAAATGTGGTTATTAACGATTCATTTTCAATAATTTCTAACATATTTCAACGTAAAAATCAATTTTTAAAGCAATAGTCAGTCAAAATTAAAACATTGAATTTTTCCCAGTCCAGTTCCGAATTTAAAAAAAGGGCTTTTTTAAAACTAGTTGAGTGTTTTTTAAAACTAGTTGAATATCCAAAATAGGTTTAGGTTTGGGATTTTTATAATACCCAATCAAACGCCTAATATCGTTAGAGCAATATCCGTTTGATTTCAAAGGTTCAGTCCGTTATTCCCTTTCGTTCGGAACTGAATTTGTATCACATATTTGACAAAGCCCTAAAGTCTAACGAATTGATGACGGATTATTTTTGAGACGAATGATGCTGAGAACTAAAATTTAAATATCTATACCTGTGTCGCGGTTTCCTGAAAACAGTATGACCTAAAGTGCCGTTCTCTTTCTTTTGTAGTAACACAAGGAAGGGAATGGCACCATCTAACTCAATAGTTAATTTTATATTAGAATGTTGTTTGTTTAGTGTGGCCATATTACCAAAGTGTCATCTGCATATCTAAACAGACATTTAGGTTGTGAAAGTTAGAGGTTAAAGTAATTTCCTTGAAAGTCTTCATAATGATGTTTGCAAACAGAGGAAGTAGCGGAGATCCTATGGCAGCACTCGAGTTTTGCTCTTAAAAGGTCCCTTGAAAAATGAAATAAGTGGACGATAAGCATTGTCTTCTCAATTTAGTTAAGATTGGATTAAGGTTTTTATGTCGAAATATGTCAGAAATTCGAGACTCAACATCAAGACTGACTAAAATATCACCGGGATCTAAAGCAAAATGTTTCAACTTTTCTACAAAATATTGAGAGTTTTTAATACAATAATTAGACCATCCTTTGAAGGGGTTTAAGATAATGGTTAAATTGTTGCCTATTTAGTAAGATGGCGAACCTATTGCACTGACAATGGGACGTAACAATGCATTAGATTTACGTATTTTTGGAAGTCCGTAACAGATACAAATGTGGTTATTAACGATTCATTTTCAATAATTTCTAACATATTTCAACGTAAAAATCTTAATCCAATCTTAATTGAATTGACAAGAGAATGCTTAACGTCTACATATTTCATTTTTCAATGGACCTTTCATGAACAAACCTCGGGTTCCGTAGTTGCAAACAACTTTTGGAGGTTTTCGAGAATATTGCTTTAGGCTCTGCTCTTTTACAAATTATAAATGTTGGTTTAGATAGGTAGATGATATTTTTATAATATGCCCTCATGGAGAAGAAAATTAAACTATATTTTTAGATCATCTTCACCAACAACATTCTAATATAAAATTAACTATGAAAATTGAGTCAGAGGGTGCCATTCCCTTCCTTGATGTGTTAGTACAAAAGAAAGAGAAAGGTACCCTAAGTTATACAGTTTATAGGAAACCGACACATACGAATAGATATTTAAATTTTAGTTCTCAGTATCATCCATTTCAAAAACAATCCGCCATCAATTCTTTAGTCTTTAGAACCTTGTCAATATGTAATAAAAATTCAAGTCCGGACGATACGGAAAACTGACTGAAGCTTTAAAATCAAATGTATATAGTACTGAAAATATTAAGCGTTCGATTAGGTATCATAATAATTACTGATCTAAACAAGTATGGGATACTCAACCTTTAAGTAGTGCAGTTTTACCTTTTATTCTTTTTTTTTTGAAAAGGGGTACTGTAAAACTATTGTCTAAAAAAGGAGATGCTACAAACATGACAAACTATAGGCCGATAACATAAATAACTAACCTTACAAAAGCAGTAGAAAAAATTATAAAACTTGAAATGGAAGTCATTATAAATATATAGCCTATTATTAAAAAATCAGTTTGGTTTTAGAAAAGGTATGTCAACAGATGATGCTATTTTGTTAAAGATAAAAACGTAATATGCTTATTTTTGGACTTGACCAAGGCATTTGATACGGCTAATCATGCCATATTAATTAATGAGTTAATCTTAGTTTCAGGGGTAGCATTTGATCTTCTTAAATCCTACTTCACGAATAGAAAACAGGTCGTGATAATAAATAATACCTTTAGTAGGGAGAAGAATTTGAGCTTCTGTGTGCCACAAGATACTGTCCTGGGTTCAGTGCTATTCTCTCTTTATATAAATGATCTTTTAAATTTGGATGTCCAGGGATGCATCTCATCGTTTGCTGATGATACGGTCATCTTATATGAGGGATGTTCATAGAATCGGGTAAAACAAAAAGCTGAGCACAATTTGTGCAAAATAAAAGGGTGGTTCGATGAAGTGCATCTTAGTATTAATTATTAAAAAAAGCTGTAATCATAAATAATTCAATTACCATCGAAGAAACAGACAGTATTAAATATTTGGCGGTTGAAATAGACAAGACATTTAAAATGGGACTGTCATATAAACTTATTATTTAAAAAGCTAAGGCAAATACTCTACAAGTTAAAATTTAAAAAAAACTCGATATTCCTCAACTTAAAATTATTTACTACTCTCTTATAAATTCACATTTACAATATGGAATTTCTAGCTAGGGAGGTACCTATCAAAAGCATATTAAACCCTTTGAGGCAATACAAAATGTTTTTAAAGATAGTTTATGGAAAAATCAATACTTACTCAAGTGACGATCTTTAAAAACTTAGTAACCTATACGACGTAAGACCGATATATCTACGTCTGTAGGATACTTAATGCCCAGTTTAAAAACAAGCAACTGGGAAATATTAGTCATGAACACAACACGTCACTTAAAAATACAATGTAAACTGTGACACTTGGTTTCGAACTGTGATACTTGGTTTCAAAAAAGCACGTCCAGCGGTCAACTTCGTTCGCCTCTCCATGTATTTATCGTTAGATACCTAGATATATAAAACAATCGAGTACAAGCAAATAATTTAAATCTCAGTTAGGAAAATGGATTCATGACCAACCCAGAAAAACTAATCATGTATTTCCTAACACTGGAACCTGTGGTGGAAGATAGATCAAAATGCAAGAGGTCTAACCACACTACATCACGACTTGTTACGTTCTGGACGGGTGTTTCGCTAACCAAGTTAGCATCATCAGCAGATGATATAAACTGAGTTTATATCATCTACTGATGATGCTAACTTGGTTAGCGAAACGCGCGTCCAGAACATAACAAGTTGTGGTGTAGTATGGTTAGAACTCTTGTATTTTTATCTAATCATGTATTTGTAAATCTTAAATCTTAAATAATTGTGTAAGAATTAATTCAACTGTTTTATATGATATAATTGTTATTGAAATCATGGAAATGTTCTTTTGATAAGGCTTGGTTCCTTGGATGTTTTATGTGTTATAGGCTAGGTTTTAAAGAGTGTTTTAGGCATGTCTTTACACAATTTAAAATTAAGTATTAAAATAAAAAAGGTATGTCGCAAACTAGTCTTCGGAGGTGGGATCTCTTTCTTTTTATTTCCTATCTTAATATTAACGATTGGTGTAATGTATGTTGAACTATTGGGAATAAAAAATATTATTATTATTCAGAGCATCACAGATAAAATTGCAATAATTCCTCGAACATCCAACATTCGCACAATCTTTAGTACACACAAAAAGATTGGGCAATGCTAAAGTCAGAAAGAGTTTATAAAATTCCTTGTCCCTGCGGTAAAGTGGATATAGTTGAAACTGGACGATCTGTGTCTACTAGACTTAATTTACATGAAATATGTGAATAAGAAACAAATTATTCAATCCGCGGTCGTTGAACACCAGCACGAAACAGGACACATGATTAATATAAAAGGCACCAAGGTTCTTGCATCAATCTAAGGTTATTATAAACGAAAAATTAGAGAATCTATTGAAATTATTAAGCACCCTCATCGGAGCACATCCAGTATTTTGATATTGCATAGTGAAGATCCCTGTAGATACCTCGTGTAATCGCAGGCGAAACGTCGGAAAGTAATTCTAATTTGGCACGGTCTTAACCCAAGAATCATGATTCTTTTATTGACCCAAGCTGTGAAAGTTTTCGTAGTAAATTAATTTAAATTTTATTTTTTAGAAATTGAGTCCAATGTTACACTAATAGATGTAAGAACGTCCTTTGACTATGGTAAGTAAGTAAGTTTTTAGTAATGAAAACGTTAAAATGAAAATCGACGATTGTAGTTTTATAAGTTAAAAATGAAATTTTTAATGATGAATTTTTATGAATATCATCGGAGGTATTCGGAATTTTATGAATTTCTGACTTGTATATTAATAAGTTTTTAATTGGACAACTTTTCAATCATTATATCTTTTAAAGTTTCCGAAATCCCAATGCTTTTGCCTCGAATTACTTCGGTTGGAGTATTATATCTAACGAATGATTCTATGAAAATTCAGACATACCGTTTGTGTAACATATTAACATTACATTATTGTCTAAATTCAATAACTGTATGATTTATTTATTATTTACTCATTTGATCATGAAATTTATCTCTTCAAGATTCGTGTTGCTCGAAGAAAAATTATTTGGTCGGAACACAAAAAGTCACTTGGTTTCAAGCATTTGTTTTGTGTCAACAAAATGGAATGGACCTAGCCTCCATTACTTCAGCAACGGAAGAAGCGGCAATAGAAGAACTCTTGAAGGCATATCCGACTACAGGTTAGTATTGGATTTTTATACAGATGCATACACATAGGTCCAATAGACAGCCATAAAAAGCGAATATCATTTAAGAATTAATTCTTAGTATTGATTGTACGGAAACCTCATTTTCGATATTTTTGCATCTCAGCTCAGTCTATCTATATATATATATATATATATATATATATATATATATATATATATATATATTTTTAGAGATTTTTTTTTTGTTTAGTTCTGAACCTTTTATACATATATATTCTAATTTTGTTTTCTTGGGTATTTTGGTTCGATAGTAGGAATAAAATTAAAACAAATTTAATTTCATTTTTGTTACATTTTTATAGACGTTTCGACCATTTATGGTTGGTCTTCATCAGTATTTTTTTTGTGTGTCTGTAACAATAGAAAACCGAGATAAGATATTTTTCTTAAAAGACTATTATAAATTGTATGGACAAATTATTAATAATATTATTTTAACATTTTAGATGACTTACCATAAGAAGGATCTTTCAGAATTCATCCTTATGCAACATTTAAAAACAGCATGTTTTCCATACAACACTCAAAAACAGCACATTTAAAAACATTGAAAAGAACGTCATACAGATTAAAATTACTATAATATTAATTGCTACGAGTATGTCTATCTTCGAGCGACACTGCTTTAACTGGCAGAATGCATTCATGTGAAACGTCGGTTAAGGAATTCTATGGGTTTTTTTTTTATATATATTAGTTTAAAAAAGCAAAGATAATTAGATTTGTTTTGAACTGTTTTATTATTTAAAAGGTTATATATTGTTTATTTACTTTTGAATTTAGAAGAAAAGGGGCTAATTTAGTTTGTTTTTTTTTATATTAATTTAATGTATATATGAAATCAGTTTTAGAGTTATTTGATAACGTTATAATATATTTGGCTCAAATTCTTTATGTCTGTTTTGTCATTTATAGCATTGATCTCCCGTTTTATGTATAACATTTCCAGAAACTCTCTCTTTTTTTGATTAATTTCCGTATTTAGAATAGTAGTATCTTGAAAGTTAAAAGTATGTTTATATTCTGTTTCGTGATTTGTAAGCGCTGTTTTATTTTTTTTATCATACTTGTGTCCATTCAAACGATTTTTAAGATACTGTGTGGTTTGCCCTATATAGACCTTTGGGCAGTCGTTGCATTTTATTTTGTATATAGTGTGTGTTTTTTGAAACTTAGGTGTTTTTGATTTTAAAGAGGAAAAAAATTGTTTTTGTAGGGTATTGTAACTTTTGTGAGATACGGTTAGATCTTGTTTTTTAAGGGATTTTTGTAAATTTTCCGACAGTCCTTGAATATAGGGTATTGAAATATATTTATTTTTGTTGTTTTGATTGTTGCTGGGGTTAGAATTATTTTTATTAATGTTATTTAATCGGGACTTAAAAATTGAGTTTATTAATTTCATTGGGTAGCTGTTTTTTAATAAAGTATTTTTTGCTTTTTGGATAGCTTCTTGTCGAAATTCTAGATCGCTTAATTTGATTGCCCTATCCGCGAGCCCTATAATGACAGATTTTTTTTGGGAGTGTGGGTGTGAAAGATAGTTTATGTATCTACCAGACCAAGTATTTTTTGTATACCACTTTGTTTTTATGCAAGTTTCTTTGTTATATAAGGTCATGTCTAGAAAATTTATTTTTTTATCTTTTTCAGTTTCGATGGTGAAATTAAGTTTTTGGTGAAAATTGTTAAACGCGTTCAGGATATATTCGCTTTTTCCTTGTGGTATGATTGTTAAACAATCATCAACGTATCTGTAGAAGAATGGAAGTTTAAAATTTAAGTTTTTAATAACGTTGTTTTCTAATTCTTCCATCACTAATTGTGCAACGACACTTGAAATAGATGAGCCCATTGCACAGCCGTCAAGTTGTTTATAGAATTTGTTTTTATGCATAAAGTAAGTGGATTTTAGAACTAATTCTATTCCTTTTAAAAATTCATCAAGTGGGATATCCGTATGTTTTTTTATATCATTCCATTTTTTCCTGATGATTTCGAATGTTAGATCAATTGGAATGTTAGTATATAGTGAGACTACGTCTAGCGAGATTAAAGTGTGGTTATTTGGTATTTGGATGTTTTTTATTTTTTCTTTAAAATCCCAAGAGTCTTTGATGAAAGTATCAGTTTTGTTTATGACATTTGCTAAAATAGTTTTCAGGAATTTTGAGAGACACCTATTTACACCTATTTAATAAGATAAAAAATAATAACATCAAAAAAATTAAAACTTTGGTTCAAAAAAGTAAAAGTACAAAGGACTCTAATGAGATCCATATTGAGGGCGATTGGCTGGATAATCTGACTAATATCTAAATTCCAAGTTATGCTAATGATATTCTAAGTCTTGGCTCAGATTTTGCATGTCCAATCACCACTTCACAAGATATCCCTATTCCAGAAATTATCTCATCCATTGACACAGCCATTAACAACTTAAGTCAGGAAAAAAAAGACGAGATCAGAACAACATGTTGTAATGCCCTCACTTCTTACAAAAATAAACTTAATTCTAAAAAATATAAAACGAAGAACCAAAATATAGATAATGGAATATGTAAAAAGTTAAGAAAAACAAAATCCTTTTTAAAAGAGCACCAAAACTTAAAAATCTTAAGACCAGATAAGTCAAACAAAACAGTCATTATGTATGAAAACGAATATGATAATAAATTGGAATCCCTTTTGAATAACGAGGAAACTTATAAACTCATCTCTAACGACCCCACTAATATACTACAAAAAAAAAATAATGAACTAATCAAAATCTGGGAAAACAAAAACTATATTTCTCCCACCATAGCAAAAAATTTAAAAATACATAACGCTCAAGCGCCAAAAATATACGGGCTACCAAAACTGCATAAGGATGGTATACCCTTACGGCCTATCATCTCATGTATCCAATCACCTCTAAATGGTCTCTCAAAATTCCTGAAAACTATTTTAGCAAATGTCATAAACAAAACTGATACTTTCATCAAAGACTCTTGGGATTTTAAAGAAAAAATAAAATCATCCAAATACCAAATAACCACACTTTAATCTCGCTAGACGTAGTCTCACTATATACTAACATTCCAATTGATCTAACATTCGAAATCATCAGGAAAAAATGGAATGATATAAAAAAACATACTGATATCCCACTTGATGAATTTTTAAAAGGAATAGAATTAGTTCTAAAATCCACTTACTTTATGCATAAAAACAAATTCTATAAACAACTTGACGGCTGTGCAATGGGCTCATCTATTTCAAGTGTCGTTGCACAATTAGTGATGGAAGAATTAGAAAACAACGTTATTAAAAACTTAAATTTTAAACTTCCATTCTTCTACAGATACGTTGATGATTGTTTAACAATCATACCACAAGGAAAAAGCGAATATATCCTGAACGCGTTTAACAATTTTCACCAAAAACTTAATTTCACCATCGAAACTGAAAAAGATAAAAAAATAAATTTTCTAGACATGACCTTATATAACAAAGAAACTTGCATAAAAACAAAGTGGTATACAAAAAATACTTGGTCTGGTAGATACATAAACTATCTTTCGCAACACCCACACTCCCAAAAAAAATCTGTCATTATAGGGCTCGCGGATAGGGCAATCAATTTAAGCGATCTAGAATTTCGACAAGAAGCTATCCAAAAAGCAAAAAATACTTTATTAAAAAACAGCTACCCAATGAAATTAATAAACTCAATTTTTAAGTCCCGATTAAATAACATTAATAAAAATAATTCTAACCCCAGCAACAATCAAAACAACAAAAATAAATATATTTCAATACCCTATATTCAAGGACTGTCGGAAAATTTACAAAAATCCCTTAAGAAACAAGATCTAACCGTATCTCACAAAAGTTACAATACCCTACAAAAACAATTTTTTTCCTCTTTAAAATCAAAAATACCTAAGTTTCAAAAAACACACACTATATACAAAATAAAATGCAACGACTGCCCAAAGGTCTATATAGGGCAAACCACACAGTATCTTAAAAATCGTTTGAATGGACACAAGTATGATAAAAAAAATAAAACAGCGCTTACAAATCACGAAACAGAATATAAACATACTTTTAACTTTCAAGATACTACTATTCTAAATACGGAAATTAATCAAAAAAAGAGAGAGTTTCTGGAAATGTTATACATAAAACGGGAGATCAATGCTATAAATGACAAAACAGACATAAAGAATTTGAGCCAAATATATTATAACGTTATCAAATAACTCTAAAACTGATTTCATATATACATTAAATTAATATAAAAAAAAACAAACTAAATTAGCCCCTTTTCTTCTAAATTCAAAAGTAAATAAACAATATATCACCTTTTAAATAATAAAACAGTTCAAAACAAATCTAATTATCTATGCTTTTTTAAACTAATATATATAAAAAAAACCCATAGAATTCCTTAACCGACGTTTCACATGAATGCATTCTGCCAGTTAAAGCAGTGTCGCTCGAAGATAGACATACTCGTAGCAATTAATATTATAGTAATTTTAATCTGTATGACGTTCTTTTCAATGTTTTTAAATGTGCTGTTTTTGAGTGTTGTATGGAAAACATGCTGTTTTTAAATGTTGCATAAGGATGAATTCTGAAAGATCCTTCTTATGGTAAGTCATCTAAAATGTTAAAATAATATTATTAATAATTTGTCCATACAATTTATAATAGTTTTTTAAGAAAAATATCTTATCTCGGTTTTCTATTGTTACAGACACACAAAAAAAATACTGATGAAGACCAACCATAAATGGTCGAGACGTCTATAAAAATGTAACAAAAATGAAATTAAATTTGTTTTAATTTTATTCCTACTATCGAACCAAAATACCCAAGAAAACAAAATTAGAATATATTTATATATATATATATATATATATATATATATATATATATATATATATATATATATATATATATATATATATATATATATATATATATATATATATATATATATATATAAGAGAAATATCAACTTATGTGCGTTTCTTGGTCGTAAAAACTTATACGAAAGAACTAAAGACGAGGGAATTACTCCTTCACCATTGTGTCAAACTAAGTGGTCTATTAGAGGTATCTGGAGAACCAATAAATAGATTATTCTAAAAAGTTAGCTCTGGCTATAGACGATCTAAAGTCTATTTTTAAAATATTTTAAATTCTGTGATGTTGCCATTTCTACCTTAAGCCTGTGGAAACATCTAAATGAAATAGCATATTATTGCATTTTTGTATTGTCCTGAACCTTCTAAATACTTTTGTGTTATGTTTCCTATATCTAAATTCAACTGATTGGCGCTTGAAAATTGACATTTTTGACATTTTGAAGCTCTAATTCCTAAACGGCTTAACTTGCAACAAAATGGATTTCACTTGAATGCCCCAATTTTTAACTATCTATTTCTCAACACCAATTTCTAGTTTGACAGGAGGTGTCCAAATTTGACATTTTCTGTCAAAGTAGAAAACAGTTGAATTTAGATATAGGAAACATAACACAAAAAGTGTTTAGAATGTTTAGGACAATACAAAAATTCAATAATATACATGGTATTCCATTTAGAAAACGGATGTGGCCACCTGTTTAAGGTAAAAGCGGCAAGACCGCTCAATTTAAATTATTTTAAACAAAGAGTTCATGATTATCTATGGCCAGAACCAAATTTTCAAAGTAATTTATTCAATGGTTTCCAGATACTTCTAATAAGCAACTGAGTTTGGAGCACAATCACACAGGCTTAAAACCGGGGAGTTATTTCAGAACAGATTGCTCGAAATGAATGAAAAATCCACCAATGCACAAGAGATTTTCCCTGAACGGCGATCACTTTTGTGGTTAGTTATTCTTTGCCTAAGCTGAGATGTTTGCCGATATACTGGCCATCACACTCCAAGTAGGACAACTGATACACAACGTTACTATTAAATAATGAGGGTGGCTGAACACAATCAAAAAACAGGCCACAATTTTGACTTTTCCAATGTTAAAATTTTAGAGATAGAATCGAATTACAAAAAAAGGTTATTCTTAGAAATTTACCCCATAAAAGGAACAAAAATTGCATAAATTATAAATCAGATACCAATCAGCTGAGCAATATGTATTGCAAGCTTTTAAATTTTATTTAGCAATACTTTTTAAATGCACACCGTAGAATTGTTCACCTCGTACAATTTCTTAACATCTAAATAAGGCTTGTGTAGCTAATCTGTTTTGTTCTCCTTTTTTGCAATTCAACTACTGAGACATGAATATGATCATTAAAAACGCCACATTTGAACTGTTGTAAGGTAAAAATGTTAAAATTTAAAAATTATTGACTCTACCATCTTGTAAGTAATTTTTAAGTATGTATTGACTGCGTATATCTAGACAAAATTTTATTCTTTTGATTGTCATTTTAATGTTATAATTCTAACTGGACGTATTCTTTATAATTTTTGTAGTTGCTCCTGATGAAGCTAATAAACATTGGCGAAATATTGAGCACTTAAGATAAAAAGAGTTTCATCTTTTTTTTCGCACGGACCGCTAGACCCGAAATAAAACCTCTTTGTAATTTCTGTACGGTCGAAAATACGTAACTTATATAATATATATAATATATATATATATATATATATATATATATATATATATATATATATATATATATATATATATATATATATATATATATATATATATATATATATATATATATATATATATATATATATATATATATATATATATATATATATATATATATACCCTTGTCTATGAGTTCCGATCGCCAAATAATTACTTTTGTCCTCAGAGACAAATTATTCCTCCAAGATTTCTGTTTAGAATTAATTTATGTTAACATTTTTTAGTGACAATTACAAAGAACTTTCCAAACAATCAAAAACAGGCCACAATTTTGACTTTTCCAATGTTAGAATTTTAGAGATGGAATCGAATTACAAAAAAAGGTTATTCTTAGAAATGTACCACATAAAAAAGAACAAAAATTGCATTAATTATAAATCAGATACCAATCAGCTGAGCAATATGTATTGCAATCTTTTAAATTTTATGTAGCAATACTTTTTAAATGCACACCGTAGAATTGTTCACCTCGTACAATTTCTTAACATCTAGACAAGGCTTGTGTAGCTAATCTGTTTTGTTCTCCTTTTTTGCAATTCAACTACTGAGACATGAATATGATCATTAAAAACGCCACATTTGAACTGTTGTAACGTAAAAATGTTAAAATTTAAAAATTATTGACTCTACCATCTTGTAAGTAATTTTTAAGTATGTATTGACTGTGTATATCTAGACAAAATTTTATTCTTTTGATTGTCACTTTAATGTTATAATTCTAATTGGACCTATTCTTTATAATTTTTGTAGTTGCTCCTGATGAAGCTTATAAACATTGGCGAAATATTGAGCACTTAAGATAAAAAGAGTTTCTTCTTTTTTTTTCGCACGGACCGCTAGACCCGAAATAAAACCTCTTTGTAATTTCTGTACGGTCGAAAATACGTAACTTATATAATATATATATATATATATATATATATATATATATATATATATATATATATATATATACCCTTGTCTATGAGTTCTGATCGCCAAATAATTACTTTTGTACTCAGAGACAAATTATTCGTCCAAGATTTCTGTTTAGAATTAATTTATGTTAACATTTTTTAGTGACAATTACAAAGAACTTTCCAAGTATCATTTCAGAGATCTTAAACAGTTACACATATTCTATCAGCAAATTGTATTATTTTAATTTAAAATTTATTTTTAAAATTGTATCGTTATATTCTAATTTATGTGCTTATACAATTTCTGTAAAAAAGTACAACACTTTTGGTAAATAGTATAAATATGGTTAATAGCACGATGACCCTATACCCAACAGTAAAAACAATGTTTACATAAGATCCGTACACGAAACATAAAATATTACTTCTGTGAGGTAATTCTGACGACTGGTTTCCAATTAAATGTTTATTTATGTAATTTACACCTATATGTCATAAAAATTATGCATAAAAAATAGGTAGACCGTCTAAGTAATTTCAATTATTTTAATTTCATTATTGTGTAGGAATCTACTATAGATAGCAAACAAAACGAAAACTTAAACTGAATTAACATTAATTATTTTCGAATCTTTTTCAGACAACAAAAAAGACATATAATTAATTATTTTCTTTTTTAGTGATATTTAAATTATGAGAATTATTGTGAGACTGCAAAAAATATATAATTATTGGTTAGATTAAATAAATTAAAACATCGTCCACTCATAAATAATAATAAATATTTATGAGACAATTTTATTATTTTATTAAATATTTTAAATAAGTGATGTTAGTCCGGTAATTGTATTTAATGGTCCTCTATATTACCAGGGTTCGTAAATCGTGGAGCTTATTATGTACTTTATCTATAGTTTCGTAGTTTTTTTTCTAATTTTAAATTAATCATTTTCCTCTTTAACGCTGATTTTTGTATTAATGGATTTAACAGTGTACCTCGTTCTGGGGTTTCAATTATTGCTAACCTGGTACCGATCTACGTGTGCCTTTGCGCTGCCAAGCTCTGGCTGGTACCGATTCATCTTCGTAGCAAAATAGACACAATAAAACGGTATCAAAAACTAACTTTTGCTTTGCAATAAAATATAAATTATTTTAAGATTTAAATCATATGAAATGAAGAATTAAAACTTTGATGCAATTAACACACGGAAAAAAGTGCACCCACACGAAAATCAAACCGTTTAACCTCTGCAGTTGGAGAGTCCAGGAAAGACACTATCCGAGTGTGTTACGTACACCGTGTTCCACATAAAAGTACCCACTATACTATCTGCAAATCGGTAATAGATACGAAAAAAAGTTAGAAACATAAGTTTCTTTAAATTTGAAGTTCTTTTAAAATATACATGAATACAGGGTGTTCCAACTTTGCTGGGACAATATCCCCAGTAAAATTTTAAATGGGACACCGTGTATTTTTGTTCATTATTTGACATACGAACAAACAGTTACGAATTTAAACTATAGTCGGTTTCTACGTAGTTTCCGAGTTAATTAAGGTTATGTGTGATTTTTTGAAAAATGGAGCTGTTTTTCAAATCATTATAAAAAATAGCAAAAATCTAAAATTGGGTGTTTGGGCGGTAATTTCTAGTTTATAAAGCATCAATGCATATACAAAACACAAAATTTGTTTGTCCACACCTATACGTGGTGGACATTTTACAAAATCAATTTTACACCATTTTAAAGTGAAAATAGTCGATTTTTTTAAATAGAACACACACTATGTTTTTTATTTATGCAAATGATCCTAAAAATACCTATATATATATATATATATATATATATATATATATCTGAAAAGAACATACATCACATTTGGCATTTTCGAATATAGAGACTTATATATATATATATATATATATATATATATATATATATATATATATATATATATATATATATATATATATATATAGTATATATATATATATATATATATATATATATATATATATATATATATATATATATATATATATATATATATATATATATATATATATATATATATATATAAATATATATTCTATACCTAAATTCTAAGGTAAACAGAAAATCTCAATTAATTCTCGAATATTGTGATGCTGCATACTCAAAAGGAACTATAGAAAGCCATAGAATGGATATTATTTCTATTTGCGTAACTATAGTCGTAATTTTATTCTATATTACATAACCATTATTGAAAATTAATATTAGAAACAAACTTCTTAAGTAACATAGCTATTTGCATAAACAACATATAACAACAGATTACATGGAAGTAGAAAAACAGGGAAAATTTAAAACAAATTACTATGTAAATGATTTTCCACATACTGTTCGTTTTGTGCTCTGCAAAATGTATATCGCACTTGAATGTTTACCACAGCGTTTCAGACGGCGTCACTATTATTAAGACTAATAATTTTTTCACGAATTTTTTTTGTTTTCTTTCGATTTGTATACAGTCTATCTTTAAGTGTGCCACATAAAAAATAATCTGAGGATGTCAAATCGGGACTTCGCGGCGACGATCAAATCTGAGCGTTACTATATATACTTAAATTAAATTACTCGTTTAAAAATGCTATTATATTTTCTCGACAGTGGTATGGAGCATTATCTTGTCCAAGTCCACACGAATATGTTTCGGAAAATCATTGAGTATTTCTATAATTTGATTTCTTAAAAGGTGTACAAATATTTGTATATTCAAATTCAAAATCAAAAAACACAGGTCCTCTTATGCGATCGTTTATAATACCACCCCATATTTTACACTTTAATGTCCTTGCTTTTAAATTTGCTCTACCAAATATTTATTTGTCTCAGAATAGTGGTGAGTATTTTTTTGTTATGTATTTCCGCAGTGGAAAATATATCCTCATCTGCCTATAGGATTTTATTTAAAACCCCTCTCCCAAAATGCAGGTGCATCATTTGCAGACAAAAATCCAGTCTGGTCTGATAATCAGCTTCACCTAAAAATTGTACTGGAAGAAACTTATATGGGGATATATATTCCATAATATTCCATGTATGCTGGTCATGGAAACATTCAAATCCCTTTGTACATCTCTTATGGTCATGGAAAAATTCAAATCACTTTGTACATCTCTTAAAGAGTTGGTAGGATATTCAATAAAATATAATAAATCCTGTATTTGAAAATCTTCAGATACGACTTAACGGGCTTTTTCCCTTTTTCCATATTTCACAAAACTACATGATTTGAGAAATCACTACAATGCCATAGGAAATATTCTCTTAATGCAAGTGCTGGACTTTTATTATTTTCAATAAAACAGTTATACAAATTTACTAGCTCTTGACTTGAATATTGAGCCATTTTTTTAAATAGAACAATTAAACACCGACACAAGGAAATGTTTTTAAAGTCTAATTATTTTAAATTTAAATGATTTCAATAAAACAACAACCTCTTAAAACACATATAAATTGAAAAACTGGCAAATTTAAAACAAATAGTTATATTATCTATTCCATGGAGTCCTATAGTTTTTTTTGACTATGCAGCATCACAATATTCAATAAAAAATTGAGATTTTCTGGATAAATTGTAATTTTCTCTACAACCATTGAATTTTTGTATAGAATATATCAATATGAAAAAGTAGGTATTTTTATGATTATTTGCATAAATAAAAAACATAGTGGGTGTTATATTTAAAAAAATCGACTTTTTGCATTTTAGAATAGTGCAAGATTAATTTCGTAGTATGTCCACCCTATATAGGTGTAAACAAGAATTTTGTATTCCGTATATGCATTGATACTTTATAAATTGGAAATTACCACCCAAAAGCCCAATTTTAGATTTTTGCTATTTTTTATAGTGTTTTGAAAAATATCTCTAGTTTTCAAAAAATCATACATAACCTTAATTAACTCGGAACCTACGCAAACATCGACTAGAGTTTAAATTAGTTACTATTTGACAAGGAATCAAATAATGGACAAAAATACAGGGTGTCCCATTTAAAAATTTATAGTTGATGACGTCCCAGCAAAATTGGGACACTATGTATAGATGTAACGTTATATTTGAGAAGAACTTCAAATTTAAAGAAACTTTTGTATGACACTTTTTAATAAATTACTTACATTGCTCCTCGCAGAGGGGCGAAGGGGGCCTTGCCTCTTCAAAATGAAAATATTGTACATTACATTGCATATGTATTATTATAATAACGCTATTAGAACAACTTTTATTTATTTTTGCCTCACCTGGACAAAATTCTGTAATCGTCAGTGACTATTATTAAAAAAAAATGATCTAGGTTTAAGATTGTCTAAAATACACGTAGGAATTCTCTTTACTTAACGCACTTGTTAATAAATTACTATTATCAGGGCTGCTCGCAGAGGAGGCAAGGGCCCCCTTGCAGCTGTAAAATGATAATATTTATTGTATTATTATAATAACGATATTAAAAGAGCTTTTATTTATTTTTGCCCCTTCCCTGGACAAAATCCAGCGATCGTCAATGACTAATATTAAAAAAAAAGATCTGGGTTTAAGATATTCTAAAATACACGTTACAATTCTCTTATGTAACAAATTATTAATTAAAACATAAATCTATCTTTTTGCAGTCGGCGTCAACCGTGGCTACTGGGTATCAGCAACAAGAAACGGGGCATGCAGCACCGACTTCGTTTGGATGACTTCAGGAAAACCAGTGATTTACAGAAACTTTGCTCCGGGTCAACCAGATAATGCTGGAAAAAGGGAAAGCTGTGTTGAAATATATAAAAACAAACTTGGCCAATATTTATGGAACGATCTGCCCTGTAATATTGACGGAAGCAAAATAGGATTCGTCTGTCAAACGCGATGTTGTTGTTCCTAAAAACTTATAACTTTTTAACCTGCTGGGTTTATTATAATTGTTTTTTATTTCTCAATTTATTCCCCTTTATAATAAATATTTTTTATTGTTTACAATCCCTCAACAACAAATAATAGGGATAATAATGTTATGGCAAGTTTTCTATCAACTAACACTACACTTTAGATATTAATGATACTAGCTTGTTATGAACACTATAATGAAATATAAGTTTCATTAGCAATGTTCATATCAAACGTGTATAATTCAAAATTTAAACTACGAAAGGACAAATAGGTTTATCCTAACCATATGATTTTGACTGAGAATAGTTATGTTGTCAAAAGTTAATTTGTTACACTGGTTGCAAATTAAGGTTTGAGAAAAAAACTATTCGTAACAGTTTATATCTAGAATAGTGAAATTTATGATTCACATTCGTTAGCAATCAATAGCTATTTATAAGTAAACAATATATATGCAATTATTATTAAATAAGCGTCAACTATTCTAAACAGATATGCAGCATTTGGCAACCATGTGACAATCTGACAGTTGACAGTGATATTGTCATTGTCAACGGCAGTTGTGAATATATATCACCAAAAAATATTTCCTGTGTAATCTACAAATCCAGCAAGGGAAATAAGCGATTTTCAAAATTCATCGATAAAATACTTATTTCCTATATATTAAATAACTATTTCTAAATAACACTTTTATTTTCAACTTACAGTTTTCAGTTCATAGATAAAATACAAATTACATCCGTAAAGAATGAATGTCCAAATTTTAAATTAGTTTTCACTGAATAGCAGGCTTTTTCATAATTTAGGCAAGTAGTCATTGTCCTTAAATTCTTGTTTGGGTCCGACATAATATATTAAAAAAACTGAAATGGATGTTTTATAAATATCTCTTATTTTCTAATTCGAGCTTTCGCTTCCGGAATTTCTGCGTAATATTTTATTTTTTTATTTTTATTTATTTATTAATAAACGGGATATCCCATTGAATTACAATAAATATTTACAAAAAATAAATTTTCAAGTAAGGTAATACTAGTATTTTCCCAATACAAAAGTGTAACCTAAAAGCATTCATAAATAACAAATTTATGCAAGCATTCAAAACATACCAGGAATTATATTAGAGTCCAAGAATTTGTTCAATCATTTAGTGTCCCGAGAATTTGGGACCTGAATTTTTGTAATGAGCTTCCGAAAGGATCAAGAGAGGAATTATCATTTAATATTCTTAATGACCGTGTGAGAGGCATATTAAGTCCATAATTTGTGTGATGGAAATCGATATGAAAGAGGTCAGATCTCCTAAGGGTACGAGAGGATATTTTGAATTTAATTTGCTGTAGTAGAAACGGACAGTTTACCATACCATTTAAAACTTTATAGGTAAAGCATAGGTCATTCATCTTTCTTCTGCAGGATAAGGATGGTAAGTGTAATTGAATGTCAAATTTATGTTGCAAATATCTTACAAACTTATTCTGAACTGATTCAGTATTTGATATATGGACATTGTAGATAGGTGACCATACAATGGAAGCATACTCAAGATGAGGCCTAACCAAAGAAAGGTATAGAAGTACTAAAGATGATGGAGAAAAACTTTTCCCACATCTAAATATGAAACCCAGTATCTGCATTGCCTTGGAGGTTACCGCAGCATACTGATCTTTAAATGAAATTCTACGGTCAAATAATACTCCAAGATCCCTTACCTTATCCATCCCTTCCAATTGAACTCCCTCGATCGTGTATTCAGATCTATATTGTTTAGTGACTGTGTAAAAGCTCATAAAGGTACATTTCTTAACATTTAGTGAAAGGTGATTATCATGAGTCCACTGCACAAAACTGTCAAGGTCAGTTTGGAGTGCCAAAATATCCGTCTCTGACCTAATAGGCATAAAAAGTTTCATATCATCAGCAAACAGTAGACACCTACAGGAGTGTAAGCTTAGGGCTATATCATTGACAAACAGTATAAATAAGAGAGGCGACAAGTGACCTCCCTGTGGTACTCCAGATCTTACTGTAATGAACTTGGAACAAAAAGGCCCTATCTTGACCCTCTGAACTCTACCAGTCAGAAAACTCTCCAGCCATCTCAATAGATCAGCGGCAAACCCAAAAGACCGCAACTTGGCAATGAGCAGCCTAAAGTTAACACTGTCAAATGCCTTGAAGAAATCAGTATAAACTGTGTCGACCTGACAACCTACCTCCAAGGCCTCCAGCACAGCCGTCTCGAACTCAACCAAACTGCTAACCGTGGACCTGCCACTCACAAAACCATGCTGCTGATCAGAAATAAGTTCTTTGCATGACCATTTTAATTGCTCCGAGACTAGGCAATTAAAAATTTTTGATATCGCCGATTGATTTGCTACCCCCCTATAGTTATTAACTCTACATCGCTCCCCTGACTTAAAAATTGGTACTATGAAACTCTCTTTCCAAACTTTCGGAAAGTCGCACTCTGTCAATGACTTATTGAATAATATATGAAGTGGTAGAGTTATGGTACATACCACATTAAACAACAATATTTCAGGTACTCCATCGGGTCCACTATTTGATTTCTTTTTACAGTTAAAGATCTTATCAAAAACATCCACTAATTTAATTTGATTCACAATTACATCAGATGTTCGTTCCTGGATATAATCAGGTACAGTTATACCAACCCTCTCTGCTGAATACACTGTCTGGAAAAAGTCAGCAAAGGAATCTGCAATTCTTTGACCATCATCTACCATTCTATCCTCATAATACATATACTCAGGAAGATCAAAATTTTTACGTTCGCTATTTATGTACTTCCAAAAGTTACGTGGAGTATTAGATAAATCCTATTCGATTTGTGTGAGATAAATATTATGGTCTCGAGTAACCAACTGTTTACAAATAGCTCTATATCGTGAAAAATTTTCATAGTCATTAATACATTTAGATTGCATATATGATTTATGAGCTGACTTCTTCCATACAATGTTTTGCCTTAATTCAGCACTAAAGTATTTAGGAAAATTCGAGGTTGTATAACGTTTTAAAGGTACAAACTGAGAAATACCAAAGTTTAAAATTTCGTAAAAATAATCAGTGGCTTCATTTATATTTAAATTTTTTAATATTTCTTCCCAATTAACTGACCCCAAATAATTGTTGAAGTTAACATAATCAGCATTTTTATAATCTCGAAAATATTCCTCTTTTTGTAAAACCTTTGTACATTCCACACTCAGCTCACAATAATAAGCAGAATGATGTTGACTTAATGGAAATAAAATATCACTAGCAAGTTGTATATTAATATTTCTTAAATGACTAAAGCCCAAATCCAAAAAGACATCACGTGAGTTGGGAACTGAAATTATTTGAAACATATTTAACAAAGAATAAGTATCAACCAAAGGTTTGGCCTGATAACTAATCGGACATTCTAGGGTCAATCCTTCATCATCTGCTTTTATCCACCTGGCCAAAGGTAAGTTATAATCTCCAAAAATTAGCACTTTAGCTGATGAGTAATTGATGCAAATACTTTCAACCGTTTCAGAGTGAGCCTCATAAACCGTACTATCTGAACCTGGAGAAATATACAACGCACCAATGACCAGTTTTAAGTATCCGTACTTTATAAATATGTACAATTGTTCTACAGAGGTTTGTCTTATTTTAATAACATGTGAAGGTATATTTTTCTTGACTAGAATTATTACCCCACCTCCTCTTTTCTTGCAACTAGTAAAAACTGATCTATCACAACGATATACATTAAAACCCTTAATTGATACCTCACAATCCGAGATGTTATTATTTAACCAACTCTCACACAAAACTATGACTTCATAATCACAACAAAGCACAGCTCTATTAAAATCTGGAATCTTGCAGCTGAAACCACCAACATTTTGATAGTAAATCTTCAATGGGGCTGTAGTCAGTTTTTTGTAGACTTCTTAGTTAGAGTTGGTATCCCATTTTTATAAATGATAACCAAATTCTCACCCCTTTGATTCCTATCGTGCATTTCACCATATAACCTATTAAGATCTTGGCGTTGAAGTTTTGTCAGGTCAGCCTTCAATCTAAAATCAGTACTTCGCAGTTTTGATTTATTTTTTATGCATTTTCCAGCTATAAGCTGATCATGAAATACAATTTTTGCAGGTCTAGGACTGTTTCCCTTTTTACCTATTCTAGATACTCTAAAGTTATTTTTTTCTATTTCCAACATTTCCAATATTGCATTCACCTGTGACTTATCATGTTCGATTCTGTCCATGATTGTGTCTGAATTACTCTCCGGGATATTATATACAATGACATTATTTTTCCTTGCCGTTCTATCGTTCAATTCCATGAGTAGCTCGTCGCAACCGGGTTTCGGGTCAAGCTCCTTATTGGACACAGGCATATCAGCAGTATTATTTTTCAATATGTCGAGCTCACTTTGAATACTCACCACATTGTGCTCAATAGAACTTAACTTTTCATTGCTTTCATTTTTCATTGTGCGAATTTCGTCCATCAGTTCATTATTTATTTTTTGTTGCTGTAGGACTAATGTATAAAGCTGCTTTATAACAGCTAGAAGTTCATCCATACCTACGTTGTTTTTATTAAGGATATTAGGTACCATGTTGATGTCCATAGTATTATCGGCAACTATGGAACCGCTTGGCGAATTAACTGCTAGCTCAGGCTGTGAACGTACTCCTTTCTTCTTTCAGTGGCTCTGCCTGTTATTGGTCTTGTTTTTCCACTGCTGGTGCTAACTTCGGCTCGATTGACAAGCGTTTTTTGCTAACATCACTTTGTTTACACGATGAACAAGACCATGAATGAGTTTGATTTTTCTTCGCTAGCGAGTAGATTTCCGTGAACTCTTTACTAGTCAACAAAGAACATCCCTTATGGAATCATGTACGACATAAATAGCACTCTATAGATGTCGCATTTTTCGCAATTACGTTTTCGCATTTACCGCAACTTAAATTCACGTCCGACATAACTAACAATTCAAGAGTCGCTGAAAGGTATATAATGACGTCACAATGCACAAACAATAATATCAAACGTTATTTTCGATTCTCGATTTCAATCGAATTTGAACATGGCAATGCCGCGGGTGGATTCACGTGCTTACGATTCTGAGATTCTAGTTTTTATAGTATTAGACGTAAGTTTTCCGAGTTTAATTCAATTCCTGTCACTGCCACTACTCCAATGCACTGATGAAAGAGGATTATATCAATTTATTAGGACTACTTTACCGAAATTTTCCACAATATATGCAGCACTAAAAACAAAAACAAACGTCAGCAAACGTCACTACTCTCTATTCTTCTTCTCTATTGAATCTATAATCTCTTGATAGCCGTTCATGTATCAAACAAACTAACTAAAAACTGTGCATGCAGAAAATTTGAAATTAATCTAATAAGTAGTGTTTTTAGATTGATTTTTTAAATATTTTAAAAGGCCGCTTTTTTATTATCTTATATTCATACCAAAACGACTACCAAAATGTTACCAGTTCATTCCTATATAACACTTGATGTTTGTGCATAATTTGAGGTAAAGTGGCTAATGAATTTTATGTATACCACAATAATTTATGACACAAAATTTGAAGTCAGACCCTTGAGTAGTTTTTCAGCTATGCCGCGAACAGACAGACCGACAGACAGAACGAGAGACAGACAGACCGACGGAATTGGGAAAACATGTTTTTCGGCATCTAGGGACCCTGAAACGTAAATGTCTCTCGGAGGGTGATTTTTTTACGATTTCAATACTTCCTTTTCACGAGGGAGGTAAAAAAAAATGTTTAAATTTCTTCTATCATTGTCAATTGCAAAATAATTTATGTAAGTACATTTTTGTTCTTGCCAAATTCCGATCATTTTTCTATTAAATGGCATCTCTAGTTTTATACGGCATTTATGACATAAAAGCTATATCGCCTCTCATAAATCTGTGATCCTAACAGACCCCTAATATTTTCTTAAATTTAAGTACAACATTATCAGGTGCTCATATTACTCGATGTCATGGTAACTGCGCTTGTTAATTGTAGCAATTTTTTTTTGAACTTTATTAGTGGTATCTAATACTGTGCCATACCTTCAATTTTAATGAAAAAAAATTTCAATATAAGTAACTCTATATCCGAGAGTGTCCCTTCGGATATCGAAGGTACTGCGTGAAAAGTTGTCAATTCCCTACTTTCGATCTTCGAAATATGCCAGATCATTTTCATTGCAGCTATTCATGATTCCTTCCCTTTTGCACCAATCATCAAGTTCTGCAGATGTTTGCTCATACGTTTCTCCTGTTTTTTTCTGGAATCGACGTTTTGGGCAAGTCTATTATATTTGCTACGTCCGTACATAAAATTCAGAATGATACATATTTAATATGAATTTTGCTATAAAACTCGTGTGATTAAATCACTCGACTAAACGCCTCCTTGTTTAAAGTCTCACGCGATTCATTATAGTGTTCATATTATACTAGTATCATTAATATCTATAATGATTCAGGTGATTTTAATATGAGCAAACTGATCTACATATTCAAAGCCATGTTTTACCAATGAGTAATTCTAGTTTACTACTATTCTAACCGTAATATAGATCGTTGTTCCGATGCGCGCTTTGTTTATAATAATTGATAGTGTTTACCTTGAAATTTTTTATATATCAATCTGAATTTATCAACGAAACAAATAACATTATATTAGATATTTCGTATAGGCACAAACAAATTAATTTATTTTAATTTACATATACTAACTGTTAACTTTGCTTTGTTTTATAAAGAAACATTTTATTATAATTTTCACATAGAGAAACGAAGTTGAACTTAAGACAGTGTTGAGGGGAGCCAGCGCAGAGTTGCCGTCTATGTGAAAGAATATCCTGTTCGTGAGGTGTAAATTTTCTATATTGGTTTAAAATTCCCATTGAAATTGCGCTTTCTTTAAATAGATTTTTTATTGTCATTTCATTTATTAGAAAATAGAAAAACATTCAATTGTCCTTATCTCAAAGGTAAATTTGGAAATACACCCTTAAGATAAGAAGACATTTGTATGTAATATAGATTTAATTTAAAGAGACAGAAAAAACGTTAAATATAAAAGTTGCGAGGTTTATTACGTAGATTATAGGAAATGATTATTTATGTATAGAGGATCATACGTATTTTTATACACTCTGTATATTATAATTTTGTAAAGTGGGTATCTGTTGATTATCAATATACTAGGTTTGAGGCTTTTATCTTTAATGACACCCAAGTAATTTGACAAAAATTCTGTCTTAAGAAACAATTCATTCCCATTGTGTCCACTATATAGTAGATCGTTCTCCGTCTCTCTCTAACACATTGCCTCTTATGGCAAGGTTTTTTTGTCAATTTTCTTGAGTGACAAAGATTTCAAACCTGGAATATTTATAGTTAATAGCGAATAGTATTATCTCTTAAAGTTAAACTAATAGTGGGAAAGACGAAACAAGATGGAAGACACTATACATAGCCGGCGCAAGCGACGAACCATATTATTTTTTTTAAACATCGCACATTTCTTCGGATTTGATTTACGTACTCATTTTAAAATTATTAAGTTTTGTTTTTTTTTTATAAGAGATTTTTGTTTTAGTGGGTATGGTATTAGTTTATGGGATGAGTAGATGGGAAGAAAAAAAACTATTTTTATTTGCATGTGAATTCAAAGATAAACTGGTTTTTATATTTGTGGTTTATATTATAAATTCCTACTGTTATATTAATGTTTTTAATATATTTTGGTTCAGAACCTATCTATAAATTGGTTTGTAGAACCGGTTGCTGCTGTGACATGTCTCACACTTGCAAGGATTTTCGAAATACGTCATCAACACACATCGAGATGGATTTTATTTTTATTCAGCTGAAAGTACCTCAACGAAATTCTGCTCATGTGATAGGTCTGATCTTAATTAATGAGGCTTGCCATGTTCAAAATAATGACAGATACTATTTTTGACGATTCGGCTGCTCGATACGTCTGTCCGATGTGAACAAGGGGGCGCTTATCTTTAAGTTGAATAAGATGGCAACGCTGTTCTGTGCAAGATTTGTTACGCCTAATACTCGAAAACTCTCGACGAAATCCGACGGGTTTCGTTTATATCATTTGTTGTTTGAACTTAGGCTCAACCCAAATCATTTCTATTTCTTTTGCTTTTAAGGACTCGATCGGGACACATTGACAAGAAGTAAAACTATATTAGAGGGGATTATCACGAAATTTTTTAATTAATTTAAATTTTAAAATGAATTCCAAGAGTAATAAATATAGAGCTTATTACTTTTCGAATTATTGTTCTATCGTGCTTGGTTACTTATTATAGAACTATTATTAGGAGTTGATTTTTTTGTTTATCTATTAGAAGCTTTTAAAGTTAAAAATAAACCCAAATCCAATGCTTATAAAATTATTAAGAAGGTTTGCAAAGTGATTTGAAAATATATACACTGTTAAGTCTTGGGATTTAAGGGTCACATTTTATTTTATATCACCCATATTTTAATAAGTAAAATTATTCTCAGTTACCGGTCAAACAGACACGACGCCGCGCCGTGGATTTTCTTACGAATAATTTATGCTAAATGCACTGGAGACGTACAGCACCAGGTAGGTTTTATTACTAGTTCTTGTTCGTTGTTTTATGGCGACATAAAAGTGAATTAAAATTTAAGGTTAGACGAGTCATAAAAGAGAGCCGTCTTCTAAAAATTTTAGAGTTCCTGACATAAAACAGTCACTGGATTTAAAATCTTAGTTTGATAGAAACCAGTTCTTGAGACTTAACAAATGAATTTGTAAATTATTAAAGCAAGATCAGCGGCGGTACTGAATTTTAATGATCGACTCTTAATATGAATATTGTGAGTTTGAATTCCGTCCAGACCGTAAAAAACTTTAATGTGCCAATAAAAAATTTATGACATGGTAGTTATATATTTATTTAATAAAAACACAAAAAACACGCTAAAGAAATAGTTAAGTTTGTATAAAATCCGGCAGTATTTAATTTTATACTGTTATTTTGTTATACAAGTTTATATGTAGTTCAATTTAGAATTAAAAAATGTTATAATATCTGTTTTTTAATGATAAGTACAGGGACGTAAGTCCCATTTGAGGTGAGGAGGTTTAATTTAAAAAAATGTAGGTGTGACAGGGAATAAAACAACACATAAAACAAGTATAACCTTATGCTTATATGTATATATAAACATATAGTCATTTTAGTTCTAAAAAAATGACTGTGTCTTTTTGATATAGATATATATATATATATATATATATATATATATATATATATATATATATATCATATACATATAGTCGCTCCAAATTTGTATTAAATTTAGCTATGCGTTTACACAAGCATTTCTATTAACGTAAACATTTTATGTCTTTAGGGAAAGTAAAAAACCTTATATACCTATCAAAATTCTTTGCCTGATTATCCCCGTCACACCCGAACACAGCACACCTCATACTTATTGCTGTTTAATTAACTAAATACAAAAAAGGACACAGAAACCCGCAAACACTTTTAAACATTAACTGAAAATGCAATGAAATCATATGGACGAAGGTCAGCCGCCGTTAATCACGCGATGACGTAACAGATCGATGCGCGATATTATACCTTCGGTTTTGTTATATCATGCGCAGGGCCGGTTCTGGGGTCCAGGGCCTGCGTGCAGGATATTTTTTCCGCCCCTTAGATAATTTTAAATAAAAAGGGGTTGGTGAATGAAAACTCCTATTAAAAAAAATATACATATACATATCAAATGTTACTGGTATAAAATTTATAAGCAACATTACGAAAAAACGACAGAAAAACTACACAAACTCATTGATCATTTCGTTGTGATCGGTGGCTTCACAAATTTGATTTTCAATCGATATTATGGCTAAATCTAACAACCGTTTTTGGCTCATGGATGTTCTTAGATAATTTTTTATAATTTTTAGCTTCGAAAAACTTCTTTCCCTTGAAGCTACTGATACAGCTAAGGTTAGACATATTCAAAGGGCAATAAATAGTTTTGGAAAGAAAGCACTTTGGTTATTCTTTGTAACGGTATTCAAAATGTGTAGAGGTGAGTCAGCAGCTGTGTTAGAATTGGGATTTAAAATTTTGTACGACACAATTTCGTTATATGAATCAATTCCTTCAATATCTTTGTATGTATTATCATCATTTCGCAAAGCTATATCCAAATCAATGCATGATTGCCTTATTACTTCTGAGTCTAAGTTGTGAAAGTTGCATAAAAAAGCAAATCGTAACATTTATTTATACCCTCAAATCGTCTTTGTGAATAGTGAATGGTTGTGTTAACGATTTGAAAATAGAAATTTATTTAAAGTTGTTGCTCAGCACTCAAAACAGTTTCAACGGTGCTTTCGTAGGAAAATTGAAGCTTGGTTTTTTTTGAGGCGTTAACGGAAATATTTGCTCTACTTCAGTGTTTTCGGCTTCTGAGGTAGCTTCATCCATGAATGATTCAAATTTTTTATCGGATCACTTTTGAGTAAAATAATTAATAAGATTTTTTATTCCTTTATGACATTCGGTTAAATTCAGATTTTGGTCCTGAAGCATCTTGCTAACTATATTGATTTATAATAGGAAGCCATGCCAAATTAAAATAGAACAAATGAATTTAAAAGTTTTAATTTTTTGTAATGACTGTGCGGCGTGCTTATTAGTTATATCTCTTGAGTCATCATTTATCAGATAATCTAAACTTCAAATCTAACAATGCTAACTGATATCTTAAAGGACGAATAGCTTTAATCCTGCTTTCCCACCTTGTTTCGCTTACTGTTTTAACGTTAAATTTTGTTTTAAAATATTCCACCTGTAGTGTGAGGCGGAAAATAAACTGAACAACTCTTGAATGATTGAAAAAAATCAACATTCTCATATGTAATTTTAGCTGCGTGATTGACAGTTAAATTCAAGGTGTGAGCTGAACAAGGTACAAATAATGCTCTACAGTTAAAATTTCGTATTTCAGCTTGAACACCTATATGTTTACCAGACATATTTGCACCGTCGTCGTATCCTTGACCCCTCATATCATTAAAATTAATTGTACAATTTGGGAATATTTCTCGAGTTAAAAATGTGTATTTTCCTGTATTGTTGACAACTTTAAACAATCCTAAAAAATCTTCTCTAATTTCGACTTCATTTGAAAAACAATAGACAAATCGTATTATAAAAGTAAGTTGCTTAACTTGACCAGTATCGAGAGTTTCATCCAAAATTATGGAGTAATATTTTGCTGTTTTTAGGCATTTTAAAATGTCATGATGAATATTTTTTGCTAATTAACTGATTAATTAATTTTGAAAGCAAGCAAAGCGGATCTTATTGTGTTCTAATACTGGTCAGGGAATCAAGTCAGTTATCTATCGGCTGGGCTGAATATTTCCTTACGATTTCTTCGCCAGTTGGCCCATCTCAGCCTGGTTCTTGAAAATTACATCGTAAAATTTACAAAGCTTAGTTTAATTTAGTCAAATTTTCGGTAGATTGTTGTAAAATTCGGTATTTTGGTAGCTGGAAGCCAATATCGGTAGACCTGCCAAAATTTCATTAGTTGTGGCAACCACTATAAAACAATATTTACGGCTGAGCTCGGCGAACTTGATTCAAGGTTTTCCTTGTCTTATAGCGCTTTTCTTGTATCTTGCTTATCGCTAATAAATTAGCACATCTAAAGCCACCGTCGTCATCGCCGCTCAACTGGCTGATACCACTCAAAAATGGTTTGATTAAAATATTGAGGATCTAGCGTCGTCGTGTTGATAGGGATTCTTTACATTGCAAATAAAATAAAAAATACTCCATGGATAATCGTTATCCACGTCGCGGGAGTTTTCCCGTGTAACGAATTTGGCGCTCCTAACTTTTGCCGCCTGCGTGCGGTGCATTCTATGCAAACCCGCCAGCACCGACCCTGATCATGCGTCTCTATAAGTTGAAGGTGTGGTTAAACCATTGACTGCTATAAATTGCAGTATTGTTTTCAACTGCTGATGCATATGATGATTCTGTTGTGACTCGAGGAATTAAATAAATACTACGGATATGTTTTTTCTCTGGCTGAAAGCGATTATATGTAAGGAATTTTATTATACGTAAAATAATAAATTAAAAAATTAAAATATCAAACTGTGGTAAATCTGAAGAGTTTTCGTATTTTTTTCAAAATTGTACTTGTTTTTTTTTATAGAAAAATTCTGAAAAGATATATTTTGTGGTCACTAATTAGCACGTCAAGTTTTTTTATTAATTAGTACGGCTAAAAAAGGCAAATCAATTTCAAAATTTAATCCTTTGTAGTTTTTTTTGTGCCAACCTGCTTGTTGATTTGTTGAATGTCTAATTTTTTTAAATGCAGGATTTTTATTTTCTCCAAATTGGCACTAAAAGTTATTTATTAAGTCTAATCTAATAATCTATCTAATTTTAGCAAAATTAGATTTTTGATTTTAAATAGCTATTTTTATAATTCAGTGTAGAGAAAAAAACTGAAAACATAAAATCAAAAACAAAGAAATACAATTATCAATAATGATATTTTATTATAAAATAAATGTATTTAATATTATTTTTCGATAAAAAGGATTATAGTATATTAAGTATGAAATAAAATTTATTTTGTTTAAAAATAAAGTATTAATATGAATTCTTCTTTTTGTATAAAAATAAGCTTTTGTAATTATTTAGTTTTTCTTGTGGGTAAAATTAATTGTTTCCCTAAATTTTATTACAAAAATGAATATTTTAATTAAAGAAAATCGAATTTTCCCTTTTTTAATCATTAAGTTAAATAGAATTAATGAAATTAATTGCCGGATCCGAACTGTACAGGTAGATTTCATTTTAGCATATTATTGATGAAACGTATTTATCACGTGTATAAGTATTTTTTTGCAATAATACAAATAAATTAAGCTTGAGAGTGAAGTGCGCCACCATTTCAAACAAAATGTAGCTTCACTCGGTATCAAGCCGGAGATATTGAGCATCATTGATAAATAAATAAATAAATAAATAAATAGTCGTTTATTTCCAACAGTCACCCACTATATTTTTAAAACAAAATTATACGCAATTAAATAAAAACAAATATACTATGAGAGCTACAGAAAAGCACCTATATTATAATCGAAATTTAAAAAAAAATCAAGAACCTTACAACCCCCAGAACACGACAAAAAAGAAAAAGAAAAACTATACACAAAAAAACAAATCAGTTAACCTGCCCCATGAGAACACTCATAGAGTCAAAAAATAAATCCACATTACTGCCACAGATTTCGTTAAATATATGATACATCTAATATATTAGGGCTCTAGTCAGTCAGTTTATATGGGGGCGATTACAGTAAAATGTGTGAATATTTCGGGCATTTTATTTGATTTAATAAATGCATGCAGTGAATTTTACAGATTAATAATTTGTATAAGAACGATTGAGCTGTTCTTTTTCTGCGAATGTCTAATGATATCATATTAAAGCGATTTAGCATGAAACTCTGATTGGTTCGTCTAGTTGCTCATTGTTAAGTACTTATCAAACCTACTCTGGATATATATATAAATATATATATATGTTTATATAATATATATATATTATATATATATATTACTAATAATCCTACTGTATATCAACAAACACTTTGGGTTACACGTTTTTAAGTATTATATATGTATTTGTTACTGTTAAGGCGAATTCATATTAAAGGTAAATTTATTATTCATTTCCCTCTTAACTGAAATGTGCAACTTATTGTTCAGTAGGGAATTATAACCGGCAACACAGCACCCAGCTGTTTCATGAACTTGAACTCTCGAACTGTCAGAAACAAAATTCAGTATTGCACGACTGCGCGACCGGTGTGTACGATCAAGCTGAGCGTCCTCATTTTTCATCGTCGATTACGCTACCAATCTACAACTTTTCCCATTACATTGCCCCTAAGCCTTTCAGTTTATGTTTGATATTGAGAAACAGGTATTAATGATTTTATCTATTAAATCATTTTAATGATAATTGCTTTTCTTGTTATACAGTCCTAAAACCAGAACCAGCTTCAACAATTAGCGTACGCAACGCCCGCAGTTTAAACAAAAGCTGAACCGGGAAAGCGGGATGTGTATATAAACAACAGTTTATCTTACATAACCTTTTTTTGATCCTTCGACCCAGGATAATTATCATTGTCGTCTGACAGTTTCTCAACGTTTGTTGTCGTTTTCCAGTCGGCCATTTTGATTTCCATTGCATTCGACATGACGACATGCAACGTTGCCAAACATCTTTGTGGTAGCGTAAAAGAATAAGGTGAAATTTGAAAAATCGTAATCGTGCACTGTACTCGCAAGTTTATCATTTTCGGGGCATTTTACGACCCAGTGGGGACTTTTCATTTGAACATTAAACTGTGTAGTAAGTAGTGTTGTAAAAAGTGGTCATCTTTTGGAAACAAGCTGCTGAATACAAGGTAAAATTTAAGCTAATTAGATTCGTTTCTTCGAGAGCTTCGTTGGGTGAAAGCTGCCTTCAGCACAGAGTGGTCAGTTCCAGAGTTCTCGGTCGTCTGATGAAGCTTGATTTTTGGCAATCAATTCAGAGTTGCTGTCATTTCTTTAGCTGCTTAGGTTGAACAGAGGCGGCGCATGTCCAGCAGTAGACTTTGAGGAAGTATTCCATGTACGATTTGCAGGTGTCAAATGCCTCATCGAATACGCTGATCAAATTTACATCGTGTAATTTTGACTAGGTGCAAGATTTTCTTCAGAGCTGAAGTACATTTTACATTTTGCAGTGCGTAGTAGTTTAAAATAGTTTTTAATCTATTAGGTACGTTGGTAAAGACATTTACATTTTACAGACATTTTTAAATCATGTTAGGCTTAGTTTTTTAAAAAAAAATCCTTTCATTGGTTTTGCTTAAGCACAGGCACTTTTGTTTTATCTAAGATCATTTTATTGAGTTACGATTCTTTAATACTCTTTTAGTCATTATTTGAAACAACAAAATGCCTAAGCAAAAACAAGCAGATAGAACATCTAATCTCGTACGTAAAAGAGAAGCTATATTTTCAAATTTAGTACGTTTCAAGTCATATTTAGAATCTTTAAAAAGCTCAGAACCTAGCAGCACAAACTTGATTGAATTGGACACGCGTTTAAAAGATGTTGAAGGACGCTTGCTTTCAGCATTCAATGATGTACAATTTGAATTGGAAGGAATCGATTTTGAGGAATTTAAAGAAAACCAAGAGCAGTCATTTGAACGTTTATATTATAAAACAATTTCTGATGCAAAAAATTATCTTTTTTCATTTTCATTACCTCAAAATTCCTCACCCAGTTCTTCAAATCAACAAATTAATGCTCCAAATTCAATTAAGGCTGTCAATGCAAAATTGCCTATAATTGAGTTGCCGAAGTTTACAGGTACATGTGAAAAGTGGCTCGAGTTTAAGGAATTATTTTTATCATTAATTCACAATGCACATAGTCTTGATTCAATACAAAAATTTCATTATTTACGTGCGTCATTGGAGGGAACTGCTGCTCAGTGTATACAATGTATAGAAATTTCTTCCAGTAATTATGAGATGGCATGGAATATTCTATGTCAGAGATTTGATAACAAAAAATTAATGGCACATAATTACATTAAATCTCTTTTCAATATTTCTGAGCCGAAAGCAGATTCTCCGGTTGCTTTTCGAAACATTGTCGATTGTTTATCAAAAAATTTAAAATCGTTAGAAACTATTGGTCTAAAAACCGATTATTGGGATCCATTAATTGTATATTTGGTAACAAGTAAATTCGACATAGATAATATTCGTGAATGGGAACAGTACATTAAGGACATTGAATTTCCAAGCATTTCCGATTTAAAAAACTTTTTATGTGCTAGAGCAGACTTTTTTGAAAAGGTTAACATGCATAAGGGTAGGCCTAAGAGTTTTCAATCGGTTAAATTTAAAAACGATTCTAGTTTTAAACATCCGAAAGATAAATGTTTTTTAGCTCAAGAGAATGATTCCATTCAAAAACATATGATTTCGTGTTTTTATTGTAAAAAGCCTCATTTAATTTACAATTGTCCCGATTTTCTAGCTTTATCTATTAAGACTAGAAGGGAAAAAGTCAAGGAATTGAAACTTTGTTTTAATTGTCTACAGAAGGGCCATGAAATAAATTCTTGCAAGTCAGGTTCATGTAAACATTGCAAGGAACGTCATAATTCACTTTTACATTTTAGTTCAGTTAAAAATAGTTCGCTCAGTGTCTCTAAGGATCCAAATGATCCAGAAAATCAGGTTTCAGATTCGAAATCTTCTGACGACAGCCAAAATTGCAAAAACTTTCAGAATCTTACATGTTCTAATGCTGCCGTTCAAAGTCAAGTCTTGCTGGCAACAGCACTAGTAGAAGTTCAAGATGCTCAGGGTAGATCACTTACCTGTAGGGCTCTCTTGGATAGTGGATCCATGTCTAACTTTATTTCCCAAATTCTAGCCGATAAACTCAAACTTCCACAAACCTCAGTGGATGTTTCTGTTAGTGGCATAGACCAAGCACATGCTAGCGTATCAAAGGCTTGCGATATTAATTTAAAATCACACTATTCTAATTTTAAATTAAATCTTAATTGTCTGATCATTCCTACCATTACAAGTAATCTACCTTGCATTTCATTTAATGCAAATTCATTAAAAATTCCTCCAAACGTTACTCTTGCGGATCCTAAGTTTTTTGAATCAAGTCCCATAGACATTCTAATTGGCGCAGGGTCCTTTTGGAAACTTCTATGTCAATCAACAATAGACTTAGGGCCAGATAAGCCAATTTTACAAAAAAGCAAGTTAGGATGGTACATATCAGGTCCCTGGCAAATTAAACATTCACAGGTAACAAATTGTCATTTTTCAAAGGCCCTTGATGTTCAAAATCAATTGGCGAAATTTTGGGAACTTGAGGAAGTGTCACCAAAATCTTCTTTTTCGGTAGAGGAAGAACTTGCCGAAAAACATTTCACTGACACTTTTACCCGCAATTCAGAAGGTCGTTTTGTCGTCTCCATTCCTTTAAAGGAATCTATTAATCTACTAGGAGAGTCTGAACAGTCTGCAAAAGCCCAATTTTTCAAAATGGAGAAAAGGCTTTTGAGCAATCCAAATTTAAGATGTATGTACGTTGATTTCATGTCAGAGTACAGGGAACTCAAACACATGACGCCCTTTAAACCAGCAAAAAATGAGGTCAATTTTTATGCCCCTCACCACGGTGTACTCCGAGAAAGTAGTGACACTACAAAACTTAGAGTGGTTTTTAACTGTAGTGCGTTATCGTCATCTGGATTTTCCTATAACAGCATTCAAATGGCAGGTCCGGTCGTTCAAGATGACCTATTTTCCATACTTCTTCGATTTAGACAACATGTATACGTTTTTACGGCGGACATTTGTAAAATGTACCGGCAAATTTTGGTCCAAGATAAATTTAAACCCTTACAACTTATATTTTGGAGGGACAAACCAGAGGATGAACTTCAAGTTTTTTCATTAAATACAGTCACCTATGGCACAACCAGTGCACCTTTTCTAGCAACCAGGTGCATTAAACAACTATTCATTGAGAACAAATTTTCCTCGCCCCAAGCAGCTCAAGTGCTGAAACAAGATTTCTACATTGACGATGCAATTTCTGGGAGTGACTCTATTTCTGGTACAATAGAACTTTGTAATCAGCTTTCGTCTATTCTGAGCTCTGCAGGGTTTCAGCTTAGGAAATGGAAGTCGAACAACAGCAAAATTCTTGAAGGAATCAAACATTCTAGGTCGTCATTAGATGCTCATTATTTTTCATCTACAGAAGATGGAAAAACACTTGGTATGCTTTGGTCTTGCGCAGAAGACACCTTTTCATTTAAAATAGATCTCCCTTCGAATCTAAATAAAGTCACCAAACGTTCAATTCTTTCTGAAACTGCAAGGATTTTTGATCCGTTGGGACTTATTGGTCCAATTGTTGTCATAGCTAAGGTTATTTTACAGTCTCTTTGGTCATTAAAAATTTCTTGGGATCAGATAATTCCAGAATCAATTGTTCAAAAGTACTTATCATTTAGAGATGAACTTTTCCAAATTCAGAGTTTAAAAATTCCTCGATTTGTATCTGTGAAAGCACCATTAAGTGTAGAACTTCATGGGTTTTCAGACGCGTCCCAGCAAGCCTATGGAGCATGCATCTATATTCGCACTGTAGATTTAGATCATAGAGTTCATGTCAATCTACTTACGTCGAAAAGTAGAGTTGCACCCCTTAAATCCATTAGTATTCCCAGACTAGAACTATGTGCCGCTCTTCTTTTAGCCACCCTTTTCAACAAAGTATCAAGTTCTTTAACCATTAAAATAGACAAATACATTTTGTGGAGCGATTCCACAGTAGCTTTATCATGGATTCGAACTGCTCCTCATACGATGCAACCGTTTGTAGGAAATCGAGTTACGGAAATTCAATCATTAACCAGCACAAAATCTTGGAGGTATGTTCCCACCGATTCCAATCCTGCCGATTGTCTATCTCGTGGGGTATTACCTAAAACCTTTATTAAATTGGATATGTGGTTTTCAGGGCCCACGTGGTTAAAGAATCCACAAGAATGTTGGCCACCAGATAAATCGATTTATAACCCTATTCCACACCATGAACTTCCCGAAATTCGAAAACAAGTATTCCTTCAAACACAATTTGAGAAATGGTTCCCATTTGAAAGATTCTCATCTCTAATTCGAATCAAAAGGGTTATGGCTTATATATTAAGGTTTATTCATAATGTCAAATTTCCACTAAATCGCAAAACAGAAACTTTTACGTTTGACGAATTACATCATTCACAGGAGGTTCTTATGAAGATCTCCCAACAAGAATCCTTTCCTATAGAGCTTCAAGAGTTAATTAAGTTAGGAACCGTGGGCAATAAAAGTAAAATCCTTAGTTTAACTCCATTCCTGGAAAACAGGTTAATAAGAGTAGGAGGTCGACTTAGACACTCTGCCTATTCCTTTGACAAAAAACACCCCGTGATTCTTTCTTCCCATCATACATTAACTAAACTTATTTTTCGACACGAACATGTAAGGGCATTACACTGTGGCCCACAGCAACTATTGGCCAATGTGCGGGAATATTGTTGGCCAATTTCCGGTAAAAATCTAGCTAAACAAGTTGTTCGCGAATGCGTCATCTGCTTCCGTTTCAAGCCCAAGGCTCTACTACCAATTATGGGAAACTTACCTGAGCAGCGGGTTAATCCAAGAGCGCCTTTTATGGATACTGGAGTAGACTATGCTGGGCCTTTCTTCATAAAGGATCGTAAAGGTCGCGGTTGTAAGATCCAAAAATGTTATTTGTGTTTGTTTGTATGTTTAGCCACGAAGGCTGTTCATTTGGAACTTGTGACGGATTTAAGTACTCAAGCATTTTTGGAGACTTTTCAACGGTTCATAGCTCGCCGAGGTAAACCATGTCACATGTACAGTGATAACGGTAGCAACTTTGTCGGCGCGAATAACCATTTAAAGGAGCTTGGAGATTTTATCCAGGTTAATGAATCTCTTTTGTTAGATAAAATACAAACAAAATTTGAAATTAGGTGGCACTTTATAGCTGCTTATTCTCCCCATCACGGAGGATTGTGGGAAGCCGGTATAAAGTCTTCCAAGCACCATATCAAGCGTGTTCTTTCTAATGTTGTTTTAACTTTTGAAAGTTTTTATTCTGTATTAACTCAGATAGAAAGTGTTCTCAATTCACGACCATTGACCCCATTGTCATCAGATCCAAATGATTTGGAAGTGCTGACTCCTGCTCATTTCTTGATAGGCCGATCATTGCAGGCTGTTCATTTCCCAGATTTACAGTCAGTTCCGACAAATCGTTTGTCGCATCTGGAACAACTCGAACAGGTCAAACAAAACTTTTGGTCGAGGTGGTCGAAAGAGTATATTGCGGAGCTTCAACAGCGAACAAAGTGGAAAATAAACAAGTGCGAAATCAAGGTTGGAGCATTGGTATTAGTACGCGACGATCACCTCCCCTCGTATAAATGGCGTCTTGGACGCATCGTAGCGGTTCATCCCGGTGACGACGATATTGTGCGCGTTGTTTCAGTGAAAACCTCTACCGGAACCTTTAAGCGCTCTGTCGTTAAGGTGTGCCCTTTGCCAGTGGCGGACTCTAAGGGCAACGAGTGTTAGTTTTTAAGTATTTCCTTTTGTATTGATGCGTGTTATAAGCTTGTTTTAGATTTAAGCGTATCATTTAATAAGGGTTCTGAGTTTTTCAAAGATAGCTTAGTTCCTTTATATTTTTCATTCTTTCTTTAGTTTTTAAATCTTTGCACTGGATACGATTGATATTGTGTTGAAAGTGCACTTTTAAGGTGGGGGCCATGTTAAGGCGAATTCATATTAAAGGTAAATTTATTATTCATTTCCCTCTTAACTGAAATGTGCAACTTATTGTTCAGTAGGGAATTATAACCGGCAACACAGCACCCAGCTGTTTCATGAACTTGAACTCTCGAACTGTCAGAAACAAAATTCAGTATTGCACGACTGCGCGACCGGTGTGTACGATCAAGCTGAGCGTCCTCATTTTTCATCGTCGATTACGCTACCAATCTACAACTTTTCCCATTACATTGCCCCTAAGCCTTTCAGTTTATGTTTGATATTGAGAAACAGGTATTAATGATTTTATCTATTAAATCATTTTAATGATAATTGCTTTTCTTGTTATACAGTCCTAAAACCAGAACCAGCTTCAACAATTAGCGTACGCAACGCCCGCAGTTTAAACAAAAGCTGAACCGGGAAAGCGGGATGTGTATATAAACAACAGTTTATCTTACAGTTACTGCGAATAATATTTTATAGTAATTTTTCATATAAAGTAATTATATAACAACTACTGCCAAGGATCTACTTAAGGAATTGACTCCAAGGTCGTGATTTCTTTTACGTGACATAATAGTAATTATTGAAAAAGTTACTGTTTCTAATCTGTATACTAAATTACAACTTTTAAGTATCAGTACCTTCTTGCACTTTGCAGAGACTACTCCAATACGTTCAAGTGTACTCCTATAACGTATTACTATAAAGTAAAACGAGTCGTTGCAGAGTACAAAAAGTTATCTTCTACTGCTAGAGAGAAATGTATTTAGGCCTGGTTCACAGGTTTTTTGCTTGTAATTATAAAGTGTTTGTGATGAATGTGTAAATGACTATGACCGTAAATGTCTTAAGTTTAAGTTTACTTCAAGAAAAGTTATTAAATATTGCACATTATTATATTTTGGTTTTATTTTGCTGTAAAAGACAATATTAATTCATGTCTTAGTGCATGTTTTACTTCATTTAGCACCTCAATTTGAGGTAAAAGCTCTCTAAGATTAGCATAAAAGTAACTTTATTTTGTAGGCCTTCAGTACATACTACATTACTAAATTCACTTGGCAAACAATTCTCATTAATCGCTTGCGCAAACATTGTTATTTGTTAAAAATCTAAAGTTTGTACTAGATAGTTCGAATAGATTATTAAAGTAAAACATTAACATAACCCTACACTTACAACTGACGCTGACAGAGGTCAATATAAAAGTAGATTTATTTAGTCATATTTTGTAAAAAAACTAACCATAACATGGGTGTCCACATTTAAATCTTTAGACATTTTGCATCCATTTGGCTGGTGGGCTTCTATTGTCGCCACTGTCCTTATAAAGCCATTGTAATTCGGTCTACAGCTATTAATTAGTTGTGTATGTGTTGTGTTATCGTCTACGAGTGACAAGTTAAAATGGTGAACAAAACAACCTAAAGCGGCATTTTAAGGAAACAAAAAATAAAAACGAAACAAAGGGCTATGGTTATGATAGATGGCAGGATTATAGTAGTGACTCAAGTACCGCAACTCTCCGCATGCTATGACATAACGCATTAAATTTTAAAGAACCGCCGGAATGTTTGCAAATCGTAACCGCTTGGTAATAATATATAGTATGGGATTAATGGGAACTTTGAAGATAACTAGTAGACTTCAAAGTAATTGGGCATAAGTGACAGTTGTGTATTTAAAGAATCCAAAACTAGAAAAGCGCATGAGAGCAGTCGTAGACACTTGATATTAAGTAATTTTCTCAGTAAAGAAATGCAGCCAACCTAAAAGTAAAAGTTCAATAGAACGCCTTTGTTTATTTTCATCTCTCCTATAAATCTTTAGCTATGATGTTTGTTTTTGTGAGTATAAAGATTAAAAATGCATTCAAACTAAACATTACGTTACAAAAAGAATCACTCTTTATAATAAGATATTTATTGATAATTACTATTTAAACCAAAGTCCAAAATTACATTTTTGAGATTTAAATTGGCCAATATATTTGACTAAAATGTATTAAAAATTAACGAATTTTAAAGGCGCGTAGTTTTTTTACGACTATCATCAGCATATTCACCAGAGAAATTTGCCACACTCTTTCTCTGTTTGATAGCAGAGAGTATGTATTTGTTTTAAGATAATATAAATCTACACTAAGTGGTTGATTGAAAGAGAGGCAACCCCTTAACATTATATACAAAATATAAGCATAACATATCTATTAATTAATACTAATATAGGTACATTACAGCCCTTAGAGTTAATAGTAACAAGAATCCAGCCTTAAAATCTTGTAAATATCAATACAAAATGTCATTACTCGAGTATAAGTAAGCTAGTATAAGATGTTATAGACAGAAAATGTAAATCACTGATACAATATTGTTCAATTTTGCCAAATTGGTTAAAGCAGATAGCATGTATTTATATCTATTTTTATAGATATATAGGCCTCTTTCCTAATTATAACATACACCTGTAATAGTTGTATTAAAACACACTTATTAAAGAAAACAAATTCTCCCCAATGTATTTACTATTGTTTACTTTATGCGAACTTAAATAACAATTGGCTTATGGAGGTTACAAATAGACCTTTTTGTATTGCAGAAATAAACTTAATAATTATAACAAACATAAGGTATATATACATTCAGCACATATCTTAAGAAAATGAAAAATACTAGGTATCAAGAGTGTCCCCATAGCTCTTAATTTCAATAAGTAAAATAACTCTGTGGCCTTGTATTGTAAACTTTCACACTTAACCTTCACCTTCCAGAGAGACAAGAAGCTTAACCTACTTCACCACCAGGTCAATGTAGCAGTAGCGGGATGACAATCCGTCAGTTGTGCCACTTTAGTAAAATCAAACTGATCAAATCTGGACAATAGATCAGCCAATCCCTGAGCTGGATCACAGGAAAGAAAAAATATTTAAAGGAGAAGAAAGTAAAATTACTAATTGAACAAAACTTAGGCGCCATCTATACGAAGACTAGTGAATTGCCTCAATATGAAGAGGAAGATTTCGCTAAGCAGAGACCTCGAGCACCTTACTACATCGATAGGAGACTTACAGTACCGGATTTACGGATTTTTATGCATTAAAATGTAGTGACGAAATTAAAATGTTACTGCCGGCGTTTTAAAACTAAGTGAAATGCCTGTATCCTACCTCAAATATCAATAATGTATTCTATACGCTCTGCACCATATTCCCAATTTGAGTGTTTGTAGTCGCTATAACTGGTTTGCTCGTATTAAAATGAACCATACATATTTTTAAAACTGATTAAGTAAAGACGGAAATGTGATGTGACGAATAGGGTAAATTATTACTATTCGGTACTTTAATGGAACTACACAATTCCGTACTATCTAAGTAATAGTCAAAGTCACAGTTACATGTTGTTCACGAAATGGTTACCCTAAAATTGTTCCCCATTTTGGTAATGACTACGTATTTTCAGCTTAAACAGAACGTGGCGACACCAAGTTCCGGTTACTTCAATGAAAATACTTGTGAAAACAATGACGTAGTCATGACTAAAAGTGCTACTTGGGCAGATTCTAACCTAAAAGTATATCACACTGATAAACCACGCCAATGCTCTATATTCCAGTTTTGATTTAATGAAATAGTTAAAAAGTTACTAAAGCTTTTGTGGTTCCTGAGTATACAAACTAAAGTGCTTGAGGCAGATTTAACAAGATTCATTATGTTAGTTCTAAAACTAAATATCTGATCAAAGGAAACCTCGAGGTCTTTTATTTCGCTACAACGAGAAAAATATTCAATTTATCTTATAATCATACTATATACATCTTTTTCTAGTGTGTAAGAAACAACAAAGCATTTAAAGGTGTTCAGATTAAGGTTATTTATGTCACATCATGTACTTATACACCTAGTTAAAAGAGATCCATTCTGTGAACTCGCGATCACGAATACCCTCAAGGCCACTAGATGGCGTTGCTTGTCTATTGAATCTTTCTAATGATTCTAGAAATTATCACTACTAGAGGGACCTACTAGTCCAGTTTCGTAGCTGCTCGAAATTTCGCCAGATTCAAAGTTGACGCGCTCGGCCTATATAAAGGCGGCACCACACGGCATCGGCTCGTTCTAATTCCAAGAGGGAGCGAAGCGATACAAACGAAAGAGTGCCAACTAGCAATGAAGTTGCTACCTGTGCAATAAGTGATTATAGTGAGTTGAGTATAGTGTGTTTTGACGCGTGTAAGGCGGATACTGTATTGTGGCATGCAGTCGAGCAAGTTTAGTTTTGTCGTGGACGTTTTTATCAGAGAATTAAACACGTTTCTTCTACCTTGACATTAAAAATGGCTTCTACTTCGGGTAAAAAATGAAAAATTAGTGAAGAAAAGCGCATATTTCCAGAAAAGTGAACTGGTAATGGAGTGGTTAATCAACAACCCTTCTGTTTGGTGAATCAAAAATCCCTTTCAACCTTGAAAGAATACAATTTAAAAAGACATTACGATGCAAAACATGCCACAAAGTTTGAGATATTAATATATAGCTTCAATGTAGGCAAGATGGTTTTCAAAAACAGAACATTGAAAATGAAGCAAGCGTGAAAGTTAACTATATTATATCCGAAAAAATAGCTTTGAAATCAAAACCATTTACTGATTTGTGAATTTATCATGGAATGTTTGGAGGTCGCCGCTGAAGTGCCCGTTTCAAAAACAACTTTTTTCTAAAGGTAGTTTGTCCGGTGTTACTGCCGCCAGAAGAATCGGAAAGTTAGCGGCAGATATTGAAAATTCACTAAAAGAACGTGCATCGAAGTTCGTATAATATTCTGTTGCGCTCGACGAACGCACGGATTTAACCGATACCGTTCAATTAGCTATATTTATTCGAGGCATTGATAATAATTTTGAAATCATTGAAGAGATGGCTGTCCTTTTTCCGATTAAAGGAACTACAAAAGGATGTGATATTTATAAGTGTTTGATGATAGTACTGAGACGATATAATTTAGAATTAACAAACCTTTCTGTAGTTGTAACAGACGGTGCACCATCCATGGTAGGAAAAAATGAAGGGCTCGTGGTTTTAATGAAAAAACAGCAGAACGATTTTTCTTTGATGCATTACCATTGTATCGTACATCAACAAAATATTTGTGCAAAATCCACAAATATTGATGAGGTGATGAAACTGAGCAGAGGAAAAATGCTTAAACGCGTTTTTGAACTCAAGAAAGAAATCGCTTACTTCATGGAAACCAAAGGGGAACCAGTTCCTCAATTCACTGACCCTGAATGGGTGCGCGACTTTGGATTTCTCACGAACATCATGCTGCACCTCAATGACTTGAACACCAAACTACAAGGAAACGAATCTCATCGACAACCTACTTGACAGTGGGAAGGCATTTGAGTTTAAACTGGATTTAAGGAAAAATCAGTTGTTGAAAAAAAGAGTTTACGCACTTTCCTAAACTGAAGAGTTGCGAATTTACAGATGTGGATAAACATGTAGCAGTACTAGATTTACTCAAAAAAGAGTTTCAATTAGGATTTTCTGACTTCAGAGATAATGAAAATTACATCAATCCCTTTGACTAACCATTCAGTGTATCCGTTGAAGATATTCCACAAAATTGTCAGATGGAGTTTGTCGATTTGCAGTGTAATTCGGAACTGAACGACAAATTCGGCATGGGTCATCTTGATTTTTAATCAAAATATGTCGATAAAAACTAGGTTCCCGAAATCCGAAAACATGCCCAGAAAATGATGTCTCTGTTTGGAAGCACATATGCGTGCGAGCAGCTGTTTTCTCGTATGAAGAATGTGAGGTCTAAAACAAGATCGAGAGTTACAGACGCACATCTGACACACTTGTGAAAAATAAACAATGTCAAAAAACTCATTGATTGATTGAACTTTTTAACCAATAAAAACTATTACACTTTGAAATTATATGTTTTTTATTTTATTGATATGGTGGTAAAGTGACGTGGACCATTATGGCCCTTCGGACGACGTGAAATCGATTTTTGGCCCTTGCACTAAAAAAGCTTGAAGACCCTTGGCATAAATAATAAAAGCAACCTGTTATTATTTTATTGCGAGAATTATATTTTAGGAGTGTAGGAATATAGTAGAGAAGTAGCGAGAATACTTTATGGAATCGATAGTAGTGCTAGCACAGAAGCCATCACTACGCGCTCAAGACATTTTATTAACTTTTGTATTTAAGAAATCTTTAAAAGTCAGAATGGTTCTGTCGTTTTTTCTTGCACGTCTTAGGGCGATGCCAGGATTTGCAAGTGTGTAGTTAGGCTCTTGGTTTTTGATTATCTAGATATCACTATGCAATAATTTGTAATCATCCATAATTTGTATTAGTCTTATGTTGTTTGGAAAAGTAGAACAAGTAGTAACTTATGCGTCTGGACATACAACCCTTACATGATCTTTGCACCTTGAGCATGGATATTGAAAGTTGCAAAAACAGAAACTATAACTTATGCTATATATAATACTTGCTAAGAGCATGAAATAATGAATCAAGAGAATTGCCTTTTTTGTGGCAATAACTATAAAAGCCGCAATTTCAAAAGCAGTTCTCGGCATACACCGACTTCACGTAATTCTGAATTTTAGCTGGATAACGAGACTTTGTCGCATCACTTCTTTTAGTGTTATAGCCGTTTTCTCGATTCGTTTAGCATTCCGATTTATCGAGAAAGCTTAGAAATATCGACACTTATTGTTATTGGCTTTTATTCAGGATTGGTTAAACCTGATCGGGTGAATTGGAAACTATAGACTTTTGATAGAACAAAAGTAGATTTTTAACCTTAAATGATATATCAAATAGTTTAAATTATTTAAAAAAGAAACAATAAACTTCACTGCTTATATCTAGTACATTAATATAGGAAAAGAAACTACAAATATACTAAAATAAACAACAAAAAAATAACTATGTCTTGTAGTAAAGATATGGAGCTCTTGATCTGCCGAATCGCTTTATGCTTGAAACTTTGAAGGTATGAAGGTTCAAAATAATAAAAAAAAAGTCGTGCTTGATAATATAATAGAATATGTATATACACCTACGTAGAGACGACTTAGTGAGCGCTTTAATTTGATACTTATCACGATAAAAAAATCATACCACGTAAAAAGATTTGAAAGAAGTCATAATAATTGTAACTTTTGCAAATTAAATGGAACAACTTATATTTTCCTAAATTTTCGGATACTATATATACTCTAAAGCCTTTGTATTTCATGCAATACGTATGATATGAATGATTTTTATGGAAATTGCAACTGGAAATGTATGCAGAGCTAGTTTTAAATACATTTGTTGGGGATGTAAAATATTAAAAATGCCGAGTGACTAACAACGAAAATACTGAAAAGATTTCTTTTCATTTAGATGTTGGAAAAAATACATGATTAATCAAAAGCCCCTTAGTTTATTTCAGTTTACATTTTGTCTACCGAATAAATGTTGCCAAGAATTTATAATAATACTAAATTTCTTCTACGTTCACGAATTTGTCAATCTGTAGAATTTTAAAAAGGTTTTAGCCACATTCAAAATATTTGTCTTCTCATAGAAAGAATTCTACTGAATATAATATTTCTCCTGTCAGCTAACACCATCCCTTCAAAGCGTTCTTGATTCTCGCTTTAGACACTTCAGGACAATCAGCAAAGTGACAATTAGTATCTTAACTTAGTAATTTGTTTTTTGTCGAAAACATCGTCATGTACTGGTTCATCGAATAATTGAAGGGAATATTGGAACAGCTGGAAATAGCTTCAGAACTTGTAGATCTATTATGAGCATACAAAATACTTCTGAAGAACGCTTGGAAATACAGCTTAACTTTTTCATACAATAAGTCTAAGCAGGACAGTGTTTGGAAAATTAAACTTTAGCCTGCCTAATAAAATGAACATCCCTTTAATTTTAAAAAGGAAAGTTGACGGCCAGTGCATCCTCCTGTCATCACTTACGGAATAGAAAAAATTGTCATCACGAAAACGAACGGTAATTGCCTACTCATGAAACATCAATGGAGAGAGCAATGCTAAAAGAAAAATGAGGGAAACAAATGTAGTCTAGAGAAAATTTAAATGGTAATGGGCGGGGCATGTGGCCTGGATGGCAAAAGAAATATCGACGAACAAACCATTCAGTGAAGTTCTAAACTGAAGGTTGTGTGGAAAGCCGACCAAAATAATATGTGAATGGCACAAGATAGTTTGCAACAAAACAATGGTTTCGTAAATCTCAAAGTCGAGTCACATGGAAAAATCTGGAAGGGGACTATTTTCGGTAATGGACGAATACAGATTAAAGAAAAAGAAAAGAAAAAAAAATAAGATTATTCGTCTTTTAATTGATAAAGATTCTTTGCACAGAAATGTATGATCACATTTTAATAGTTGGGCCTGGGTTTGTAGTTTTAATAAAAACATACTTAAATCTGCTTGAAACATTTTTATTTTTAAACAATATTTGCAAGGCTATACTTTTAAAGAACTCATGAAACATGGTTTACATTAATAGCTATTCAATATACTAGTCTACTCCCGCAATTTTAGACATATTTTTATAGGAAAAGAGGTCATTTTGTTTTTGATTTAACGGGATATTATAACAAAAAGTTTCCCAATTCCCAAGCTTTAAAATAAAGTCGATTTTCCGCAAAATTAAACATTATGGCTAATAGGAAGTGACGAAACAGACGCTGCAGAATTTTTGCATAACTCCACACGAAATATTTATAAACTAAAAGCCATATAATTGCTCAGTCGAAAAGCCTGACAGTATTAGTTAAGTTAAAAACTGAAGTATAGCTACGTAATTTAAAATAATTTATAATATGTAGCTTCGTATTTCCGTTAATATGTTTTCGCACTTAAAAAAATAAATATAATTATATTTTTCTAACTACTACTTTTACTACTCTCTAAATATGTAGTTATATAATGACTGTTTTATACAGGGTGTCCCGTTTTGTTGTTTTTGTGGGGTATCTCTCTTATTAAATGGTGCTACCTTTTTGTGAAACGAAAGATTACCCAAACTAAATTTTCATAGCCCCCTTCGTTTTTAAGATACAGTATGAAATTGAAAATATTACATTTTTCGGTTGTTGTTTAACTTATTGAAAAGATAAAAACTGGCTCTGATACAGTTTTTCACGTAGAACCCAGAGGAGTAGTCAGATTTTTTATTTGAGCTGTCGTTTTTGAGATATAACACAAACTTATAATTCTTTAAATGAAACACCCCGTATATTTTTATTTTATATTATTCAGTTCACAATTAGCTTCTCGAAAATATATAATAGTATATATACTTTTCTATTCGAATCGCCCAGTAATTTGCATTTTTCAGGGATAGAGTCAGTTTTTGGTAGTAGGCTGGTATTGCCTAAAAGAAAATTGTTGTCATGTTAAATAAATTACTTGTCAAAAATCGCTGGTTCATTTTGAAGCCAGATTAGATAACCGCAACAATTACTTTAAATTTTATAATAAAAAATGGCTAGAAACCAAACGATTTCTAATGAAGAAAAATACGTTGCTCTGGTTTGCACAATCTAACAAAGATGTTAACGAGGCTTCGAAACTATATTTATTAAGGTATGCTTACCATATATCGTATTTTATAATAAATACATTTTTATGAAGCTGTTGGCGTTTAAATCATAGGTATCCAGAACGAAGACAATCCTGTGATATTACATTTCTTAGAATGAAAAGAAATCTAATGATTTCGGAGTTTTCAATAAGCCGCGAAGCAAAACCTATAACAAGGAAAACAAGGAAGACGTAGTTAATGTTCTGGCGTCCATTGATGTAGATCGTTCAAGTTCTTGCAGAAAAATCCATCAGAATGTTGTGGTTCCAAAAATCCGGGTACAAAAAATTTTTTTATGAGGTTATAAACTATTTAAATTCAAATTGATGTAATCCTTACATCCGGGCGACGCGCAGCGTCGTATGATTTTCTGTAACTGGTATCTAGAAAAATGCGATAATGACTCTGACCTTTATAGAAAAGTAATATGGTCCGATGAGGCATAATATTATATAGGCATAATTCTAGATACTGGTCGCAAAAAAACCGGCATCGAATATTTCCTCGCGAAGGACAGGGTAGGTTTGGGTTTAATATTTATTGTTTCATATTGGGTTCAAAAATAATGTATCGTATATACCAGGGGAGCTTAGATACATATACGTATTTCCAAATACTGGAACCTATTCTACCGTAATTGCTCGATGATCTGTCTTTGGCCTATTTACGCGACATATATTTTCAGCAGAACGGAGCACCTGCTTATAACTCCGGTAGAATAAGGCAGTATTTGGAAAATAATTGTCTTGGAAAACGGATAGCGACCAATAGTCCTGTAAGATGGCCGGCGAGATCACCAGATTTCTCGGTTTTGGATAACTTCCTGTGGGGTACTTTAGAAAACAAAATATATATAGGACAAGACATGACACCTTAGCCGATTTAATAAACGCAACAAGAAGGGCATTCAATGAAATGCAACAACGACCGGTTAGTATTTTCAATGCCTTAAGAAGAATACGGAAATTATGTAGGCTTTGTGTAAGGCAAAATGGACATCATTTCGAACAATATCTTTAGGGTATAGATTTAGTTTTTTTGTTTATTTCAGTGATCTTTAGTGGTAGGATTAGTTTTTGTTGTTGTTGTTGTTGTTGTTGTTAGTTGCTGTTTAGAGGTATTAGAGGTAGAATTATTAACGTGTTCATTTTACTCAATTAATAATAATGTTCAAGATTGATTGATTCACGGGTTAAGCAGCGAAAAACAGGTTAATAATAATTATTTTTATTATAAAAACGAATTTTCGGTCCGATTTTGATTTTTCTTCAAGACAACAGGCTAAAATTATACAATGTAAGATAAATAATGCTGATAGTTATTACAAATCTTAGTTTTTACATTACAATTATTGAATTATTAAATTTAGTATAAATTTCTTTTAAAATAGTATAAAACAAGGATATACAAGGTAATAATTTATTGTAGATTTTTAAAAAAAATTCTTGTTACTATCAATAAAATATACCTGAAAAATGCATTTGTTTTGTAAGCAATCCCAGCCTTCTACCAAAAACTGAATCCATCTCTAAAAAAATGCAAATTACTGGGCGATTCGAACAGAAAAGTATATACTATTATGTATTTTCGAGAAGCTAATTGTGAATTGAACAATATAAAATAAAAATATACGGGGCGTCCCTTTTAAAACATTATAAGTTTGTGTTATATCTCAAAAACGACAGCTCACAAAAAATCTGACTACGCCACTGTGTTCTGCGTGAAAAACTGTATCAGAGCCAGCTTTTACCTTTTCGATTGATTAGAAGAAAATTTCCAGCGAAAAACCCTGTCAAGACACTCATTACTTGAATTTTGTTGCTTCATTGATTGTTAGCAGAAAATCTCGAAAGTAAAATAATCGAATAAACACAAAAAATATTTTTGGTTGTTTTTAATAAACTATGGAACTAAGAGTGTAAAAAATAATAAAACTTACATAAACACAGAACTTTTAAAACTTAAATATTTTCTTAAAGGCTTGAGGTTTTTCAAGTGTGGTGACCTCTTACGTTTTAGTTCAACAGCTTATAAATAAAAGCTTGTTTTTAAAAAGTTTTTTAAGTTTATATTATTTTGTATTTTTTAGCATTAGAATTTGTTAATTTATCTGTCTTAATATCTTCACTGTGTGTATTCATCTGTTTAATATTAACTTTTAATAGTAATTGCCAAAACAAATCCGACGAGCCCAAACACGTCAAGGTTATGTTATGTAGTTCCTATGACTACCTACCGGTTCCAGCATCAGACCAGCTCCACGGTACCATATTATTGCATTGTCACCGAAGTTACATAGGTATGCCAAATTTTAGCTCAATCGGATGCCAGCAAGCGAATGAAAAATGGATTACAAACTTGAAACCAGAAAGATAGATATTCGAAAAAGGCAAGTTAAATAAAAGCTTGTAAAAATATTTAGGAATCATAGAAGAAATTTCCACTATCTAAGATAATTTAGAGTATTAGAATAACTTAGGAACACAAAGATACTTAACGAATTCATTTGAAACTCTTGATTTTAGGATTTTAAACAGTTTTAGGCAAAGCCCGTATTTTACGCATGGCTTTCTAAATTGAATCAGCTTTGATTTTATAAAGGATTTAAGAATAAAAGCGGACTGATGATGGAATTTCTACAAAGGCCAGACGGAGTTTGAGGGAACAGGAAAATCTGTATAAAAAACGGAATTGTCCTATATTGTATTTTTTGCCATCGACTCGCCAAGATTTAATTCGGAGAAATTAAAATTCAAATTAAGTCCTGGACAATGTTTGTTTTTTTTTTAAATAAAAATCTCCTGATAGCTATCTCTTACACTAGTGATGAAAAAAGCGTTAATGTGGTATCAATATATTATATTTCGAGAGTTGTTGATCGATGACAGGTAGGTAGTTAATATATAACAGGTCAAATATTTTACGTGGTATTATGTATCCCGTCAAAGTTAAACCTAACAATGTCGCGAAAATTATTTCGACAATTCGAAAGTCTAAAGTGGTACCAAAACACTGATCTTGTATCTTTTTTGTATCTTTTTAGTGTAAGTAGAAGTAAATACTACTACAAATACAACGTTACTTTTATACACGTATTTAGATTAACGGAAAAATATTAATAAACATGAACATAGGAGAAAGCAGAAGAAATTGGTTTTTGAAATTTCGTTCACGTTAATTCAGAAAGTAATATCTGTTGCAATTTAAAGAAAATTTAAATTCGAGTTCTGGTATAAGTTCGCACTTGCGCATTACTTGGTCGATGCCTTCGCCTTGCCCTCTCTGAGATGTTAGATGTTAGTTATAATTGTGGTATGTGTCAATACACACGTGAATGATCCACATATTTAAGTTGTTGAAGTGAACTGTATTGTTGTAACATACCAGGGCGCGACGACGTTGCTAAATTAATGTTATCCCTAAGTTAGGAAAATCGTGCACAATCTGGCATCACCACATGGTAACCATCTACAAAGTCTGAGCCCTGATGTATTCCAATTTCGCTATATCCCGTTGTCGTCGAAAGGTCAGCTGCCTATCGAAGGAATTATGTCGTCGCTTCTAGTACTCTCGGTACCCGATGATTCTAGTAAATTCCAGAGGTACAAAACGGCTATAAAAGTAACCGGCGGCGATCGGATCATCAATATTGGTTTAGCACGAGTAATACTCAGTACTAGATAGACAGGTGAAGTACGAAGAACAAGCCAATAGTAAGAGCCTTGTATTAGTGTTTTCTTTGTGTTGAATCAAGTTAGTTGACGCCTGCAAACGTGGTATCACATCTGTAAAGAGTGGCTGTTTTAACCCCGCGGATAGTTTTTGTTATATATGTGATTAGTTTTGTTATTTTTTTTTTCAATTAAAATCGAGATTGTGCTCCCCAAATATGTTGTCAAACGTGTGCAGCAAATCTAAGTAACTGGTTAAATGACAAACGTTCTTCTATGCCCGGCATTTCTGCAGCAGTTCTGCTCCACAATGGCAACAAAAGACTTTCTGTTTCTCCTGTGGATGCAGCTGACATAACACGCATTCTAAATGCAATAAGCTATGATTCTATGATGAAATTGTAATCAGGATGCTTTAAACTCTCCCGTTTAGTGATTTGACAAGGCTACTGCCTACATAAATGGCAGAATAAACTAACAAACAGTTATATTTTTATAAAACCTAACCACTACAGTGACCGACTCATAAAAAATGGGGTATTTTTATTGAAAACATAACTAATAATAAATATCTCTTGTTTGAAGTTCCCTGAGTCCTTCAAAGTTGAATTTACTTAACAAAAAGTATTACATGGAGGTGCCTACTATCTGTCTCCTTATAATGTTACAACTAAGTTCTTATACAGTGACCAGTGAGGTTATTTTTTAAGTTATTGTGTAGTCATGTGTTCTTTCAAACCTTTAATAACCCTTACTTTAAAGTCGTCGTTTAATTGTCACAACAACCTCCATTTTTTACTCTAAAGTTGTGCACCTTATTTAGGTAGGTCGATGTAGTAGGACTACTGTTCCAGCCAACATCAGATTTATAATGAAATAGTGATACCAGGAGAAGCTAAATCACTTAATTATTTAGAACATATTTCTATTAGAATTGACTTAATTATAGAATAATTTTTGGACATTTTAATACAGATATATTGCTAATTATATGGTATAACTTTTGATCATAAAATACTGGAAAATATTACTCTAAACGTGTCATATAATTTATAAAAAACATCACTACCTGTTTTATTTAAATGCCATTAAAATAAAAGGTTAAAATGAATATGTCGCAACTGGCTCTGTAATAAAAAAGCGCGTATTGGTAAAGGGCTGTATCAAAATGTTCCACTCGATATATGTGCCCGTTTATTCGACTCGTCGGAAGCTAGCTTCAATATTTGCAATAACTATTTCTTGCCGGTTTAATTTTTTTAGCCCATGACTTGTGCATCAGACTTTAGTGTATATTAAAACAATACTGCAACCACAGTGCTCGTGTTAAAAGAGCGGTATAAGAAAACAGCGCCGTAATAGAACAACGTGGGAGCGAATCTCCTAGAACTTTTTTTTTTTTTTAGTAAGGACGTAGCCGATGCACGCATCGGACAAGTGGCCCTTCTGAAACGTACACTACAGAATGCTAAACATTCCAAATGTAAAAAGTAAAATAGCCCCAAGAGGCATGTCGAATAGAAATAAAGAAAAAAAAAAGAACACACAATAGTTCGTCAAAAAAGCAACACAATACATAAATAATTAAAATACAAGTGAATAAAAATAGATACAAAGTATATATAGATATAAAACAATCATAAAAGCAATTCGTTTAACCGCCTTTTAAGCTGTAAAGTGCTTAAACTGAAAATGTCATAATCAGGGAAGTGACGATTGTAATTGCGTACCAGTCGATCGACAAATGCGCTAAGCCCATAATTTGTACGATCGTATCCTTCAAAAAAGAGTTGAGATTGCCTTGTTCTTCTAATAGGAACCAGAAATGCGACCGACTAAAGCAACATCGGACAGTCAATATCTCCACTGAGCAGTTTCTGAAGAAAAACTAGAAGTGCCTTCTTTCTTCGAAACTCAAGTGTTTGAAGGCCACACAGAAGAGCTCTGGTATTATATGATAAACCCTGGTATGGAAAATTAAACTTATACAAAATGTATTTGGCAAATCTATTTTGGACTTTTTCGATTTTATCGATGTGGCACTGATACGATGGACTCCAAACTGTAGAACAATACTCCAGAACGCTGCGAACAAGTGAGTTATAAAGACATCCAATTGCTTTAGTATCTGTGACATGTTTTGTTTGCCGCTTTATAAAGCCCAACAGCCTGAAACCCTTCAGTACAATACTATCAATGCGCAGACCAAAAGTTAAATTCTCATCAAAAATAACGCCCAGGTCTGTAAAGGAACTAACAACTTCAAGACTCACGTTATCTATGAAGTAGGAGGAGAGTATGGGTTTAATGCGTTTATGAAAACGGAGGACTTTACATTTAGAAACATTAAGAAGAAGATGGTTAATGTTGCACCATTTGATAAGCCTTTCCAAGTCCGATTGCAGTGGATTTGATTCGGGGGAAACTGGTGAAAAGAATTTTAAATCGTCTGCGCATAAGAGACACTTAGACATTTTAAAGCATGATACTATATCATTTATAAATAGTAGAAAGAGAATTGGACCAATATGAGAGCCCTGTCGGACACCAGATGTCACAACAACCTCTCTAGAAATTGTACCACATACGCTAACTCGCTGACGGCGATTGAATAAATACGATTTTATCCATTGCAGATAGATTCCAGAAAAACCAATTCGCTGCAATTTGAATAACAGAAGCTGATGGCAAACCCTGTCAAAAGTCTTCGATATGTCAGTATATATAACATCGATCCGTTGACCAGCCTCAACCGGTGTTGTTAAGTAATTCTGGAAAATTGCAAGATTTGTAGTTGTTGAGCGAACACTATAAAAACCGTGTTGCATACTAGTGATGTAGTGCTTCAGAGACTCAAAGATATGATCCATGATAATTGCCTCAAACAGCTTTGGTATATGCGAAAGCAAGGAAATACCTCTGTAGTTTTTAATATCGCTCTTATCCCCAGATTTAAAGATCGGCATGAGAGTGGAAAACTTCCAAATATTAGCGATACTACAAAATAGTTCAATCATATTACTTCTGCGACCAATTTAGCTTAATAAAATCCTATCACTATCGCCGTAACCGAGGTCTAACGGTAGTTTTAACTTATAAATCTAGGACTACCACTCAAAATAACAACCGGTATCGCTAGATGGATCCGCACCGGGTTAGCAACAGGTTATTTGATAACACCATCATTAACGCCTATGTAGTATCAGTCTGTGATATTTTATTCCCCTTTTTGTATTGATATTTAACAGCCTACTTTTATTTTCGCTTTAACGATGGTTGTACTGACTAACCTGGTGCTAACTTAACCTAACCTAACCCCTTGCTGCCCGGTTCGGATCCACTTAGCTAAACCGATTGTTAATCTGAGTGGCAGTCCTTGATTTATAGGACAAATAATAATAATAATAATGATAATACTAATACTCACACCACCCAAGATCATCAACTCTCCGAATGACCTTACCGAAATTCATCATCAAAGACCGATCCGTTGAATCCGATAAATGCCGAAAATGTAGCGAGAGATCAAAGACTATACTATAAACACGGACTACCTCCAGTGACATAACCAGGCATGTAACATCATACACCAGAAGCTTGCTAACACCTTTGTGCCCTATTACAAATACCAACCAAGTTCAGTGCTTGAAAATGATGCCTTCAAACTGTACTACGACTGGCTAATTATCACCGACAGACGGGTGACGTAATCGGCCTGATGTGAAACCGTTAAATAAAGAAACAAAAACAGCTTATTTGGTAGATGTCGCTGTACCCAACAATAACAACGTGTTTGATAAATATCAAGAGAAAAAGGCCAAATATGCGGAGCTGGCCATCGAGATACGGCAGATGTGGCGACTGAATAAGTTTCATGTGATACCGATCATCGTATCATCAACTGGACTAGTTCCAAAAGCACTAGAACAGAACCTGAAAATCATTTTCAACATATTCTTAGAGGACAACACATAGAACCAATAGAAACCAGCCCACCCCTTTTGATGCATGCATCCGGGATCGGTTTAGAACCCAACATATGTTGAGAAATAGATTTTCAATTTCGGTAATAATAATAAATAAATAAAACAGCGCTATAATAATGAGTGCGCGCTCTCTTATAGCGCCTATTCTGTATCAGTCCCTGTTTTATTAAAGAAGCGTTTTTAAAGCAACTCTGATTTTTTTACAGGGGCTTTTATTACTTTCCATATTCATAGAGCGCTAATTTGTGCAGTGCTGGTTTATTACAGAGCCGTCAGAATTATACACTATTTTCAATAAGATAATTTTAGGAAAGTGTTTATTGAATTCTGAACGCACTTGCAAAAGGGAGTGATAACTTCTAAACGTTATTCTAAAGAAGCAATATTTAAAACGACGAAACACCTTTAAAATGTAAACGTATATTTTTTAATCAACATGACAAAGATATCATTTCATGGTTTCTCAATAAAACTGGTGCTCATGTTATCCATAAACGATTATAATAAGATTCATATTTTACCTGATACATTTTTTTTTGTTAATTATTGTCTAAGCTAAAAAAAGGTTGTTAAAGCAAAAAATGTTGCCTTAATTAACGAGCCAGCAGAAGTAAACGATATTTTCAATACTAAAAACAACTAATTGCAAAAAACTTGTTTCGCTCGAGGTACTATTTTTTACCTGCTTATTTTTACCATTCGTTGTCATTTCCAATAAGAAGAAAACGAAAGAAAAAAGCCCGTAACCCAGTTTTGTACAATCTGAAAATTGTTTAGAATAAAAGAATTAGTTTCAGTTTATATTTCCCAATTGAAGTTAGATATACTGTAAATAATTTACATCAAGCATTGCAGATTTTTGACGCACTGTAATCTTGAGTATTTCCTCACGAAAAAAAAATTACACCGATGTAGAGTAATTTTTAGAATGGCGCCAAAGAATAGTTATTTAAATAACTACTTAAGGTAAGTAAATAATTAAGATAAGAAAAAGGTAAAAAATAAATAAATAAAATACAAAAAACCGGAGTTTCCGCAGAGGAATTTTTTAATTACCGCAATCGAGAGGTTTTATACAAGACAAAAAAAGATATTTTGTGAATATATCACATTTAAGCTAAAAAAAGTTGAAAGGAAGTAAATAAATTAATAAAATTAGAAATAAGAGTTTCACAATCAGAAGGATTTATAGACATCGAAAAAGAATTATGCTGAGAATGTATTACATTTCATTTAGGCAAAATGGTAAAAATTAAAATAAATAAATAAAAAAATTACCGCATTCAGGAGGCTTTATAAAAGAGAAAAAATATATTTTGTGATCATCTCACACTTCAGCTAAAAAAGATTTGCCCCAATGAAAGTTTTGTTAAATCTCAAAAAAATATTTTGAATGGTTCTAAACTTCTAACCATAAGAAAGAGAAAATTCACCAAAAAACTGTAATTTAGGAAATAACTTTTTCTGACACATTATATTAATATTTAATAATAATAATATTTAATAATAATAATATTTAATAATAAGGGCCACAATTTTTTTTATTTTCAAATTCTGACTTTGAAGTCGGAATTTAACAAAATTCTGAGTTTAAAGTCAGAATCTAACAAAATTCTGAGTTTAAAGTCGAAATTTAACTAAATTCTTAGTTTAAAGTCAGAAATTAACTAAATTCTGAGTTTAACGTCGGAATGTAACTAGATTCTGAGTTTAAAGTCAGAATTTAACAAAATTCAGAGTTTAAAGTCAGAATTTAACAAAATTCTGAGTTTAAAGTCGAAATTTAACTAAATTCTGAGTTTAAAGTCAGAAATTAACTAAATTCTTAGTTTAAAGTCAAAATTTAACTAAATTCTGAGTTTAAAGTCAGAATTTAACGAAATGCATTTTTGACGTCTCCTGCCAAACCTGAAATTGGTGTCAGGAGATAGATAATTCAATATTAAGACAGATAATTGAAATCCCTTTCGTTGCAAGTAAACTCGTTTGAAATTTACCGAGCTTCAAAGGGTCAAAATTGTCATTGTTCAAGCTCCATTTTCTCAAAAACAGTTAAATTTAGGCATGAGGAAAACAAACTCAATAATTGCTTGGGTTTTTTAGAAACATATAAAAATTTAATAAAATATAGGGCATTTCATTTAAAAAACGGATGATGCCTCCGGTTTGAGGTAGAAGCGGCAACACCGCGCAATTTAAAATATTTTATAACGAGAGTATATTATATTCATCTATAGCCAAAGCCAAATTCTCAAAACATCCTATTCGTTGGTTCTCCAGATATTTCTAATAGGACACTCAACTTGAATCACCCTGAAACAGAGGGGGAGATCTGTCAGTATGTTTCGCGAGACACCCTTAAATCGTTGAAACATATATGAACCGTTTCCTAAGATTTATTTACCGTTTTGTATTACCTTTTTTATTTTGTGAACCTTTTAATGTATATGTTTTCTTGTATTCATTTTGGCTTCTTTTTCAGCAATAGAAATAAATAAAAATATATAAAACGAACTAATTAAACATATGACTTTAAACTCAGAATTTTGTTAAATTCTGACTTTAAACTCAGAATTTTATTAAATTCTGACTTTAAACACAGAATTTAGTTAAATCCCGACTTTAAACTCAGAATTTTTTTAAATTCCTACTTTGAACTCAGAATTTTGTTAAATTCTTACTTTAAGCTCAGAATCGAGTTAAATTCCGACTTTAAACTCAGAATTTTATTAAATTCCGACTTTGAACTCAGAATTTTGTTAAATTCTGACTTTAAACTCAGAATTTTGTTATATTCCGACTTTAAACTCAGAATTTTGTTAAATTCTGACTTTAAACTCAGAATTTTATTAAATTTTGACTTTAAACTCAGAATGTAGTTAAATTCTTACTTTAAACTCAGATTTTGGAAAAGAAGTAAATGCCATAAAACAGTAAAAAAACTAAGATAGGAATGTATAATGAATGTAATTTGTTTTGCCAATTTCGTTTTTACAGACTCCCAAAATTCGAAACTGTCAATTTCCAAATATACAGAGTGTTGCGTTTGAAATAATAATTGTTTGAATACTTTTTACTTCCCTTGTAAGAGGGAAGTATTGTAATCGTAAAAAAATCACACTTAGGTTTTTACAGGTCTTAACGTTTCAATGATAAAAAAACGTTTTCTCATTTCCGTTAGTCTGTCTCTCTCTGTTCGCAGCTTGACAACCCACGGAATTCATAATTTGATACAAAATTAAGGTTTATATCGGGATGCAATATAACATTTTGGTAAAAATCAAATGTGGCAGAACCAAATGGCGGCTTAATAAAATGCTAAAAAAATCAGTGTAGAAAAATTATTTATTCAATTTTCCTTACATTTTGCACACAAATGAATGAAATGTGATAATAGGGATGAACTGGAAAAAGTTTGGTGCAAATTCAAGATAGTTGAGCAAAATCTTGGTCTAATAAAATTATTATAATATCAATGTGAAAAAATTTCCTTATCATTTGTCCTCAAATCTTGAACAAAAATCGAGAGTATTGTACAGATAACCTGGTAAAGTTCCGGTATAAATTTAAGATGGCGAACTTAAATGGCGGCCTAATAAATTGTAAAAAAAAATTAATGTAAAAAGTCAGTTGACCTCAAATTTTGCACAAAAATTAACTGTGATATAGGCAATAACTGGTAAAATCTTAGTTTGTATTCAAAACGGTATTACAAAATTAAACAAAAATGGAGACCTAATAAACTGATTAAAAATCGGTCTGAAGAAACTACTTATTCGAGACTTTAAATTGTGCACAAAAATCAAGTCTGATTTAAGAATTAACAGGTAACCCTCATACGAATCATATACAGTGGAACAAAATTGCTGCTTAATAAAATGTTTCAAAATCCGAGCAAAAACCTTCTTACTCATTTATTAACGTCAAATTTACCCAGAACATCCCTCGTTATGAATTGAATCCTTAGTTTTACCAAGGAAAGTAAAGCATCTAGTTATTTAGTAATATGTTGTCATTTATTCCGTTAATAAAAAAAAAGGATTTACTAGGAGGAAAGTTCCGAGTAAAGCCAATTTACTGATTTTAGCTCATACGTACTTGCAAATATATTGTTATTTTTATTTGATATAAATGTATTTTTCTGCTTAGCTGGTGTTTCATACCCCTTGGATAAATTAGTTCCCCTATAAAATCCATACAGGTGCTTCATATTTTCCGTAGAGATGTCATGTTTCCTTTTTATTAGTTTTTTCACCTGACTGCGAATAAGCTTTTCAAAAAGCAGTTACTACACAATGCGTGATGCTCGACGATAATAATGAACGCCTGGTCATTTATACATTTTATCGGTTAAATTGTTATCTACATTTTAATTATCAAAACATTCTGATAGCACGGATCATTTAAGCAATTTTCATACTAAGAATTCAAATAAAATAACTTCTTGTTTTTGTTGTTTAGTGTAGGACAGAAAATCGCGTTAACGTTACCAAACTGGAATAAATTGACTGCTTGAAGTAAGTAGTTAAAAATAATACAACTTTAGAAAAAGTTTTTTTTGTGTCTTTGTTTATACATTTCCACGATAGAAAAAACACAAAATGAAAAAAATTGTTTCATTCAATGTTTCATATGACAACCATAGGTTAGAAAATTTATTTTGACTATGGACTTTAAATCGTGTTTTCTTAAAACCTAAATTAAATTTAAATTTGTTTTGTTGAGAATGTCGTATTCAAGTTTGGCAAATCGTAAAAAAATCACACTCCGAGATTTTTTAGACTTTACGTTTCAAGATCCCTATAGATGACGAAAAACATGTTTTCTCGATTCCGTCTATCTGTCTCTCTGTCGGTCTGTCTGTTCGCGGCATAGCTAAAAAACTACTTATCCGATTGACTTCAAATTTTGGTCGAACATTAAGGGTCATATGGGGATGACCTAGTAACCAATCCAATATGGCAAAAAAATGGCGGCTTAGTGAAATGTTAGAAAACTTAATACTTAGAAAAAGCTTATCCAATGTATCTCAAATTTTGCACAAAAGTCAAGTATTATGTAGAAATCAACTGCTCAAATTTTGTTAGGAGTCCAAGATGACAGAACAAAATGGCGGCTTAATAAAATATTTAAAAATTCAGCCTGAAAAAAAAAACTACTTAACGAACAACATCACATTAAAAATTGCTTGCTATAACTGTATTATAGAGATGAACTAGTAATAGTGTGGTACTAGTTCAAGATGGCGGAACAAAATGGCGGCCAAATAAAATTTTTAGCGTCTCTAGATGCCAAAAAGTATGTTTTATCAATCAATCCGTCGGTCCGACTGTAAGTTTGTCCATCGGTTCCTGGCATAGCTTAAAAACTACACATAAGATTGATTCCAAATTTCAGGCAAAAATTAAGGCTCATATGGGGTTGACCTGGTATTATTTTGATAAAAATCCAATATGGCGGAACAAGATAGCGGCCTAGTGAAACGTAAAAAAAATATTACTAATAAAACTAATTATTAATTATTATATTAAAGTTTTATGTAGGAATCAACTCGTAAAATAGTGGTACGAATCCGAGATGGCGGAAGAAAATGGGGCTTAACAAAATATTTAAACATTCAGCCTGAAATAACTACTTAATGAACTGATTTCAAATTGTATGCCATAGCTATTGTAATATAGAGATGAACTGAAATTTAGTACAAAATATAGGAATCAATTCGTAAAATTTTGGTACGAATACAAAAGGCAGAAAAAAATGGCGGCCTAATAAATAATTAGAAATTCCTGAAAAAACTACGTAATGAACTGATTTCAAATTGTTTGCCATAGCTAATTGTAGATAAACTAGTAAAGGTGTGGTACTAATTGAAGTTGACGGAACAAAATGGTGGCCAAATAAAATTTCTGTAAACTGAAAAAATCGCCTTTTCAGGTTTTACATATTTTTGCGTTTTAGCGTCCCTAGATGTCAAAAAATATGTTTTTTCAAGTCCGGCGATCCGTCTGTTGGTTTGTCTGCCTATCGGTTCGCGGCATAGCTTAAAAACTACTCATCACACTGACTCCACATTAAAGTCAAAATCAAGGCTCATATGGGGATGACCTGGTAATATTTTGGTAAAAATCCATCTACTAAAAGGTTAAAAACATTATTACTAAAAAAACTAATTCTTCAATTTATCTCGAATTTCGCACAAAAAGCAAGTTTTATGTAGGGGAGACCAGGTCTGGTTGTCACAAGGGTTGGTTGTCACAAATCAAATTAATCACAAACTATGAAAAGCCGGAAATCATGGCAACACCCATTATTCATACTGGAATTCAGTTTACTGCAGTTAATGGTAGCGAGTGATTGTACGATCAAAATTTTCCGCTCGCGATAGTAAAAAAATTTTTTTATCCAGTAAGTAAGTCTTTTAAGCGTTTTTTTTGTTACCTTTTGCTTTGTCATGGACAAATAGGCCTGATATCTTAAATTGCCTCGCCTGTTGGAAATTGAACTTTGATTTTTTAGATTAAAATCGTAAGAACATGTGCGTGCTCAGTTTGGGGTTGTTTGTCACATTGCATCTGGGGCTGCTTGTCACATGTGACAACCATACCCACCGATGTAACTTCTTTTGTTTTTTTACAGATATTCAAAACAATGCCACGTAAATTCACAAAAAAGACTTATCGTGGTGAAAAAAATCCCGCTACGATGTTAAACGCCGTTAGAATGGTGAAATTAGAAAAAAAAACTGTTAGGCAAGTAGCCAAAGATTTTGATATCAATTATAGAACGTTAGCTCGATATTGCAAAAAAATTAATGATAATGATGTATACAGTGCTGTTACTATGCCAAGTATACCCATCGGATATTGGAAAAACCGGCAAATATTTTCAGACGAACTTGAACATGAATTGGAAAACTATCTTTAGGAGGCCTCCAGCATTTATTATGGATTAAGTCCAAAAGAAGTCCGGAAGTTGGCATATAATCTCGCTAAAAATAATAACCTTGATGTGCCAAAAACATGGGAAGAAAATGGGCAAGCCGGTGCCGAATGGTTAACATCGTTTATGAAACGACATAATAAGTTATCAATTAGAACACCAGAAGCAACAAGCATGGCCCGTGCAAGCAGTTTTAATAAATATAATGTTAATTTATTTTTCGATAACTTACAAACTGTTATTACACGGTATAATCTACAGTCAAATGATATTTGGAATATGGATGAAACGGGCGTAACAACTGTTCAAAGGCAGAACAGGGTTATAGCTAGGCGAGGGTTCAAACAAGTAGGAGCAATCACTTCGGCAGAACGTGGGTCTTTAGTGACAGTCGCAGCTTCAATATCTGGAATAGAAAATTCGGTCCCTCCTTTTTTCGTTTTTCCTCGTGTACATTTTAAAGAGCATTTTATACGAGATGGGCCAGCTGGATGTCAAGGAGCAAGCCACTCTTCAGGGTGGATGACTGAAGAAATCTTTGTTAAGTTTTTAAAGCATTTCCACTCACAAGTAAAATCTACTAAGGAAAAACCCTGTTTATTGTTGTTGGATAACCATGGATCGCACCTGTCTATTGACGGATTGAACTATGCCAAAGCCAATGGAATACACATGTTATCATTCCCTCCACACTGCACACACAGGCTGCAGCCGTTGGACCGAGCAGTTTTTGGTCCGTTAAAGAAATATGTTAACGTTGAGATAGACCAGTGGATAATCAACAACCCAGGTTCTCCTCTTACAATTTACAATATACCTGGTATCATTGCAAAATCATTTCCACTTGCGTTCACTCCTGTAAATATTCAGGCCGGATTCAGAGCTTGCGGCATATGCCCGATTAATAGGCATATTTTTGGTGATCACGAATTCCTTGCCTGTATGTCACTGATAGACCAGCGCCTGCAGAAACAGAGATGCAAGCATATTTCCCTTTAGAAGAAAATGATTCTGTAGAATTGCAACCGACCCCGGGTCCTTCCAACTCTACTTTATCCGAAATAAATAATGACGACAAAAATAGCAAACAAAGTGATAAAAACGAAGTAGTATATATGGACGATTCTTGTAAGCCCCAACCTCAACCAGGAAGCAGCCAACAGCAAATATCTCCATATGCTGTTCGTCCATTGCCAAGAGCTCCACCTAGAAAAAGGGCAACTACGGAAAAAAGAAGATGCAAGTCCGCAATTCTAACAGATACGCCAGAAAAACTACTTATAGAACAAAATAAACTGGCACAGGAATTAAAGAAAAGAAAGCAAAAGGCAAATACTGTTAAAAAATCAATTTTAGCTTACGATACAAAAAAAAAATAAGAAAAAAAGAAAAGTTAGTGTGGATGATGAAGAGGAAAAAACAGAAGAAGACTATTGCATTGTATGTTTAAACCCCTATTCTGAAAGTAGACCAAAAGAGGTTTGGATGGAAGCTATGGGCACACGAAGCTTGTATACCAGGATTTCCGACATATTTGTGTCACAATTGTGACTCGGATGACTCCGACTAATTCCTCATTTTTAGAATGTCAAGAACTTAGCTATTTAGCTAAATAGCTATTTATTAGCTATTTGTAATAAGAAGGCCGTATTACTTTGTTTATAGGATTATTTTATTTTGTTTTAACTTTGTAAAAGAATATTTTATATTACTTGAAAATTCACATTAATATTCCCTGATTTGCGATAATATATATGTTACTTTTCTTAAATACATATTTTTGAATACCGATAATGTTTTTTTGTTTATAATTAGTCTAAAACACGTATGTGACAACTTACCCCATGTGCTGTGACAACCTGTCCGAAGAAGGTGTTGGTTGTCACAAAATTATATTACATTTATATAATTTTTTGCAAGATAAATTGCGTAGTAGTTAGTAATTTGACTGTGGTGAATGAAGCCTAATAAATGTACTTTCAAAAGACATATACACATAAGTGTTTATATTATAAGAAGATCCTAAAAAATAGACATATGTCTAAAGTGTGACAACCAGACCCGGTCTCCCCTAGGAATCAACTGGAATCAAAATGACGGCTTAACAAAATACTTTAACTTTCAGTATGAAAAAACTACTTCATGAGTTGATTTCAAATATAAAAAAAGCCATAAATAACTGTAATAGAGAGATGAACTGGTAAAAGTGTATTACTAATTCAAGCTGGCGGAACAAAATGGCGGCAAATTTTTGTAATCTGAAAAAAATCGCTTTCTCATGTTTCACATATCTTCGCGTTTTAGCGTCCCTAGATGCCAAAAAATATGTTTTTTGGTAGTCTGTCGGTCCGTCCGTCGGTTTGTCCGTCTATCTGTCGGTTCGCGGCATAGCTTAAAAACTACCCATCAGATTGACTTTCAGTCAAAAAAATAAGGCTCGTATGGGGATGACCTGGTAAAAAAATATTACTAAAAAACTAATTATCCAATTTATTCAAATATTGCACAAAAGTCAAGCGTTACATAAGACTCAACTGGTAACATTTGGGTGTGAATATAAGATAACAAAACAAAATGGCGGCCTAATAAAATATTTAAAAAAATCAGCCTAAAAAGCTACTTATTAGATAATTTCAAATGGGGAGCAAGCATTAAATTTGATATAGAGATAAACTGGTAAAGTTGTGTTACGAATCCAGGATAGCGGAACAAAATGGCAACTAAATAAAATGTTTAAAAAACCGACGTAAATAAATCTTCTTATTCAATTTCTTTTTACTTTTTTAACATTAAAAAATATATATAAAAATAAGTATCTTTAATGCTCCAGAGAAACGAGAAAAACCCCATTAGCGTCTCGTCCAGATACGTGGTAAAAATGGTAGATTTTTGAAGAATCAGTGTGAAAAAATCTTCTTAATCAATTTGCATTTAAATTTTCTAGAATTATGTAAAGGACAGAAAATCAATTTAAGCACATCTATAATACATTGCCACAGCTTTATCTAGTTCGTAAAAGCAGTTTTTTTTCGGTTACGCACATATGAACTCTTATTTAGACAAATATACTAATCAAGTTGCAAAATATGCTACTCTATAGCGTAGTGTCTTCAGTACTATAAATAGATGCAATACCGGTTTATTTCTTTTTCGTTTGAATTGACCGGCCAGATTGGGTTTCCCCGTAAATATATAAAGCCTTTTGGCCTTGCTTAACCATGTATTTAATATAGGGTTTCATTTCGGGGAGTGATTTTCATAATTCATATAAAAATGTTGACGATTTTTAGTTCGGTATTATTACTAAAGCTGACTATAATTTCTGCCTGGAATTTCTCTGGTACGTGAGGTTTTATTTTTTATATTAAAATTGCTTTAATATATAGTGATTTTTTTTCGATGTTATGGCGAATGATGGCTTATTGATTAAAGTGATTGTTTAGGAGTGGCTATCTTTTATTTTATCGTGACATTTAAGAATTGGACTGCTTAAATGTTTACTTTATAAACCTATATAAACTAATATTAATAGCATATTCTGTATGTGTATATAAAATTAAAAACATATACACACGCACACTAAATTAATTTTTTTTGTTTGTTAGAACACATTTGACATAGAATCTGTTATAAATATCTACAAAACTGTTTAATATTCGCTTTTTTGTTTTTCGACCCAATTGAAACAAAAAAAATTGAAATTTGGTCGGTCGGTTAGTAATTGAAACTTTTAAGATAACAACTGTGCGCATTTTTGGAGAATAAGAACGACAATTTCAAGTAATTTATTTGTTATGTGATCCTAATTGAACTGTTTTTGAGAACGTACTGTACATTATCTATTTACAGGGGGTTTTGTTTTTAAATAAAACTCAAATTTTCTTCTTTTTAATAAAGTCTTAGTCTTTGCATTTTCTCAAAAATTTGCATTCTTCATTATTTAGGGTTAATAGAATAGCTGGAATTCAGTGAAAAGTACGTTGTTTGTAATTTGCTCAATTGTATAGCCCACATACACACATAAGCAGAGCTGAGATAAGTGCTCAGCCCAAGTACTTATACTAACAAGTATTAAGTACTTTATTAGATTTTAACTTGCAGTATTAAGTACCAGTATTTTGCAAAAGCACTTAAAATATTCAGTAGTTAACTTAAAAATAAAAATTTAAGTATTAAGTTCATGCTCTATTTAGTTTTAAGTACATTTCCTAAGTACATAAAATATAGTACTTTTTGGTAATGAGTATGTATTATATAGGTACCTAAAATATATGTAAAATACTTAAATACTTACAGTACATCTAAATACTTAAGTATATAATCGATTTTTAAGTACTGCAACCATAATAATGATTATGTTTTAGTTATTAATTTTTTTTAAATTAATAACTAAATATTGTTATTTCTTATTATGTCAGTCCTAACTTCTTTCTAAACACGATTGCTCATTTTTCATGTGATTTTTTGACCATAACCGTAATGTTATAGTTAATCAGTTTTAAAGAAAATTATATAAAACATTTCATTACAAATGAGGAAAAACGCATTTGTATTTAAAATCAAGCGTCGAGTTTATAACGTTTTTCTGTAAATATCTAATTATGCATTTTCTGAATTTTTAAAGCTGCAATTGCAAAAATATATTGTTCTACTGTTAAACTGAAGCGTGAAATATTATCAAGAACTTGTACGAGTAGGGTCTACGCATGAAAAACAACAAAAAAACAAAACCTATATGCATTATATTATAACCCATTTAAACAACTTTACTACAATTGTTATGATGCCTTTATCGAGATATTAATCAAACGTTTTTTATATGTAATGTTGCCGAATCTGTTTACTTTTTTCATTGGCTTACTATTTAAAGCCAATGCTTTTTTATAGACATTTATGACAGTGATCTATATATAGTTTACAAGCCTTGTTGCTCTACACAATAAATGACCAAAAAAAAATTTCGTATTCTTTGGAAATTTTGCCGATTAAAAAAACAAAAACGCGAATTTCAATTATTGATGATATGATTTGATTTAATATTGATGTCGCTTGGTTCCCTTGAATGGTGGTTCTTATATATTATTAATTACCAAAGCTCTAGTTAAAATTGATATACCACAGAATCCGACACTTCTTTATTATATTAAGTAAGTTCAAAATTTTAAACTAGGCATTTTTGAAAGTGTTTTATCAGTATGTATTTGAAGTAAATCTTGTCTTTTTTGTGACTGTAAAAACAAGCATTTTTTAAATCTGTCGGGCTTTAATTCTCAAAATCATTGAAGCTGGCCTCAACAATAAAACTTCGCATGAATAGAAATAGAATGTAATTTGAAAGTAATTTTTTTTTTGCAATCATGATGCCCAATATTAAGCCTTGAACTATGTTTATTTCGTAGAAGTATAATTTATAATTTATTTGGATCCGATATGATTTATTAGTGAACTTTCTCATACATTCTACATTCCAGACTTCTACTTTTGGTTTAAGCAAAACAGCCTCTGTATACTTATTAGATTACCTATATTGGCTAAATTAATATAAATAGATTTTTACTAGTTTTAACTTATATTTAGCTTTATATTTGATAAAATACATAAAGTAAATTAGGTACTTAAAACCATTTTTGAAATATTTAAGTTGTTTTAATATTGAAGTACCTACTTTCGAAAAATACGTAAAACTAAAAGTACTTAAGTAATAAAAATACTTAAATACTTCTATAAAGTACTTTTCTAAAAAAGTACTGAATACATTGTCCCAAGTAAAGCTAATTCAAAAGTACTTACAGCATCAAAAGTACTGAATATTTTATTTTAAATACTTTTTTGTATTCAGTACCTCAGCTTTGAATATAAGTATATTTTAATTGGGAATTAAGGAATTTGGCATATATTTTAAATAAGAATTGACGAATAACATACTTGATATACTACAAGCGTTCGATTTAATTAACCCTCCATTTTGGAGATGTGTAAATTAAGGCTGGCAATAACATTAAAATGACATGCTATTAGACTATACATGTAAACCTATTTTTTTACATGAACTATAAATACTCTAAATGAAAATAAGTTCATATAGTTAATCATATGAACTTATCATTTACAGTATTTGTAGTTCGTGTAAAAAGAATTCTTATTTTCATAACACTGTGATTTTTTCATGACTTATATAACTCTATGTGTAAGAATGTATGGGTGTTTTTCTCTTTTTAGAAACCGAGCTTAATAATACGCATAGAGAAGCAAGAAATGCACCCTATTTCGGTAAGTATTAGTATACTATACACTTAAACAAAATCATCTGAATCTGTTTGGTGTCATAGGAGAGGTAAACTATGTGTAACTTTTTATAACTTGAGAAAGGTAAAGCTTTACATAAAATATTAACATTTCTAGAAGGTCATCCAAGAATCAATTAATACATTTTTTTTTACACGCAGTGCTATAAACATTATTATAGAGTTACTACCACAAACTCTTCTACTTTTGTTGTCGGGTTTGTAGAAAATGTATATGAAAAAAGTATTCTTTTCCTTGAAACTGGTTTTAAAAAAGTGTTTACATAAAACTACTGTATTTTTTATAATTGAATTAGTTAATGCAGTTAATACTTTTGTGACTATAAAAATAACCCATTCACCAGAGACCATTTTGGAGGTTGTCACAGGAATAATATAATTATGGACCTATTTTTTCACTAATAGTACCTCTCAATGGGCTGTTTTTAACAGTGCTCACAAAATGGCAAAAGAGAATATCTTCCAATTATTGCAGATAGAGAAAAATTGTTTAATTAAAAAAAGTAGGACTTTTTCGAAAAAAAAATATAACCTTTTTGTAGGCAATAATCTGCCATATAGTTTTAGTAAAACAATTTTTTTTCTAACCGCAATATTTTGGAAAATATTGGACAAAAACTATTATTTTGTTCGTTTTGGCAATTTTTTTTGTGAACCAGACGGCCTACGTGCGAGTACTCTGTACGTTCTTAAACAGACCCTTAAGAGGTACCATTTATTTGCAAAAAAGTTAGTGTACTTTAGTATTTTGAGTCAACACCCTGATTATTTTGCATATTTTGCATTTATTTCATTGTTCATTAAAACTATACTAATCATCAGAAATTATTTATAAACCCATAAATTAAGGACCCCCGATCTTGTTCATCAGATATATGACATAAAAGTGTCCCATCTGAAAGTGGCTTATTCTGGACTCGATAATATTAGAGTTCAAAAAATCTGTAGTAAGCGTGATCTTTAGGAATTCCAATTCTATCTCAGTTCATTTTATTTCTTTTTCAACGAGAGAGCGAAAAGTAGTTTTACTTTTCGTACTAGTGTGAAAATTAGTTTTTCATGCAACATTTGGTAAATAAAATGAGAATGTTTAATAATATAACATGTTTACCACGCACTTTTTTCTTTCTTGTTATACTTACATAGCTTATTAAAAACCCAATTATTACAAAGATTACAGCCCTCGATCGCTGCTCCAGACCGAGTAGTAATCTTTCTCGGTTGTAATAAGCATTTATCATTCTCGTTATGTAATATTTTATTTTAAACAGATAGCATACAATATTTTTTCTACTAGTGTCCGAAAACTGATATTTTTCACACCAATTTCAGTGTTTTTTAATACTGGTGGGAAAAGTAAAACACTTTTCGTAATAGTGCCTTAAAAAGATATTTTTCATACTGAAAAATTCCACTTTACCCACGATAGTAGAACATTTTTAATTTTAATTCCTTATAATTTTAAATCACCTAGATTCATGTTGCTCGAAAAAAAACTATTTGGTTGGAACACAGAAAGTCACTTGGTTTCAAGCATTTGTGTTGTGTCAACAAAATGGAATGGACTTAGCCACAGTAACTTCAGCAGCTGAACAAGCCGCAGTAGAAGACGTTTTGAACGGATACCCGACAACAAGTAAGTCACGAATATATATATATATAGAAGCCTAAGGATTTCTGGAAAAGAAAGATTTCGAGAAAAATAATTTAAAATTATTAATTAATTAATTAATTACGTGCGACCGCGGCATTAACTACGCAATTTTCAGTAGAAACGAAAATTATTTACTGAAGCCAAAATACGTCTAATTTTTAATGAATGTAGGTAATATAACGAATTAAACCAAGATTATCTTTTTTTAGAAAACCCTAAATTTCTTTAATATGGAATTGTAAACTGAAAAAATCTGCACAGAAAAAAGCTACAGCGATCTCTCCCTCTCCGCCCCCATTCGCGACGTCCCTATTTTAGTACTGATATTTTTGACTTCAGGATTCGACTTAGCCTATAAAAGATACCAAAATACCCAATTTCTTAATCTAGTTTTTACATATTTCGACAATATTTAGGAAAATCAACTTCTCGGGGCTGTAGCCCCCTAAAAATTTTTTTTAGACATAGGTTACTCTACAATAAATATTAGCGCTTAATTTCGGGATGCTCTCTTCTCTCTATTTTTACTCGATTGCACATGCAAAGGAAAGCACACTATTTAACAGTCATGTATGTAAGTATGTATACATTGTTTATTACCACCATCGTGCTAAATGCCTGGACTGATTTTCGTGATTGAGGCATCAAAAGATTCGTCTGTAACCACGAGTGTTTTAGATATGTTTGCCTATAAAAAATCCAAATGGCGAAACTAGTGTGCCATTTTGTCCAACAAAAAATAAATATTTTTATAATTCATTGTAATATGCACAGATGACATTTATACAGTTATCGTGGTTCTATATGTACTGAATACTCCGATTTAACCAATTTGGGCCACTTTTTGGAGAAGTATTTAGGATAGTTTCAGCCTCATTCCTTGGCGAGAATATTAAAAAAAATTAATGTTAATTGAATTTTCTCTCCCTCCGAAACAGTTTCCGCGATAATTTGCAAATGCTTTAATATATTATAATTGATCAAAAAAAAAGTAATTGGGCTTACCTGGGGTAAAGTCCTGACCTAGGAGGGGAGAATCTTTTTTCTCGTCAGGCTATTTCGGAAGGTAATTATAAATTTTATTAAACGTTGGCAATTTTAAAATACTTTATTCTGAACACAGAACGTATCTTGTATCAGCAACTGACGTGTCTGGTGAGGGAGTGGTCAAACTGAAAGGGAGAATGATCCAAAATACATTACAGTTAAGGTATTTGAGTATTTTTGCGATATATTTAGTAATTAGTTTTTGGTCGGACGTCGACATTGTAAAGTAAAATTTCCAATACGAAATAAAATTACCGGCTTTATTTTTTTATAAATATTTTTATTTATTTTTGGCTTGATAACTGTTACAGGTATTAAATTAGTCTAAATTTTCTAAAGAAACGAATAGCACAGATATTATAATTTCGTAAACTCATAAATAAAGCACTTCTTTTTTCCTTTTAAAGTATTTTAAAAAACTATATAACGTCAAATTTTTAATAGTGCCTTATGATTTTATATGTAGAGACAAAATTTGATTAAAATCTTCCTAATTACAATTCCGAACATCTTCCGAAAAATGAAGGTACATTACCTTTGACTTATTTTAACTTTTTGATATTATTTATATTAAATTTGAAAAATTAAGACCTTTTAAGAGTTTTATGAACATTTTTGTGAAACTGAAATAATGAAATCAACAATTTCATTTCCGAATCCATTGTACAGGGTGTCTCAAATTCGACTTAATGCATGTAGCATTTGCCATAATTTAACTAATATCGTATTTCTTATGGTTTCTAGACATTGAGTCAAATTCGTAACAATTCGTTTATAATAAACAATAATGTTTTAGCACGCCTACATAAAAAATATTTATATACTGTATTAATTATTATTTTAAGATTCACCATAACAACAATAAAACTGTTTTTTAGATGGAGTAAATCATGGATACTGGGTCTCAGCAACAAGAAACGGAGCCTGTAACAGCGACTTCGTTTGGCTGACTTCCGGAAAACCAGTTATCTACAGAAACTTTGCCCCAGGTCAACCAGATAATGCTGGAGGAATAGAAAGCTGTGTTGAAATATTCAAAAATAATGATCAATACTTGTGGAACGATATGCCCTGTAATAACGACGGAAACAGAGTGGGATTCGTCTGTCAAACACGATGTTGTTGTTCCTGAAGATATCACTTTCAAAGTTCTATTATGCATTAAGGAATCTCTAACTTTAAATTTATTATTTTCTGGTAGTAATTTATTATTTTCTGAAAATACTTTCGAATACAAGAATTTAATAAATAAAAATTGAGTGTTTTTATTGGTGGCAAAAAAAGTTTGTTTTCTTTTCCTTAAGCAGCTTTTGCTTCATTAGACTTATTCAAAAATTATGAAAATTATAAATATATTTTAAAAAACTAGTTGTTATTTAAAAAGAAAACAAAAATGGCAAGTTTTTGTATATTTATTAAATTGTGAGCCGAATTTTTAGAAACATAATAACCCCCCCTTCGAAACTCTAAAGATATTCTCGTTTTCTACAAAATTTTATCTGAGAAAATAGAATTCCAAAAAATACTGATTAGAAATTCCACATTGGCTCTTACGTCTCTCTTAAATTTAACTCGAATCTCAAGAAAATCGGGAAGCTTGCCAATTTTTTTTAAATGCAATCATTTTAACAATTTTTTATTTTTAATTTTCCAAAATAAAATTGTTACTGAGATAAATCAATCGGAAAATACAGTTTGCTTTCCTTTATCCTGTCAAAAGAAAAATCTGACCATTTTGAATGCGTCCCGGGACCAAATTCAAACAAAAATTACTTGCAAACTGGGTATACAATGTGTCCGAAATTCGTTATAACAGTATTGGGATATCGCAAACCGTAGGAGATACAAGAGAGTTTAAATAAAGAATGTTTTAGACAATTATGTTTGTAAATGAATGCTTTTGGTTTTTGAGATATTTTGAAAAAACCAAAAATCTGCATTTTTCAAAACCTCTCATAATTTCATTATTTTTCAAAATATTTGTAATCTGTAAAAACATTATTAAAGCAAGTTTTTGCGTAGAATACGTTTCGGTTTTTTAGAACCATCATCATTTTCGCATTTTCTTATGGCCAGTATATTAGATTTGAACAGTTTCTAAAAGAGTATTTTTTTAGCTATGTATCACACTTTATAACTAACTTATAATATAAAGTGCGCATTAAAAAATTAATAAACATTTTTTTGAATTATCCAAATAAGATATCAAGGACTAATAGGGTTAAATACCAACATTTTTTATTTCAACATTAAAAGGTATTTTTTAGCTTTTCAGCGATGTATCACACATGACAATTAAGTTATTATTAAGATGGAAAAAGTGCTTAATTGAAAATTAATAAGTTTTTTTTTTTGTTTGATCTAGCAGGCCAGCGTACAGTACCACTACTGGATATTATTTTTTCACCAAATGTTTCCGTTAAATAGGTTTGTACATCCCTGGCGTTATGTGCGATGCAACCGTCTTGTTGAAATTATAAGCTGTTTCTGATCATTTGGGAAAACTTCTCAAATGCCAGGAACTATTGGTTCTGCAAAATGGCAAGGTATGAGAGACGATTTGCTAAAAAGTAATGAAAAATATTGAATTATTATAAACAATTTAATGGGGTTAATACCAATGTCATTTATTGAAATTATTTTGGGTAGAGTTTCCAGAATAAACTTACCAATTAATCCGCACTACACATTAAAACTAAATCGCTCTTGCAGTTTGCGTGCCTCGCGTAGTTGCGGATTTTCAATGACCCAATAATGGTGATTCTTTTTATTAAAAACTCCACAGTTGGCAAAATGAGTCTTATCTGACCAAAGGACTTTAAGAAAAGCGGTATCTTCTCGACATCTATCGATATACCAAATGCAAAAAACAATTCTTCTTTCGGAATCACTTGCTTGAAGTCCTTGTACAATTGTTGGCTTGTAAGGATAGTATTTTGTTACTTTTAAGACATCATGAACGGTTGACTTCTGAATGTGAAGTTCTGTTTAGCTTCTTCTTGTAGATGAAGTCGGATTTTCATTAAAATATTCTCAGATTTGCCTATTGCGTTCTTTGTCAAAATATACATCCATAGTTCTATTTCCATTTCTTTAGCTTTTAATATAACACACTAACATATGGAACATTTCTTCATTAGAAAAGTTTAACGCCATAAAAGGTTATTAAAATATTGAAGAAAACTGAATAAAACTTCAACGACAGATGACAGATTATAAAAATTTAATTATTTCAAACGCAAAGCCCACTTGACCCAATGTGTTAAATGAGTAACATTTACGGATGGTAATTTAAACATTGAACATGTGCACGAAGTTTGAATGCTATTTAGTAGTTCTTACTGATTTTTTATAAAATTTAAATGTTGAATTAAAAAATATTGCTATTTAACCCTATTAGTTTTTAATGTTTTATTGGATAACTCAAAAAAATGTTTATTAATTTTCATTGCGCACTTTTTACATCTTAATAATAACTTAGTTACAAAGTGTGAAACATCGCTGAAAAGCTAAAAAAAACTTTTTTAGAAACTGTTAAAATTGAATATACTGACCATAAGAAAATTCGAGGTTGATGATGCTTCTAAAAACCGAAACGTTGCAAATAAAATCTGACTAAACAAGCTATTCTATGTAAAAAGTTGCCTTAATAATGTTTTTACGGGTTAGAAATATTTTGAACAATAAAGAAATTATGAGGGGTTTTTGAAAATGCAGTTTTTTGGTTTTTTCAAAATATCTCAAAAACCAAAAAAGATAGAATCAAATCGATCAAAACTGCATTCATTTACAAACATAATTGTCTAAAACATTCCCCATTTAAACTTTATTGTATCTCTTACGGTTTCCGATATCCCAATACTGTCATAACGAATTTCGGACACATTGTATACGGCAGTTTGTACGTATAAATAGCGGCAGCTGCTGAAACGTTCTCCGTGAGATCAATTTTCACCGAATTTAGAAGTTCTTCTCTTCACGAATAGAAAAATCGCTGATCAATTTCACGAATAGGAAGATTGTTAATAAACCTTTGTTTTAATATGCCGGGTTACACAGGAGACAGTGCACAGGCTGCCATTTTTTATTTTTAAAAATATCAATTTGAAATTTGAGAAATTTCTTCCATAAGAGGAAAATTTTCTATGAAAAAACAAATACAAGTTACCCCTACTTTTTATTCTAAATGGGACCTCGTATATTTTTCTGGTATATCGTATTCAGTCTAAAATTACCTTTTCAGGGATATAGCACAACTTAACTTTTGTTTCCAAAATGGCGACTGGACAGCTATTTTTTTGAAAATTCAACATTGCCGCTTTTGTGAGAAAAATACAGTAAGTTTTTACAAAACACTTGTTATAAAAAGTGCAGAATAAGTTTATTTTTATTTTTTTAAGAACATTTCAATTTAAAAATCGTTTTGGGTAAAAACTGATTTTTCATATTTTTTCGCTTTTTGTTTTACCGAAAGAGCAATTTTTTCTTTTTAAAATAAAGAAGTTAGGATCAGTTCCAGTAAAACCGGAAAATTATTAACAGTGAACAATTAACTGTGTAAATCTCTAACTGGTTAATAATTATCCGGTTGATTGGATAACTGGTTAAACTCTTAATCGTTATAGTTCAAATATGGTTGATAATATTTTAAGGAAAAAAGCTTTAAAAAACTATTTGTTCGGTTTACCCCGGTTCAAAAGACCCTATATATGTATTGCGTACTAAGGAAAATCCAGAATTAAAATAGGCAACTTTTTAAAAAAAACTAAATAAAAATGTTGCATATAAGACTAATAATTTCATAGACAAATTTATAAAAAATAACTAATCAAAAACACATTTAAGTAAAAAATCAGGGCTCTATAAATTAACTTGTAAAGATTGCCCAAAAACGTATATAGGACAGACAGGTAGAAGTTTCGAGAAGAGGATAAATGAGCATTATAACTGCTTTGTCAAGAGTGATGACAGATCTAATTATGCTTCTCATTTAATTAATTTTAATCATCATTTTTACAACAATTTTAAAGTTTTACATACAGCAAACAAAGGCATAAAATCGAATTTTCTAGAATCTTAAGAAATAAATAAACTTAAACACACAGGTTTATTACTTAACGATCAAACTGACCTGAGCAATTCCCTTCTATTAAATATGTTTTGTTAAAATAGATTTAGGTACTTCATTTTACTTCATTCTAATTGTATCATCTGAAGAAGTGTTGGCGAAACATATCATGAAAGGTATTTTCTTTTTAATATAGTGGAAGTTTTAAATAAAAATTGTTTTGTTTTTACTTAGTACCATAAATCTAAGTTATGGATTTCCTCCAAGTATCGGCCGAATCGATCCAATAACTTACTGGTTTTTTTTTTAATAAGTTTATGTTTTCTTTTTCTAATGTGTTTCTTTGTCTATCTTCCTTTTGTTTTTCTTTCTGTAATTTTTCCTCCACTTTCAGTTTTTCGGCACTTTTGCGCATCGAGAAAGTAAGGACAAGTTGTAATTTTTCACGTTGCCCCTTACCTTAGCGCTCATGTGTTTTGCATTTTCTGTTTGAATATTCGTATTTGTGTTATATCAGGTGCTATATTATCCTCTAAAATAGTCGGTATTTCATCTTTATTGAAAGTATCATCTAATACGGACTGTTGCTTTAAAAAGTCTTGTATATATTATGTAATAATTGAGGTTTTAATTTTCGTGCTTGGTACCATCCTAAACATCAAAATTATATCACTGTAAGTTACTGATGCTTCAATTCAAAAACAAATTTTTAGTCTTCCCACCTGCTTAATGGGGATATCCTACGCTAGAGATGAATATGCATACGGGGAAATACTATACCCACGAATACACCAATACATGTTTCTTATGAAATGATTATCTATAATCTCTTAAGCCGTCAATAACAAGAAAATTATTATTTGTTTTTCTTTTTAGGTCAGTGTTATACGACTTATTTATAAAACTTAGCTAGAATCTTATCTATTTAAACAAGGTAGATAATAAATAGATCAACTTTTTATTTCTAAATACACTTTAAGTGTTTTCCAGATTGGGTCTCCCCGTAAACATACTATTGTATATAATAGCTATATTCGAGTCATTTTGGTTTAGTTGAGGTTTGATTCCGGAAAAGTGATTTTTATAATTAATAAAAAATGCAGCCGATTTTTGCTTCTTTTATACTTGTGTTATTATACAAGTTGACTTTAGTTTCTGCGTATAATTACTCAGGTACGTATGATATTATATTTTTGCAGAAACTACTTCAATATTATCGGTATTTTATGTTTTGTATTTCGTTTATCTAGAAGTAGGCAGGTCATGAAATTAAGTCATTCAATCACACGTTTTAATGATATATAAAATAAGTACACATAATGTGGCAAATTGTTTTATTTTATTATTTCCAATTCATTCAAGATTAAAAATGTTTTTATAAATGTGCTTTTTATAAAGACATTTCTCAGCTTTAAATAGAAAAAATGTTTTTGTCATGTTTTCAGTTACTGTGGATATATACAGGGTGATATTGAGTAAATATGGAATGATGCAGACGAAAATGTTTGTCTCTATTATTAAAACTTACTACAATCTTTCAGAATTGTGCCACAATAAAAAAAAACATGCGCCTAAAAACATGTTTGATTAAAAAACAATGGAGTCAGTAGTAGCAGTCATGTCTTTAGGTAGTATGATATATATATATATATATATATATATATATATATATATATATATATATATATATATATATATATATATATATATATATATATATATATATATATATATATATATATATATATATATATATATATATATATATATATATATATATATATATATATATATATATATATATATATATATATATATATATATATATATATATATATATATATATATATATATATATATATATATATATATATATATATATATATATATATATATATATATATATAAATATATACCGGGTGGCCAACTAAGAATGGACGCCGGCCATAACTCGCTAACCGTTAATCATATAACTTGGGGGAAAAAAATTATTAGCTAAATCGACTAAGAGAAATCGCTGGAAAATATTTTGAAGTTCCGCATATGGCCGCTAGGGGGCGCAACTGTTATGGTCAATCAGAAAAAGGGCTGTTTCTTAAAAAATATTCATGTAAAGGTATATTATAAATACTGCCATCGTAAAGAGTAAAAAAATTGTGATTTTTTTGTTAAGGATATTTTGCTCTATCTCGTAAAATGTAGTGGTGGGGAAGGTCAAACATGTTTTTATTTAAATGTCAATAACTCCGTTATAAGTCAACGGAATTGAACAAACTAGGTCTCATTTAAAAGAGCCCATCTTAACTAATAATCTGATGTAAAAAAAAATCCGATTTGATTTCGCCGTGGTAACTAGAGGGCGCTGATTGACATCACAACAATTATTACGCATTATTTTGAAAATTTTAAATAGCACGCTATATCTCTTTTAACACAATTTAATAGAGGAGGAAATTCTCAATAAGTCAGTGCAAATTTCAGCTTCCTAACTTTTTTCAAACCGGAAATATAAATAAAACAAATATATCTCCCTAATCTGTATGGACATAGCCTACATCACAATAATTCAGTAATAATACCACAGATAATATTCAACGCAAATCGCTAAAAATTATACTAATGTTCTGAAATAACCACCAGGTGGCGCAGTAGGAGTCAATAAGTGCAATATTAAATTTTCATTATAATGGGAAATGAAAACCATTTAAATGGAACGTGTGAAAGAAACGATAATAAAAATATAATTCAATTAATGCCGCCCTAAATGTTCAAATTGTCGGCCATCGTTTTCGATGCACTTATGCATCCTATCTCGCGTGGATAAAACTGCAGCCTCCAGTTCACCAACTGAAATAGTATTTATACAGTCTCTTATTCGCTGAATCATATTTTCCCGTGTAGTGGGTCTGGTGGCAAAAACTAAATCTTTCACTCGACCCCATAAATAAAAATCTAAACACGTTAGGTCGGGTGACCTAGCTGGCCATGGAAGGGTGCCGCCTCGCCCTATCCATCGGCCAGGATAGTGGGCATCTAAAAATTCCCGAACGTTGACGGCGAAGTGCGCTGGACAACCATCGTGCTGGTATACCAATCGTTGTCGGACGTTCAGAGGTACGTCCTCCAACAAAATCGGCAATTCCTCCCTTAAAAATCTTAGATATCTCTCACCATTCAATGGATTATCGAAAAAAAATGGTCCGATAATTCGTCCGCCTAAAATCCCTGCCCAACAATTTACAGACCAACGGCCTTGGTGCTGGACTTCGCGCATCCAATGTGGATTTGTTCTGGACCAATAATGTGTATTGTGAAGATTGACACGTCCATCGCTCTGGAAGGTATCCTCATCGGTCCACAATATTCGCCTCAGAAATTGCCGATCTTCCCTCATTACACCCAAAAGCCAGTGACAATGGTTTAGTCTGTGATCAAAATCTGCAGCAGTCAATTCCTGATGCAGCACTAAGTGATATGGATGTAACCTAAAACAAGATGAAGATATTTAATTGATGTTCCAGGAAATTATTGGTTTTCTAGGCTTAAAGACCTATGTGACATCAGAATCACGTGACTTTTGTTAAAAAATATGTCCAATTTATATTTGCAATGTATGTCGTTGCTTACCTGTGCTCTTTGAGTATATTTTGAACAGTGGTTCGCGTTACTCCTAGGTCTAGCGCAATAATTCGAGTACTTAGTTGAGGATTAAACTCGATATACGCTAGCACATTAATTACATTCTCTTCGGTGCGTCCTCTGCGTTGTCTGCGGTATACGGGAATATGCACGTTTCCAGTGGTTCGCAAACGTTGGATCACTCGAAGAAAAACCTTTTTGCTTGGGTGGCGTCTCTGCGGATATTCCTGCGCATATACTCTTGCAGCAACCGTAGCATTTCTCAAACATTCAAAATAATCACCTATCATGTCGAATAGTTCTTGATTTGTATAAATCATTTTGTTCTTAACACAACGCAACACGAACAATAACAAATCTTGAACAAGAAAAATACGAACTACAACAATAACATGAACAACAGCAACTAGAAAAACTCAAAAAACACGAAAATCTCGGACAAAAACGCGAAATGATAGCAATACTATTAGGAAATTCAAGAACGATAAATAGCAACTAAAAGGCACTGACAAGAAACTATTGTTTATTTTTTGACGTATTACTTTCAATTTTGTTTTCACAGCCTACTATTTTTTTTGCTTGATGTAGCAGAAAATTGCTAAGGAATTATTATTTATCTGTGTTTTTAGTTTATTGTTATTCTTGTGCATAAATTGTCGATTTTAAGAAAGACGGAGATTTGCAACGGTCGAATATATTAGGATTTTTCTTATTTATTACCTTATAATATCTAACTTACTGAAAATAGAGTAAACTACAAAAAAATATAGAGAAAAGTAAAATTGCGAGTAAAACTATGCTTATTAACGTCTACTGCGCCACCTGGTGGTTATTTCAGAACATTAGTATAATTTTTAGCGATTTGCGTTGAATATTATCTGTGGTATTATTACTGAATTATTGTGATGTAGGCTATGTCCATACAGATTAGGGAGATGTTGCGTACCCAGCGCCCTAATATTTGTTTTATTTATATTTCCGGTTTGAAAAAAGTTAGGAAGCTGAAATTTGCACTGACTTATTGAGAATTTTCTCCTCTATTAAACTGTGTTAAAAGAGATATAGCGTGCTATTTAAAATTTTGTTGTTATTGACATTTAAATAAAAACATGTTTGACCTTCCCCCACCACTACATTTTACGAGATAGAGCAAAATATCCTTAACAAAAAAATCACAATTTTTCTACTCTTTACGATGGCAGTATTTATAATATACCTTTACATGAATAGTTTTTACGAAACAGCCCTTTTTCTGATTGACCATAACAGTTGCGCCCCCTAGCGGCCATATGCGGAACTTCAAAATATTTTCCAGCGATTTCTCTTAGTCGATTTAGCTAATAATTTTTTTTCCCCCAAGTTATATGATTAACGGTTAGCGAGTTATGGCCGGCGTCCATTCTTAGTTGGCCACCCCTTATATATATATATATATATATATATATATATATATATATATATATATATATATATATATATATATATATATATATATATATATATATTGGCTGATATGGAAGCAGGATCGCTTTTATGTGTTTGGTCGCCGTTCTGCTAATATTAAAAATACCGCTTATATTTTACTCACTTTTAAGTTATACGTTAAAAAATAAACTATAAAAACAAATATATTTCTTAAAACAATAATTCATAAAAATCTAAATGCAATAACAACATAAAATATTAAGAAAATATTTTTTTGCCTCTGTATTTGCAAATTCATCAATTAGATTTGAATAGTTCGCAAATATCATTCTCTATCCAAATAATGAATTTTAAGCTCAAGGCGGAATTTCTAAATATCCAAAAATCGATTTAGATTATTTAGATTATTGTTTTTTAAGTCATAGACGAAAAAATCTTAAAAACTCTTTTAAGTAATATTCTTAAACATGAAAAATACATTTAGCCCAGGGAAGGACGGAATTTCAAAAAATTCAGAAACTGATTTTTAAAAGCCGTTGTCGAAAGCATCGTCTTAAAAACTCACTTAGTTGAGGAGAGATTGTGAAGAATATCACATTTCATATTTCTTGCCACCTTAAGTGAGAATTCAAAAAATATACAGAAATTATTTTAAGATAAATATTTTAAAAAGCCGTTGACGAAATTATCGTCTAAAAGCTCATATGTTACAAAGACATTGTATTTATAGACATTTGTATTATTTTTAAAAGCCACTGACAAAAAAACTGTTTTAAAATCACTTTTAGTATAGATATTTTTAAGGTACCTCCTTAAGACGGAATTTGAAAGAAAATCAGATATTTATTTTAAGTTAATTATTTTTTAAACCCCTTAAAAAAGAAATCATTCAGAACAAATGAAAACAATTTTACCCTATTAAAGGAGGAATTTCGAAAAATCCAGAAATCAGATTTTTACTTCCCTCATAAAAGAGAAGTATTGTAATCGTGAAAAAATCACCCTCCGAGATTTTTTCAGATCTTTACGTTTCAGGGTCCCTAAAAACTAACGAAAAACATGTTTTCTTAATTCCGTCTGTCTGACTGTCTGTCGGTGTGTATATTTGCGGCATAGTTAAAAAACTACTTACCCGACTGACTTCAAATTTTGTTCATTAAGGTTTATATGGGGATGACCTGGTAACATTTTGGTGGCCTAGTGAAATGTTAAAATGATTACTAAAAAAGCGCTTATCCGATGCATCTCAAATTTTACACAAAAATTAAGTATTATGTAAGAATCAACTGGTAAAATTTTGGTACGAATCCAAGATCGTAGAACAAAATGGCGGCTTAATAAAATATTTAAAAATTCAGCCTGAAAAAACTACTTATTACTGTTTATGTGCCATAACTAATTGTAGTATAGAAATGAACTAGTAAAACTGTGGTATTAATTCATTATGGCAGAACAAAATGGTGGCCAAATAAAATTTTTGTAAACTCAAAAGATCACCCTATATAGCAGTTTTTACATATTTTCGCATTTTAGCGTCTTTAGATGCCAAAAAATATTTTTTATTAAGTCCGTGGGTTCGTCTATCGGTTTGTGTGTCTGTCAGTTCGCGGCATAGCTTAAAAACTACTCATCAGATTGACTTTGCAAAAAGATTAAGGCTCATATTGGGATGAACTGGTAATGTTCTGGTAAAAATCCAATATGCCGGAACAAGCTGGCGGCCTAGTGAGACGTTAAAAAATTATTACTAAAAAAGCTAGTTATCCAATCTACCTGAAATTTTGCAAAAAAAATCAAGTATTACATAAAAATGAACTGGTAACATTTTGGTATGAATATAAGATGGCAAAACAAAATGGCGGCCGAATACAATCTTTAAAAAGTTAGTCTGAAAAAAAAAACTATTTTTTCAAATTTTGTATAAGCATTGATATAGAGAAAAGCCCGTAAAGCTGTGTTACGAATTCAAGATATTTTTAAATTATGCCCAAAATCAAGTGTGGTATAGGTCGAAACTAATAATATGTTTAAATATTAGTAGGGATCCAATATATTAGAAAAAAAATGGCGCCCAATAAAAATGCTTGAAAAGACAGTAGATATGTATTCCTAAATATTTATGTACCGAACTAAATTTCACTAAACTAACTAAAAAACACTTCACTCATTATGAATATTTCCTTTTATTATAAATAATAAAAGGAAATATTCATAATGAGGGAAGTTCTGGGTAAACGAAATTTACCGATTTTCTATTATTATTTTTGGAAGCATTGAAAAAAGAATTCTACTAAAATCTCAAAAAATTTAATTCAAGAGGTTTTCAAAGAGGTTTCAATAAATATTTTCTTATCTCTCACCTATATAACAAAACGTTGGTCCATGCCAAATATAAACTTTTTATTTCTAACGATTTCAGAAGAAGTGTTTTTATACATGATATATGTAGGTATAGATAGATCAATCAAAAAATAGTTTTTAACTCTGATTCTCGAATAATAACAAACTAAACTTTTTTCTGGAGTCAAAAACTGAGAAAATAGCTGTTTGTCTAATAAATAAACTTGCGTTTAAAAAGTAAACCACTTTTAGAATTTATAGTCAATTAAACACAACGACAAAAATACTTCGACCACTTTTATGTACACTCAACAGAACGGTTTTGTATGGAAGTCTAATATCTTCTATCTGTATTATTAAGAGTATAAAGGGTAAGTAAGAGAAAAATGTTCTAATGAAAACATCAAAGTGCCTTATCATATTCTCTTAATTTTTTGATCTCCCTGTATAAAAAAATGCTACTAGTGATTTATTTTAACAACAGAATTTTCAATTTTCTAATTACTGATGTAGCAAATTGAGCTTTAATTTCTTGCAAAATATTTTTTATAAAAGTAAAAAATAATGTGCACTAATTAATATTTAACCCTGAATTAATATAAGTAATATTTGAAAATATTAATTTAGGTCTAACGATGAAAATTTTTTTGGGAAATAGGTTTAAATAGAACTTGCGATGTCCGAAATATGTCTTTTCAAAAATTATAAAATTAAAAATATTCAACAATTTGTGGCTCACCCTATACGTTGCCGAGGTATGATGGTGCAATGGCAAATAAGTTTGCGTTGACAATAACACACCACATGCGTCGTGTCCTTTGGTATGTAATAATACTATAAAGTTTATTTGGTTGGTAAATTTAATAAATAATTAAATTAAAACTTAGTGCGATATCCATAAAAACTTTTACATTTTTAGCTAAAAAGTAATTTATTGAGATTTCTTTATGACTTGCATAACCTAAGTGATACAAGAACCATTATTTTTTCTTTTTTAGAAATTGATTCTAACTCTACAATAATCAGATCAGCGCAGTCAAACTTTGATATGTATTATTATACTAGGATTTATCAAAATACTTTAATCGGTTTAAGTAAGATAATCCACGCATTTTTTAACAAAGTTAAAGTTTCACAATAATGTAATTTTCTTCGGATTGTTACTTTAAAATCAGTAAAAAAGTTTTGTTTTCGATTATCCTCGATATAGGATTTTTTACCATATACAGTGTGTCCCAGATTTTCTATATCTCGGGGGATGCCGGCTCATATTATACCTACAGCAAAGGTTAAATGGGAAAAGTTTTAAAGGAAACTTAGCGCATTCGATAACCGGCTTCAGATGTACGAGCAGTCAATTGGTTTTGGAAATATCGGCGAAAAACCGAAAATAGCGGATTTCGTTTTTTGCCAGTAAATCTAAAACGGTAAATTTGACAGCTGTCAAAATCTGACATTATTGGCACAATTTTTTAATTTTGAAGTAATTTAGTTTGGGATGAAGATCCGAACAAAAAGTCAACTTATTAGTTGGTCAACGTTTCGCAATGTTTTATTGCTTCATCAGGACCCTACAATTACATAAAAGAAGGACAATGAATATTCAATTAATGTGGCATAGTACATTATTATAACAGTTTATAGATAGTAATTAAATTAAAATTATCGTATTTAAATGTACTTAAAATTGTTAAATTTTTTTTTATAATATAAAGTTACGAAAAAAGAAATTAAAAACACAAAATTTGTAATTTTACATCACAAGCAATAGAAGACACATACTTCAATTTTTTTTCACTAAATATATACGTTTAATTTTCGACCTTTGTTGTCATTAACATTAGAAAAATCACAAGACCTTTTTAATCAAATGTAGGAAAAGTCAAATCCTCCCTAAACATATTTTACAAACAGCAAAATGTATTCAACCTTTTATTCTGGAAAAATATCCTACAACTAATAAATTTCATAATACTTTAAGAAAGTTTAAAAGCTTACTAAATTTAGAAATATCGTTTGTTCATTGGAAAATTAAAAGGCTAAAATCAGAAAAAAAAGTTACAATAGGATATGTACAAAAAGTGTTAAGTGAAGAACATTTTGAAAGGTATAACAACTCTCAAAATCTTTTCTATAGCAACCAAAATCGAAAATTGAAAAGTAAACAAAGTATAAAATATCAAAAACTACTAAAAGAACAAAAACGGGAACACATATTGGCAGTAAATAATAAATTGATAGTGAATGTTAGTGGAATTGACATACCCAACAATGTACAGTATATGTTAAATTTAGGTGATACGTTTAATATGCCTTACTGTAATCCTAGTGAACCTTTACAAAAAATGATAATTGATTTAGAATATATAATTGATAAATATGATGAAAACATAAAATTTCAAATTAGAAACCATTGTATTAGCCTTATAACAAATTATTTTAATTCAAACAAAACAAAAGACATATCAAATAAATATATAATAGAAATAGCAAAACAAACCTCAGAATTTTTAAGATTAAACAAAGATAATATTCTTATTTTGAAGGCTGATAAGGGTAATACAACGGTTGCATTAAGTAAACAGGAATATGACGAAAAAGCAATAAACATGTTATATGATACAATAACTTACGAAAAAATAAACAAAGATCCAACGGTAACTATACAAAATAAAAACAAAAAAAATAATAAATAACATTATGAAAGATGGTTATATAAATCCTGAACAGGACAAAAAACTTAAAACAAGTAATGCTGTTTCACCAAAAATATACTTTCTGTCTAAAATACACAAAAATAATACACCACTTAGACCAATAGTTTCTTTTTTAGGGTCAGCATTGTATAGTCTAACAAAATACCTAGCCGATATCTTAGGGACAATGTTTGTTAAAGACGAGAAATATGTCCGTAACTCTTTTGAATTTGTAACATCTTTAAACAATATTATCATTCCAACAAAATATGAGATTGTGTCTCTAGACGTTATTTCACTATTTACGAACATCTCAACAGATGTCATTAATATTGTAAAGAAAAAATACCACTTGGTGAGGAGCAATATACCATTAGGGAACTTCTTAGATCTGTTAAGCTTCGTTTTCGACAATAATTAGTTCCAATATAAAAACGAAAACTACAAACAATTTTACGGTTTGGGTACGGAAAATTGCTTGTCACCAGTTTACTCTGATTTAGTTATGCAAGACCTTTAGGAGTATTGCATTACAAAACTTCCATTTAACTTGCCATTCTACAGGAGGTACGTTGATGACATCCTTACTTCAATTCCGAAAAACGAACAAGAAACAACGTTAATAGTTTACCACCCGAAGTTACAATTTACTACTGAAAATGAAGAAAAAAACAAAATATCGTTTTTAGACGTTCTGATAATTAAAAATCAAAATGGCAGCATAGAAACAGATTGGTATCACAAATCAACTTTTTTGGAACGCTTCCTCAACTATTTTTCAGAACACCCATTCAACCAAAAAATAAACATTATAAATAACCTTAAATTTAGATTATCATATGCTTCTCAAAAAATTACTCGATTACGTTGATCAAGAACATACTGAATAATAATACCTATAATATAAGGCAAAAAAAAACAACAAATAATGAAAATAATCCATTCATGTATTGTAAAATACCATATCGGAAAGAATTGGAAAAGTGGAAAACTGTTGGACAATAAAACAGCGAAGGTTGCATTCAAATGTGAAAACACTAGTTAAACACGGTTTTACTAGTGTTTTCATTTTCAAACAATTTGTATATTGGACAAACAGGAAGATATATTAAAGATAGAATGAGAGAACATAAATTAGATCAAAAGAATTATCTTTTAAAACCAAACCCTACGGTTTTGGTACAACACAAGAGACGTACGGTGTATGATTTCGCGTTAGACGATACAGAGATACTAGATGTTCAACCTATATATAAAAAAATATTATTGTCGGAGATGCATCTCATACAAAAAAATAAAAATGCTGTTAATAAGAGACGTATAAAATCTCAACACAGCCTACTTTAATATAATCGACAAACTAAAATGATCGAAAACACACAATTATTAGTCTCCTACACAGCAACTGTAAACTCTTTTACCATTAAATGATAGTATGTTTTTATTCCACGTACAGGGTGTCCGGATTTGGTTGCAAAAGCAGGGTATCGCGCTTATTTTTAAAGATAGAACCTTGCGGTTTTCACGAACCTGAGCTAATTTTTTGTGAAACTCATGAAGCCGTAAACAAAATTTTCATAGCCTCCTTCGTTTATGAGATACAAGGCGAAATAGAAAATTTTGCATTTTGGGACCCCCCTCGTATCTCGGTTATCCTTTAACTTAACGCAAAGGGCAAATGTGCTGCTTATGCAGTTTTTTACGCTGGATCCAGTGGCGTAATCATATTTTTCATTTGAGTTGCTATTTTTTAGATATGACCCAAAGTTGTGTTTTTTTAAATGGGACACCCTGTATATTTGTCCAGAAATTGATTTGTCCTTTTAAAAGCTTCTCAAAAATATATAATAGTTTGGGTCTATTTTAATAAACAACAACAAAAATCCTAATTTTTATAATTATCATCCCAAATTTTGCAGTAGGCCATGCAAAACAATGCTGCCTTTTATTTAAAGTCGTTAACAATATCTACATCCTAACAATAAATCAAAATAAATATGTAATTAAATCTATTTATCCAAATATGTATTGATAATTTCGCACCAAAAAAGTACCACCTACCTAGATTTATGTAGCACAAGAACAACACAGTAATAAATTATTATGTAACAAGCCTTTCAGCAAAAATCAACTGTCGTATAAGAACTACAGTAACCAAGGAAATCAAAAGAACTGTTCAAACTGATTTCCATTTTGTTCTATGCATGCTTCGCACAATTTTCGTATACGTTTTAGGGAATTAAGCAAAATAACGGGATGATTTTGTAAATAGCGAAAATTTTCTCTTATTGCATTTCCTAAATCTTGGACATTATCATAGTGGTCTTTGTAAATTCTATTTCCCAGATATCCCCATAGAAAGAAATCTAAAATCGACAAATCTGGGGACCTAGGGGGCCATCTTATAGGTCCATTTGTTCCGATCCATTGATTGGTAAAATTATTGTCCAGAAATAATCTCGTCATTCCAGAATTGTGTGCAGGAACACCGTCCTGTTGAAAAAAAATTTCGTTAATTTGCGCTAGAGGAACATCTTCAAGTAATTCAGGTATAGCTGCCTCTAAAATTTCTATATAGCGATTGGCTGTTAGATTTCCCTCAAATATATAAAATTTTATATGTGTTCCTAATATGACGCAGGATACATTTAGACTAAACCTGCCCTGCTGTCTTCTGGGAAATATTTGGTGTTGATTTTCCTGGGACCAGAATCTACTATTGTGCCTATTGAGTATACCAGAATTACTGAAATGTGCTTCGTCTGACCATATAATCTTCCTTTCAAAATCTCTAACCATATCACATCTTTCTCGAAACCTATTGCAGAAGACTATCCGACGCTCTGCATCCCCTGGCTGTAAGTGCTGCACGAGCCTAAATTTGTATGGGTGGTATTTGTGCTTTTTTAGAATTTCTTGAACTCTAGTTTTTGGAATCCCTATGCTCATTTCACTGGCCTTACAAGAGTTTGTAGGGTAAGTTTCTGCATTAGCCAAAACCGTAATTTCCTCAACCTCCCGATTTTCTTTATTATATGTTTTCGTACGAGGTTTGATAAATGATCCGTGATTAAGTAAATTTTTTTATCCTATAAAAAGTGGATATATTAGGTTGCCTCCTCTCTGGATATATAAATAAAAATTAAGCAATAGTATTTCAACATACCTAAAAATTAACTATTTACCTGTTAAAATACATTTCAGAAGCCGCCTCAACCTTTTCATTACTTAATATAAAACAAGCTAACATATCGTACTTTTCATAATGTTCGAAAGTTTGGTTTTCTTCCATAATAATACAAATATATTTTTACACAGTAAATAAATACAAAAAACTAGCGCCATATTTTATATACGCGTACAAAATTGGGAAATGTCATTTGCTTCCAAAAAAACAAAAGAAAACAAAAATCGTTTTGCATGGCCTACTGCAAAATTTGGGATGATAATTATAACAATTAGGATTTTTGTTGTTGTTTACTAAAATAGACCCATACTATTATATATTTTTGAGAAGCTTTTAAAAGGACAAATCAATTTCTGGACAAATATACAGGGTGTCCCATTTAAAAAAAACACAACTTTGGGTCATATCTAAAAAATAACAACTCAAATGAAAAATATGACTACGCCACTGGATTCAGCGTAAAGAACTGCATAAGCAGCAATTTTTCCCTTTGCGTTAAGTTAAAGGATAACCGAGATACGAGGGGGTCCCAAAATGCAAAATTTTCTATTTCGCCCTGAATCTCATAAACGAAGAAGGCTATGAAAATTTTGTTTACGGCTTCATGAGTTTCACAAAAAATTAGCTCAGGCTCGTGAAAACCGCAAGGTTCTATCTTTAAAAACAAGCAACAGATACCCTGCTTTTGCAACCAAATCCGGACACCCTGTACACCAACGTCATAACAAGAAAAGGAAAACGAAATCGCGATCGTCGTTTGACTAAAATGAATTATTGTGTCTGCTGTGATACAGAACATGTTCCAAACAAGGATCATTTTCTTGTTATGATGTTGGTGTACGTGGAATGAAAACATACTATCATTTAATGCACCCAACGAAAGCCAGGAGTCACAATGTAATTCAATGCCGGTCGTGGTATTAGCCAGCAGAGTAGTTGTTTTTGTGATTTCATCTTATGCCTTTGCCCTACACGGGGTTCGCTAGTCTATGGCGGCCTGATGAGCTCTAATAAAAACGAAGTCGTGGTCGTTGTTTGACTAAAATGGATCATTGTGTCTACTGTGATGCAGACCATGTCTCTAACAAGGATCATTTTCTTGTTATAGCGTTGGTGTACGTGGAATGAAAATATACTATCATTTAATGCTCCCAACGAAAGCCAGGAGTCACAATGTAATTCAATGCCTCTCGTGATATTAGCCAGCGGAGTAGTTTTTTTGTGATTCCATTTTTACAACCTAAAAGGACATATATATGTAGAGCTTTTGCGAAACCAGATTTTTACCGGCTTTACGAGCTGCTCTAACGGAAGATGAGTTTAGAAAAACCTGGTTTCAACAGGATGGAAGTCAGACTCACAACACCATCCAAGTCAGAAACTTCTTAAGAGAGCAGTTTGACGTAAGAATTATTTCATTAAATGGGCCAATATCTTGGCCTCCTAGATCCCCGGATCTCTCGCCCTTGGATTTCTACCTCTGGGGTCACACGAAGAACGAGGTCTATGAATTTGATCCCCTTCGACCTTAGAAATCCTAGAGACAAAGAGTTTTTGATATATTTAGATATATTAACGGAAATACACCTGCCAGGGTTGTACGAAAAACAGTCACCAATTATCAGAATTGTCGCGATGCAAATGTCATTTTGCAAATCTGTAAATTAATGTAACTCGAGTACGAAGTAGAAAAATTAAAGTTGAGGCGGGTTGCGGGGTAACAAAAGACGATGGAGACATGTCGTACATGCCATCTTATTTATCTTAAAAAAGTGTCCAAATAATGTCACATTTTGACAATCAAATTACCGTTTGGATTTACTGGCGAAAAACGAAATCTGCTATTTTCGGTTCTTCGTCGATATTTCCAAAACCAATTGACCGAACGTAAGTGTGAAGCCGGATATCGAATACGTTAAGTTTCCTCTAAAATTTATCCCACTCAACCTTTGCTGTAGGTATAAGAGGAGCCGAGAAACCTATATAGGGAAGCGAATCTGGAACACACTGTATGTTCATTTGTGTCACTTGGCTGATTAGTGGTCCCAATATATTTGTATTTATTTTTACGTTGCTAATTATCTGTAATCATATAGATGCGAGTTTGTCGGCGACAAATTATGTAGTCGGAACACAAGAAGTCACGTGGTTTCAAGCATTTGTTTTATGCCAACAAATTGGAATGGACTTAGCCGCCGTAACTTCAGCAGCTGAAGAAGCCGCGATAGAAGAAATATTGGAAGGATATCCGACAATAAGTAAGTATCAAATTTCTATTCAAATTCATGTACATAGACCGTCAAGCAACATTCGAAAATTGGTATAGCGAATAACTATAAGCAATTTATATTTTTCCGCTTTACAATTTATATTGTAATTTACGACACTTCAAACAGAAACTTTCCTAAATTAATCACTAAATGATCTAAAAATAATATTCTTATTTTATCTTAATTGCATCGGTGTGCAAACAGTTTTCGATAATAGCAACAGAATTTGAAAAAACAAGTCCCCTTTGCTGCTCTGAACATCATAGGGAATCATGAACTTTGAGTATTGTTTCCTTATAATTTTTATTTAATTTCATTGACTCTCTCTAATCTTGGTTTATTTTCTTGTACATAATGTATCAAGTTTCCATTTCTAAAACATCATGATTTGTAGATAATAGTTTTATGAACTTTTCTCTATTAAAATAACAATGATTGTGCTTTGCATAAACCTTAGAGTAAGAAACAAAGATAGATTAATTAATGATCGCAGTTAAAAATATTCTCGTTTTGAGTTTACACCTAAAAATCCACTGTGCCGAAAGAAAATGATGGCCTGGTGAAATGTTGTAAAACTTATTACTAAAAAACTACTTATCCAATGTATCTCAAATTTTGCACAAAAATCAAGTATGATGTTGGAAATAACTGGTAAAATTTTGGTATGAATTCAAGATGGCTGAACAAAATGGCGGCCAAATAAAATGTTTGTAATCGTAAAAAATCACCGTCTTAGATTTTACATAACTTTTTAACGACCCTAGACGCCAAAAAATATTTAAAATATCAGTCTCAAAAAACTACTTATTAGATTAATTTCATATTTTGTGCACGTATTAAGTGTGATATAGGGAAAAACTGGCAAAGCTGTGGTATGAATTCAAGATGGGGAAACGAAAGGGCGGCCAAATGAAATGTCTAATAAAAATGTTTGAAAAGACAGAATATATGTGTTACTAAATGACTATGTACTGAACTATATTGGGTCCCACTTCTCTATTCCTAATAAAAGGAAAGACTCATACCGAGGGAAGTTCCGGGTAAAAGAAAGTTACCTATTTTTAGGTTTATTTTTAAACTGTTCGGATTTTGTGTGACAAACTGTCTAAATTCTCTATTAAAAACTCCCATTTATGAATTTCAATCCACCATTTTACACTATGATAAATGTGTATCGAACACGGTAGTCCAATTTCTTAAATAGAATAGTTATCCTAGTATTAATTTCGTTTAAATAAATTCCATAAACCAAGTAAGTACCCCTGTGTTCAAGAATATTAGAAAATAATCTTATTTCATTTTATCGTGATTTAAAAAGGTAAATAATATGTTAAAAGCCGGACTGTTTTATAAATATAACCTTTTGTTTGAGAATCATGTCATTTTTTTATTAAGTAATACTAAAAAGCAATGAAGACGTAGGTAGACTTTGTATAGGTAATTCCGAACATGTTCAAATAATAATATTAACACATGTTAACATTAAAAATTAGGTGTGTAAAACAGTCCAGATATTAGGTATTTTTAAGACATTTGTCCAAAATTTGTATACAAACTGTGCTCGTACTTATTTTTAACACATAAAAATGACCTTTAGATCGTAAATCTACTATATTAATCAATTTATTTCAAAAACTTAATTCTTGTTTAGCTGTGTCAAAAGTTTCAGCTTGAAAGGATGTGAAAAACTTTAATAACAATCCATACCACAAAATCATTCTTTTTTGACATGATTACCCTTCTTTTTTCTGAACTTTAGCTTAATTTCTAAAACATATTTTATTTTTGAGGATGTGCTACTAAACATCCTTGTAATAACTAACTAAAAGGTTTAAATATAGGAAATTCCATTCCATTTTTTTAAGATAATAAAACAATTATTTTAATATATGCTGAATGGTTAGCCTGTTAAAGTTGTGCAATAGGAAATAAAATAATAGCCTAGCTAGTATTTTCTTTGGCAATAGACAAATACAGGCCTTAAAATATACATTTAAAGATTTGATGTCACGAAATAGACATATTCTTAAGTACGAGTAAAGTAGACTTATGTACAACATGCTCAATTTGATATGATTTTTGAATAAAAGTTACTACAATTCTTAGAAAGAACTTGGTATAAGCTACAGCAGCAATATATTGCAATTATATACATAAATGCAATAATGTTCAGGATGTTCCTTCCTTTATACGGCACTTTTTTGAAGTCATTTTATAAAACTGCTTTTTTCAACAGTTTTTTATACTTAACAATGTTTTAATCATAACAGCACCAAACGCACTATTGAACTTGCAGTTTTATGTTTGTCTTAAATTTAAATATAGCCAACATGATCACATAAACCATTTAAGACTGGCACAATGTTTTAAAATAAAGTAGAAATTTCGGCTAATATCTAAGTGACCTTCCAATGTTCAAATACTACTAGATCTATTTTAATATTAACTCTTTGATCCTTAAAATTGATTTTTGTAGCCGGTGTTAATAATGGATACTGGGTATCAGCAACTAGAAACGGAGCCTGTAGTACCGATTTCATTTGGATGACTTCAGGAAAACCACTGATTTACAGTAACTTTGCACCAGGTCAACCAGATAATGCTGGAGGAATAGAGAGCTGTGTTGAAATATTTAAGGATGCTAGTGGCGTATACTTATGGAACGATCTGCCCTGTGACAGTAGCAAAATTGGATTCGTTTGTCAAACGCGATATTGTTAATCCTAAAATATGTAACTTTATATATGATTATTAGATTATTATGAAGTAATTTATTTACTGAAATTATTTTTTGATAATAAATTTTAAAAAATGTATGTAAAGTTTTTTTTAGGTTGCAAAAATGTTGTGCAGTTTAATGTTACCAGCTATTTTTAAACAGTATTTTTCATGATATATGTATATATGTTAAGCTAAAAAAGAAAAATCTCAAAACGGCCTCAATAAATGTATTGCATTTAATCCTATCACATAATTAGCGTTTTCGGGAAAACTTTGGATTAAAGAATGGCAACTCCATATAAGATATTATTATTATTATTACTAAGCACAAGTGGTTAAATTTTGGATAGAACAAGTTGCAACCTCAATATTAACCAAAAAATGAAATGGTGAATTCTTTATATTTTAACTTAATTTCGACAAGTTGACTACAATTCAAAATACCACTTCTCTTTTTTTTTACATTTTTGATGGTTTTGTCTTGTGATAATAAGCAGTGGCGCAACCAGGTTTTTAGTTTAGGGGAGCTGATAGAAGAAGAAGAATTATATATATATATATATATATATATATATATATATATATATATATATATATATATATATATATATATATATATATATATATATATATATATATACATATATACATATATATATATATATATATATATATATATATATATATATATATATATATATATATATATATATATATATATATATATATATATATATATATATATATATATATATATATATATATATATATATATATATGGATGATTTTATTTTTGAAAAACGTTTCGCATTTTATGGCCTTGATCAGTTATCTAAAACAAAATAAAGGTACTGTCATGCGAGTTTACTGTTATCCATTAAAATTTCTAGTTCAAAAATTCTGAGAGGATACATATATACAAACTTTAACCCCCGTATTCACTAAAAAGGTTTAAGTGTTATATTAGATCTAATTGATATGGTAACTAAAACTGCTAGTTTACCAGTTGTGTTTTGCTTATGTTGCGATCATTTTGCAATTTCGACATTTAGAAAAATTATTTCTTCAATTGTTGCTTATGTCATTTTAAACCTATAACTGTCAAGCTAGACCTGATCTAAATTTAAACCTCTTCAGTGAATACAGGGATAAAAGTTTGAAATAGTAATCTGTTTCGGCTTACCTTCTTATATTTAAGACAATTCACAAACATTGTAACATTTATATTTATGTTTAAAAATTTTTAAAAAACAAGTGACACTACTACACACGTAAAACGTGTAAAAATTAATAAGTATATATATATATATATATATATATATATATATATATATATATATATATATATATATATATATATATATATATATATATATATATATATATATATATATATATATATATATATATATATATATATATATATATATATATATATATATATATATATATATATATATATATATATATGAACAAGATGACTCAGATTCAACTGATGAGGTTGGGGTTCAATGGCAGAGAATCAACTAGCTGATAGTGGCGGATTACGTGGATTTTCGAATGGGAAGAAGATGGTTGAGATTCAACCGATAAATATTCTTTTAGTTTTTTTTTTTCGGTTTGGGTCCCAGTAATGATAACAAATTAGTTTGTTTTCTTTTTTCAATTCTAGAAAAAAAAATCTGAAACTTTTTCATTTATCCGACGCCCTCGGTCTCTATAGAATATATTGCATATCAGTAAAACAACATATTCCCATCTTAGTTTGTGATATTGTATTGACGTTTTTTACAGAATCAAATTCCAGTTTACATTCCTTCAAAATCTAGACATCTAAATTCTCAACCCAAATATTCTACATTGTACAGGGTCTTCCATTGAGGAGGAAAAACGGTCTTTCTTTTACTTCCACCGTATTTCTCAAGAAATTCAAAATAGTCAGTCGATGTACATACAAAAAATAAATGAGAAACAAAAGACTTTCCCTAAGGATATTTTTTAAACATTTTTGGATTCTATGGTCAATTCCAAGTGTTTTTTAATAAGGGTACTATCACCCGTATTCACTAAAGGGTTTTAAATTTAGACCAGGTCTAACTTCACAGTTATAGGTTTAAGATGACGTGTTTAACAATTGAACAAATAATTGTTCTAAATGTCACAATTACAAAATGACAGTGACATAAGCGAAACATAACTGGCGAACTAAGAGTTTTAAGTAATATGGCAACTAGACCTGGTCTAACTCTTAAACCTTTTTAGTGAATACGGAGATATATATCTATCTTCAAGTGTTTTTGATTTATTGACGTTTGAAAATTGACATTTTTGCTTCTTTGAGCCTTATCTATCTAGCGTTGCAATCTGTATTTTTTCATTTAATGAATATCTCATTACGGCAAACTAATATAATATCTACTAATACGTCAAAATTACAGTGATTTTGAAGTAAGGTGATTACCTGCATCACCTGCATTTCATATGAATATATTCAATTAAATTGGTAGCAAAATAATTTCCGTTTTTTTGTTTGACTGGCATCATAAGATAGCTTATCAAAAACTAAGATAGGAATGTGAAAGTTATTTTGCTCTAGGTCCAACCGTTCAGATTTTATCAAGAAGCAAAAATGTCAATTTTCCAACATCAACAGATCAAAAAGAGTTGAGAATGGACATATAGTACCCTTGTTAAAAAACACATAGAATTAACCATAGAATCCAAAAATGTAATATTATATAGGGTGTTCCGTTTAAAAAACGCAACATCCTTTAAGTCTGTAAGTCATTTGTTACTCATTCATTGTTTTTTGTTACGATTTTCGAATTCTCCGAGCTAAAATACATCGATTGGCTATTTTGAATTTCTTGAGAAATACGGGGGAAGCCAAAAAAATACGTTTTTCCTCCTCAGTGGAAGACCATATACATCGTTGGTTAAATTAAAGTAGCCCATTTTTTACTCTAATCTACTTTTTCATTTTCGAACCAGTTTTCATTAGTCTTAGACATATTGTAGTCCCATAAGTTCTGATAGAGAGACAAGAATATTTTTTTGAGGAAACCATACAGCATTGTACATACAGTAAAAATATAACAGTCGGTATCTATGAACTTGGTACATGGAAATTATAGTAGTACTACCATAACACGATTAACATTGATTGTTGAGTTAACGATTCAACGGAAACCTAATTAAAACTTAAAATTCCGATTAGTTTACTAAAAAGTGCTTTTTAATTAAAACTTAAATAATTATAAGGTTGATTACCACAGAAGAACTATATGATATTGTCAAACTAAGCCACTATACTATTAGAAACCGTCATTTTATAGTATTAGACCATACACCAAAAATCTTTAAAATCATTAAGCATATTTCCAAGAAATTGAAGACAAAACCAATTTTTTAAAAAACCTGACGCCCTCTGCAGGCTTAACGAAGCAATTTTGTATAGGTATATGTAAACTGGCGCCTATTTTGACGTCAGCTATCTGCCATTAAACATTGTACATTTATTTTCAGGACACCCTGTATATATAATATTATGTATTTCTTTCCTTCGGTTATAAGTTTATAAAAGTAAAATGATCTTTAATTATCTGTCATGTTTAATTAAAATGTACCGTTCCATGCATTTTTCGAAAATGTCTTTCTATTTTTTCATACTATATTTCGTAAATATAATAAAATAAACACGTAAATCAAACGGTACGATTTACTACACTCGGCATTTAAGGCAGTCATAGAAGGTTACAAAATTTCAAAACTATAGGTTACTTTTAAAGGAAATTCGGAAATGATCTGCTGGGTAAAACTTTCGTTGTTACCCTGCAGTTTTAAGTATTGGAATCAAACGTTTTTAATTCTATAGTTTATGATAATATAAACATTTATTTATTACTATATTTATTAAGAGGACGGCAAACTATGAAAAACATAATTATCTAAATGAGGATCTATCTAATCAATAAATATGATATTTTACTAAAATTTCGTTGTAATAATTTATTTTTTGATTGACCTTATTTAGGAAATATATTTAGTGGCAACATATTAAAAAAATATTAATTCAACATTACTCTCCCGATTTACAGAAGAATACAACTACTCCGAAACAAATGTCTGTGCCACGGTATTTTTTTAACATAAAAAATCCTGAAACATACTAAAACAAGAGACACTTTAATTTATATAGATACCCGGAATCCCGTGCTGCTTATTCTGACGTCGCTTCGGAAACGTTCAGCCAGAAAAAATACTAATTTTCTTTAAAAAAGAAAAAGTTGTGCGTTTTTATTAAGACTGTATTTTATCCAATTTTTAAACAAAAAAAATTAATAAATCCTTGTTGAAAACAGGATTTTGATCTGCCTAGCAGTTTTTTTTCCCAGGAGGTTCCGATATACTAGTAGTAAAGGTCAAAATCAAGCCATGAATATTCGGGACGCCACATTTCTAAAACTTGTCAAAATTCAGCCTTTTTACAGTTCGGGATACATTTTATACCAGTCTCTAGAAGAAACGTAGATGTTTCTTTGATGCTTTACTCTATTTGTCTGATGAACCGCTTAGATGCTATAGGGCTGAAGGTGAAACACTAATTTAAAAATGTAATTTCAAAACAGCTTTCCCTGAATAAGCCGATGTTATATTTTAACCCTTTAGAGGTACTGCATGTAATTTATTTGTTTTCGGAGTTACTGTTTTGTTTTAGTTTCGACTGCTTTCCTGGCACATGAAGTATAGGCATCTTATTTTGATTTTCCATTCTCCAGAGTTAAACCATTATTAAACCTTGCTTGTTTTTTCTTAAGCGATATATTGCCCTTAACGAACCTGTCCGAGATTTTAGACAAGAAATTGGAAAAAATGCCCCACCTCGAAAAATTACCCGGGACGACTTGCGTCAACGGGGTTTTGAAAATAGTATCCTTATCAGACGCCACTGGTCGTTAATCATATACCCACCAAAATGGATGTGGACGTGCTCTATGATCGGCCCTTAAACGTATTTCTTCCCTAGCGTACCGTTACCGAGCTGGGGCGCATCAAATGTCAAATAACACTAAATTCGAATAAATTTCCGGTCCAGGGTGCCCTGATATGTTGCTGTCACTAAATAATTTTAAATGAGTTTGAGTTTAACCTTTGAGCATCAGTTTGATACCTGAACTGAAATATTCCTTTGATGCCGTTTTCACACACAGTCTAAGAGTAGCACGAAAGTTGATTATTTCATACCTGGGCATGTTTCATGGTAGAGAATACAATTTTTTGTGTATAGGATCAAATCTATTATTTATGCAGCTTACCAAGCGTTTGATACCAACATATACAACATTGTCGCATAAATTAATAAATAAATTGTCATCGTTTATATCAATATTAAAGTACAGAAGTATTTAATCAGTTTGTTATTTAAACTGTAAAATATTTTTTTTAAAAATATGTAATCAACAGTAAAAGATATGGTACGAGCGGGGATCGAACCCGCACCTCTGGATCTATAGTCCATTGCTCTAACCAATTGCGCTATCGTATCCATGATATGCAATTCGTTAGAACTTGTACATATTCAAAACCACCAGTATCATAACCATTGTTGATCCTGCCAAATATTACAACCTTATGCAACACTATGAGTCATCTTTAGTAGTTAATTTTTGTAATTTTAACTGCTATCGGTAAATTCGTTTAAGGCGTGTTTTTTGCATACGTTCTTCAGTGTGACACATGAACGGAAATACTCTTTTGATAGTTAATTATTTCATTCTAGTTTTCATACTTGGGCATGTTTCATGGTAGAGAACATAATTTTTTGTGTTTAATCAGGATCAAATCTTTTATATTTATAACTTGCCAAGGGTTCAATACCAACATATAAACCACCATCATTGTCGTATGTCGTATATGAATAAATAATGTCTTGACTGTCAGGCATCAATATTAAAGTGTTGTACCTATACATATGAAATCTCATAAAACTTAAAATGACTTGGTATTCTACACAAAATACTTGCCAAAAGCTAGAAGATAGCATCGTATAGCGTGAGTCTTAATATTAGTCTAATGTGAAAAGCAATCACTATGTTTCCTTTCATTCTCATGGCGATATCTGTAAAAGACGCAATTTTCTGCATACAGCGGCTTCACATTATTCTAAATTTTAGCTGGATAGCGCAATTTTGTCGCAACATTTCTTTTAGTGTTATAGCTTTTTTCTCGATTCCTTTACCATTTCGATTTATCGCAAAAGCTTAGAAACCCAGACACTTATTACGAAGAAATTTGATGGAGCCATTTGAAAATAATTTGTATGATATATTGAGCAGCTCCTAAATGATATTTAAGCTTTTTTAAATAATAACATTTTTATTTGTTTTAACATTTTTAACATTGTGTTAACATTGATACTGTAGTGAAAGTAACCACTCAGACCAAGCCGCTCAGGGGCGTGCAGTCCATGGAAGCAAGGGAAGCAGTGCTTCCCCAAAAAAAAAATTACAAAACATCTTCTAAAATGTAATTTTTGAAATAGAAAACCATTAATTTAGTTTATATTAAAAATGCTAAAATATTATCTTAATTATCAAGCCCCTAATAAATTGGGCCTTGACTCCGACCGAGCGACAATAGAAAATGGAATAGAACCTATGCGGGCCGCCAGCTTCTCTGCAGCCAAGTCCTGTATGCTTGATTTCCTGTGGGTCGAGCCAGAGGTCATTGAACTTTCCACCGGCTGTTTGCAATTTTTGCATTTCAGTCGCGTGCTTTAAGTGGGGGCGGAAGCTATCGTTGGAGTAGGTTCTTTGTTTGAACGGCAATCCGTGTGTTGTGTGATACGTACGTTGCGTCGTGCTTGGTGCGATATGGAAGACAATAATACGGCCGTGGATATGCAAATACCGTCAACTTCGGCTGTCGATAATAACGTTGAAAATGTGGCAGAATTTAGTAAGAAGAGTGTGGGTGAATGTGTGGTGGGTGTCTTAATAATAAAGGGATTTTCAACATTAAACTTAGCAAATAAGTTTGAAATAATTTCCAAAGGAAGGGCAAAACAGCCTATGAAAAATTTAACCACAAAAATGAAAAACTGTATTAAACATTTTTATCCGGAAAAACAATACGAACAATTTAAATGGCTAACAGAGTGTGAAAAAATAAGTAAATTATTGTGTTGGCCATAAAGCTGTTAAAAGACACATTATGTCCAAAGCGCATTTGCATGCCGTCATAAAAGAAAAAGTCTTCGGCAAAACCAGAATTGAACATGCCCTTAATAAACAGTTGGAAATTAGTCACCGCCAACACAATGAACTAGTCGATAAAAATAGGCAAATATTAAGAAGGCTTATCGATGTTTGTTTTCTCGGACAGCACGAATTGGGATTTAGAGCTCATGACGAAACAAGGGTTTTTTCAAATAGAGGAAATTTTCAAGATTTACTTAGTTTAATGGCTAAATATGATGATTGCTTAAAAAATCATTTAGAGCAGTCTAGCGTTTTTCGCGGAACGTCGAATCGAATCCAGAATGATTTAAATTTCCGCTGTTGCAACCATTATTCTAAAAAGAATTAGCATGAGATTGGCGAGGCGCGGTTCATTGCTATTGTTCTGGACGAAACAACTGATATCACTAATTTTAGCCAATTGTCTATAGTAATACGCTACGTTAAAACAGACGGAAGTATTCAAGATCGATTTTTAGGTTTTAAGAATGTGTCCGAAAATCGTACAGCAGATGCATTATATACCGTAGTTTGTAACGTTACTAAAGAAATTAATGGAGAGAAAAAATTAGTTGCTCAAAGCTATGATGGAGCTGCAGTGATAGCAGGACAATTAGGGCGGTTGCAAGCTAAAGTTCGAGAAACTTTCCCAAGTGCTGTGTTTGTCCATTGTTTTGCTCATAAATTAAATTTAGTTTTACCCCAATCCATCAATCACATTAAAGAGTGTAAAGTATTTTTCGTTACTTTAAGCGGCATGGCAAGTCAACAAAACGTACACAAGCTTTGGACTCCATTGTCCCCAAACGATTGCCCAAAGTAGCTCCTACTAGGTGGAACTATAATGGAAGACTTGTGTTAACAGTATCTGAAAATCGTGAATCACTGATTGAACTATTTGAAAATATAATAGAAAATAATGAAACATGGGACTCAGAAGCAATAAATAGTTCGAGGGGGTTTTGGACTATTTGAAACGAGATTTGAGAGACAATGTTTTTAACATATTACAAACTAAAACAAATGATATTGCTTTTTGCCTAAAAAAACTGGACGATTTTAAGTCCATGTTAAGCCAAAAAGAGATGACTTTGATCTATTTTGGGAGAAAAAGATGACGTTAAATGTAGAGCCACAAGCCAAGCGTCTTTGAACAGACAAGGTGGGAGATGTTCAAACATCATACAGATGCCTCTTTTATGAAATAATCGATCGAATTCAGCAACAAATAAACTATAGATTTAAATGATTTTAAATTCCTCGAGCTCTGTAATTTTGTTGCGTTTAAAGGAAAAACGTTTCCAGAAGATGCGTTTAAATCTCTTCTTCTTCATTATGGCTAGTTCCTCGACCGAATGTTACTGTGATCTGAACCAAAAGTGATTTACGAAACTGATGATATTAGCGCAAAAAGTAATGTTAAGGAACTAATCCAATTTTTAAAAGACGAGGAGCTGGAAGATACCTACACCGAAGTGTCGAAATTGTGTGAATTAGTATTGACAATCCATGCCACAAGTTCATCAGTAGAACGCAAATTTTCAATACTTAAACGTATAAAAAATTTCGTGAGAAATTTAACGGGGCAGGAGAGACTTTCGCATACATCGCTGTTGTCCATTGAAAATAAACTCCTCCAAAATATGTCGGAGCATCGACATTTTTATGATGACGTCATTGACGAATTTGCAAAAAATAATTGAAGAATCGAATTACATTACAAATAGGTAAGTTCTAAAAACTGATTCCCTTTCTTAAAATTTCACCGCACGCCCCTGAAGCCGCTAAGTTCCAGAAATTACCGATGACTATTAAAAGTGTTGTACCCAGCTTAAACAATAATATATTTTAATTGAAATATCTTATAAAATATCTATAGGACATCGACTGCTAATGACCATTGACTCATTATACAATTACATTATTAGAAAAAATATTTTGCATTGCAAAAAAAGCTTAAGCGGAAATAATTAAATTTAGTTCTATTAAATAGGTAAATGTCTTTTAGGAATTTTAGCACTCTGAGAAAACTGTTAGGAGAACCAGGGACAAACATATGGGATGGGGGAGCCTCCCCAGCCAATATTTTATTCTGTTGTCAAAAATATTATTTTATGTTGAAATTATTTCAATTTTCAATGAATGGTTAAAACAATTAAATTATAATAATTTTGTTCAAGCCTAAGGGTCCAGGCTTAGAAAACAAAAAAATATGAACCGATAATAGTTACAAAAAATTGCGGACCTTTTTTTCAGTTTTGTTTTTATTACTTCCTCCCCCCCCTCTCAATATTTTCTATTAATCGATGCGTTCCTGAGGAGAACCACGATTGTCTTTCCGGTAATTACATATTGCTTTTGTCAAATACCATTCGGCGGCTCTAGAATTTTTGACAATTTTTAGCTCAAAATATTTACGCTTAATCCAAAAAAAGCGTTTCATTTTCAGGTTAAATCTGGTGATTTACCATTTAAAAATAAATTATATTATATAGGCAACAACAAAATGAATAACTGAAGAATAGTTTTAGATAAAAACAATCACGTTGTTATTAGTCGGCGAAATATAGTATTGCAAAATAATCACAGACAGTTTTTCAAGGTATTATGCTTTTGTTTTCTTTATGTTTATCTAAGTTCAATTAAAAAGATGCTGTCTTATTTCCCTAACAGATCAAATATTAAGGTCATGGCTATGCTGAAAGCTGTATTTATTTTACTCTACGAATTTATGTTTAATTCAGGATAGCGGAGTCGGTCAGATATATATATATATATATATATATATATATATATATATATATATATATATAAGCATTCTGTTTCTTCGCTAGCTTTCTGCATAGTGGGGACCTTCTGTAAGGATGTTCTGCCCTATAAAGGTACTAGGTGGAGAGTCGACCGCGGAAACAAGCTGGAATAACATATACTTAACTAAAAAAAGGTAGCTTGATTACAGCTCCAAACGAAATGCTTAGTATGCCCAATAAGACAAGGTTTGTTTATTATTAATAGTGTTTATTCGTCAAAAAATATATTTAGTGAAAAAATGTATGCTACCATTTTTACGTTTACAAGTACCTGGCATATCCTCAGGAAGCATTTTTTTTTCGCTTTGTCGAGCCAGGTATACGGTTTTCACGCTTTTCTTGTTTTAAATCAAATGCGATGCGCTCGATTTTACGAAAATTATATATGCTGTCCCCGACCCATCCTTATCTATAGCATATCAATTTTCATTTTTCATCCCCATCCGGAAATACGATTATCATAATTTATGCCTCGAAATGCAAACTTTCGTAGAAAAGTAATCCCATGGAATAAGGGGTAATACAATATTTTTGAATAAAAACGGATAAAACTATACACAACAGTTTTTACTCCCTCATAAAAGGGAGGTATTGTAATCGTGAAAAAAATCACTCTCCGAGATGTTTTTAAATCCTTACCTTTCAAGGTCCCTAGATACCCAAAAACATGTTTTCTCGATTCCATCTGTATGTCTGTTGGTCAGTCTGTGGGTCTGCCTGTCTGTCTGGCTGTATATTCGCAGCATAGCTAAAGACTACTTACCCGATTGACTTCAAATTTTAGTCAAAAATTAAGGTTCACATGGAGATGACTGGTAACAAAGTATTACTATAAAACTGTTTATACAATTTATTTGAAATTTTGCACAGAAGTCAAGTATTACGTATAAATTAACTGGTACAAATTTAAGATGGCGAAACAAAATGGTTGCTTAATAAAATATTTAGCTTGAAAAAAACTACTTAGATTGATTACAACTTTTATGTATAGAGATGAACTCATAACATTTTGGTAAGAATTCGAGAAAATGGTGGCGAAATAAATTGTTTTTAATCGTGAAAAGATCACCCTCCAAGGTTTTTACAGATAATCAGGTTTTTAGATTTACTAGGTCCCAAAAACATATTTTCTCAATTGCGTCGGCATGTCTGTCAGTTCGCGGCATAGCTTAAAATTACTTACCCGATTGACTTGACAATTAAGGGTGATATGGGGATATCCTAATGTTTTGATAAAAATACAATATGGCGGAACAAAAAGGCGGTCCTGGTGATATGTTAAAAAAATAGTACTAAAAAACGAATTCAATACCTCAAACTTGCGTCAAGTATTACGTAGGAATCAACGGTAAAATTGGTTTGGTACGAATCCAATTTGGCAAAACAAAATGGCGATCTAGTAAAATGTTAAAAAAATTATTGCTAAAAACAATTTACCCAATTTATCTTAAATTTTGCACAAACATCTAGTGTTACAGAGCAATGCATAACGTATTTTTTTTATTCAATTTTTTTCAAATTTTGCTCCAAAATTAGATGTGATATAAGTATAAACTGGTACGAATTCAACATGGCGGAACAAACTGGCGACCTAATATTTAAAAAAAAAACCTCTGTAAGAACTGCTTATTGAATTTATTCTAAATAATGCCTAAAAATCAAGTGTGACACGGGTAGAAACTGGTAAAATTGGTAGGAATGCAATATGGTGAAACAAAATGGCGCGCAATAAAAATACTTGATAAGACAGTATATATTTATTATATGACTAAATGACTACGTGGGGAATTAAATTGAGTCAAACTTCCCTATTTCTAATAAAAAAAAAGATTCATAAGGGAAGGGAGGGAAGTTCCGGGTAAAGGAAATTTACAGATATTTTTTTAAATAGAAAGATCAAGTTAATCAATTCTTGTTCACAAGACGCTTTAGCGCACTTGTCTTTGAATAGCTCGACCACAGGTGTTGAAATGTGCTTTTAATAATTTAAAGCAAATTTTCTCCGGAATTAATGAAATGATCCTGTTTCTGACAGTTAGTATGTAATTTAATTGCAACCCGACTTAACAAAGCAGTAAAAAGTAAAAAATAATATTTTATTCCACCTAAAATTTGAGTTTTAAAAGTCGGTGTCAAAAACATTGTCTATTTGTTGTTATATATGTAGATAATTAATACATACATTTTTTTTGTGATTAACTAATTAAGAATTAGTTTAATGGCGACTTCATAGTCATATTTTAAAAGTGGAAAAAATGTTTTTTTTTTAACTTTTTAGTGCATTTTTTGAACTCTTTGCGTTATTAACAGTCAACAGTATATTTTTAAACAAGACCTTGTATATATATAAAAGTATGTATATTCGAAAAGCTTTTTGCTTTAACGGTATCTACATGTCCTGACAACAAAACCTTTAAAGCGAAGTTTTGTCTATAAAAGGCATGAAACGGGTAATTTCCCAAGGGTTTGGCCAGCTGTCAAGTTGCAGGACTGATATAAATATGTATGGGATTGTTTGCTTTTGCGATACCAGCTTCTTTTTAGATTTTTTTATTGCACACACAAGTCTGTTTAATATTTAGATATAATAAAGGAATTATGAAGATATTTTTATAAAAAGAATTACGTATTATAAGATAAAGCAGCAAATTGGATAAGTACTTCTTTAATATTTTTTTTTTTCATTGGGCTGCCATTTTGTTTCGCCATAATAGATTTTCAGTCCAGATCCTTAAGTTTTAGCCAAAATTTGAAGTCAATCCGGTAAGTAATACCGGATTGATAATTTACGGTACAACTAGTAAGGTTAGTTGTACCGTAAACAGACCGCGAACAGGCAGGCCGACGGAATTGAGAAAACATGTTTTTCGGCATCTAAGGACCCTGAAACGTAAAGATCTGAAAAATCTTGGAGAGTAATTTTTTCAGGATTACAATACTTCCTTTTTGCGAAGAAATTAATACATTGAATAATAATTAGTTTTTCCAGTGACACATTGCCATTTTGCTCCGCTATGTTGAGTTCGTACCAGTTTATGTCTATCGTATTTAATTTTTCTGCAAAACTTAAAGTCGATTGAATAAGATTGTTTTACGTTGATTTTTTAAACATTTTATTTGGCAGCCATTTTTTTTCGCCATCTTGGATTCGTACCACAAATTTACTAGTTTATCTCTGTACCACACTGTGCGGTAGTATTCGGTAGTAGTAGTATTTGAATTGTTATTATATGGTTAGCTATTATCTATTTTCATTAGTCAATGTAAGGATCATAGGGTTTCACCAAGTGTTCACCTATCCCAACTGCTCATAAGCCGATTCTTAACATGCTTAACTTTATATTTTTGATCATTATTTGATTCCTTCTTAAAAATAAACATTAGTTACCAGTTTAAACTATAGTCGATTTCTGCGTAGTTTGCGAGATAATTAAGGTTAAGTGTAATTTTTTTGAAAACTGGACCGTTTGGGTGGAGCATTCTTTGTACCATGTCGAAGATACTAGAAAAAATAATTGCTGAGCAATTACATAATTTCCTTCTTATTAATAAAATTTTACCAGATACTCAGTCTGGATTTTGCCTGGGTCACAGCACTACAACAGCCCTTCTAAAGGTGTCGGATGAATTACTGAGGGCCCAGGATTGTGGGAAAAACTCCTGCTTAATCCTATTAGACTTCAGCAAGGCATTTGACACCTTATGCCATGCTACTCTTATTAAGAAGTTAAGGTTCTTTGGTCTAGGTGGCACGGCCGTTGAATTTATGCTTAGTTATTTGAGCCATAGACAGCAAAGAGTTACATTAGACAATGACTTATCGCCCTTTATATCGGTCAAAAAATGAGTACCACAGAGGAGTGTTCTGGGGCCTTTATTATTCTCTATATATACAGCAGATTTGTATGGCTTTCTCTCTTATGGTCAACCTCATCAATATGCTGATGACATGCAGCTTTACTATTCATTTTCATATAACAGTCGCCTAGAAGCCGCCACTTTTATTAACAGGGATCTTGCAATTATAGCAAGAGTATCAGAGGCTCATAAACTATCGCTTAATAATAAGAAAACAATGGTTCTTATTTTTGGCAAGGACAGAGAATTAATCTGTAATGATGCACAATTTGTTTTGGAGTTATATAATAATATTTTGAATTTCTCCCGAGCCTGCAAGAACCTCGGAGTACATATAAATGATGATATGCGCTTTGATACTCACGTATCTCATTTGTTGCAGATTTCATACTATAAACTAAAAACACTATATTTATTTAAAGATTTTCTTAGTGCAGACTTCAGATTGCAGCTATGTAATAGTTTGGTCCTATCGGGTCTTGGGTATGCTGACATTCTTTACTGGCCACCCCTCACTCAAAAGAGTAAAAATAGTCTTCAAATACTCCAGAATTCCTGTATAAGGTTTTATTATGGGTTGAGAAAGTTCGACCATGTCTCACAATTTTATAGCCAATCAAAATGGTTAAAAATGAAAGACCGTTTTAAAATGCATATGGCTTTATTAGTATTCAGGATTCGGGTATCTGAGTCTCTCCGTTATCTTTTTGAAAAGTTAGTCAAAGGCTTAGATGTTCATAGTCTTTTTACAAGGCGCCGTAATTTGTATACTGTTCCCAGGCACAACACAGCGACGTTTCAGCGATCCTTCTCCTATTGTGCTGCTAGAATCTATAATACGTTGCCTGAACATGTTAAGGCTTGCTCATCGGTTCTTGCTATTAAAAAACAATACCATCAGTATTTACTTAGGGACAGAGATTAAAGTGTGTGTGTGTGTTTTTTTTATATTTCGGAAAAAATAGTGTTTGCTCTCAACCGTCTTAAATAGTATTTTGATACCATGTCTTTTATGTATTACTGCTTAACTAATCACTTGTATATTTTTCTATCATTATTGGTTTCGTGTTATCTACACGCAAGTATCATTTATTTACTTAAGACTATGTTAGTAAAAATGTTACCTTAGTTTTTTTTTATGGTGGTTAGGTGAGCAGCTATGTCGGATCTCGCCATCATTCTAAATATGTATTTAACTTATTTGAATTTCTATAAAGCATAAATTCATACACAGAATACATAAAATACAATAAATTTTTTCCACATGTAGAACGGGTGAACATACTACGAAATTAATCTTGCACTTTTTTAAAGCGAAAAAAGTGGATTTTTTTAAATAGAGCTACCACTATGTTTTTTATTTAAGCAAATGCTCATATAATACATATATATATATATATATATATATATATATATATATATATATATATATATATATATATATATATATATATATATATATATATATATATATATATATATATATATATATATATATATATATATATATATATATATATATATATATATATATATATATATATATATTAGAAAAGGGGAAATGCTCTGAGGATTTTAAAATGGAGTTTTCTTTATATTTCATTAAATATCCCAACTGTTTAAGAGATACACAGAGGAATTTGAATTTTTCCGTGACCAGCAAACATCAAGTATTAAAAGAAAACAAAATATATCCATATAAGTTTCTTCCAGATCAATTTTTAAGTGAAGCTGATTTATCGGACCAGACTGCATTTTTGTATGCAAATAATGGACCTGCATTTTGAGATCCTTTGGACAGATGAGGCAATATTTTCCACTGCGGGAATGCATAACAAAAAAATACTTACTACTATTCTGAGACAAATAAACAGTTGGTAAAGCAAATTAAGAGACAAGGGCAATACAGTGTTAAAATGTGGTGTGGTATTATAAATGACCGCATAATAGGACCTGTGTTTTTTGACGATTAGTTGAATAGACAAACATTTTTACACCTTTTAAGAAATCATACAATGGAAAATCTCAATGACTTTCCGGAACATATTTATGTGGACTTGGTATATCAACAAGATAATGCTTCATACCACTGGGGAAAGATATAAGAGCATTCATTTTTAAACGAGCAATTTAATTTGAGTATATATAGTAACCGTGAAGCCGCCGCGAAGTCCCGATTTGGCACCCTCAGATTATTTTTTATGGGACACACTTAAAGATAAAGTGATAATTGAATTAAAACAAAAAAATCGTGAAAAAATTAAATAGTGAACATCCAAGTGCGATATACACTGTCTATCGCAGAAAACCGACAGTATGTGGAAAATCAATTGTATACTCGTTTTTTTTTTAAATTTTACTCTGTTTTTCTATTCCCATGTAATCTGTTGTTTATCTTGATAGCCATGTTATTCAAGAAGTTTGTTTCTAATATTAATTTTCAATAATTTTAAAATTTAGCAAAAAATAAATATATATATATATATATATATATATATATATATATATATATATATATATATGACAATGTCATATCAATATATGAAAAATAAAAACGTATTCTTGAAAAAAAAATAAAATCTATTCTCGTCACCTGTACCATCTCACCCGACACGCTTGGGTGAGTTGGCACAGATACTACGTGGAGATAGATCACTAAAAACACTATCATTTAATCGTTTTTACGACACAAAACACCAAACTTTACATATTTTGAGCAACCCTCGTGAAACCATCGCTGACAATCGAGACACTGAACCAGTCGTCTTTTTTCAGCGTTCCGCTATATTTTTCACCACACCCCTGACACTCGCACTCATGTTCTTCAGAAAGGCTATCACTAGATTCCCGTAGAGCGAAATCTGAATTATCGTCATCCGTTGATGACCCATTTGAGACCATATTCGACATTGTTTTCATAGCCTTCTGTTTTGTTTCTTTAGCACATTTTCTCTTCTCAATGTGCTCCGGTGATGTTAAAACGGCTGCTACTTGCTTCGCGCGCTTTTTAGCTTTTTCAATACCCATGGAAGATGTACTTGGTACGGGATTAAATTTGTCTAACATGGTCCCTGAGGTATTATTTTCTTGAATTGCTTCTTGGACGTAACTCGTATCTTCCTGTTGCTGCTCTCCTTGATCCTCATCCGCTAGTTGCTGAGCGGTTTTTTCTAGCTGGATAGATATTATGGTCGCAGCTGGAGTTGAGTCAATAGCTGACAGTAACGGTTGCATTTGTTGTTGCAGTCTCGGAAGTTAGGAAAGCATAGTCAGGTATAGCTTCTGGATTCAACGGCCAGATACCTGTAACCCGAAATGCCGAAACGGCATTGTCAACTGATGCTGATTTTGACCAGGGACATAACAACAGTTCTTCAAATTGAAGTCTCGAGATTTTCTTTTTCGGATTAGCCCGTATAAATCCGTTGCACGCGTTGCTAAAATGAGCCTTTAAGCTTTTAAAAAAATGCTCTATCTAATGGCTGTAAAAACTGCGTGGTATGGCTTGGCAGACAGAAGAGGATCACATCATGTTCTTCTGCATACTCCAGCATCTCTACAGAGTTGCTGCATGGCCGTCTAATATTATAATCACCTTTCTCTGTGGTTTTTGTGGAACGAAGTGGGTTTATAGCCATTTAAACATCAAATCAGTGCTAATGTATGCTGAATTTTCATTCATGAAAACAAAAGATCCTGACGGCATACCATCTTCAAACTCTTTTTTTTATTCTTCCCTTTAAATATTCGGGCCGGCGGCGGTATAAAGAAGCCCTCCGCATTGCAACATGCTATTACGGTAATCGTTTCGCCTTTTTCAGCTGAAATAACGGCAGCAACATTTTTGGATCCTTTTTGGGCTATTACGTACCCAGGTTTATTGTTAAGTTGCAGACCGTGTTGAATATATGACTGGGCATATTCTTTATTCCAGCTGCTTCCAAAGTGGCTTCCAAGGGATTGAAATAAGAAGTCACTTCGGTTTTATTCATCCCCTGACATCTTGCTAGTCAAATGCCTTCAGCTTTCCTTACGTTCAAATCCGGGTTTCGTTTCAAAAATAGCTCCAACCAATCATAACCTGCCATTTTTTTCCCTTATTGAAAATGTGCTTGATCTTAAGCTGCTCTGCTAGTTGATAAGCCACTTCTCGCACGCAGTCTCGGGTAGGTGCAAAACCATGTTTCTGCAATTTTTGAATGTGCTATTTGTTTGCCAAGTACAGAAAAGGCCTCAATTTTTTTTTCTCATAATCCTTCTTAGCTAAGCGTTTTTTTAAAGTTGACAGTGGGATGTTGTACTTCTGACTAGCCTTCCGAAAATCCCATCGTGCCGTTTGTGACAGCATTTGCGGCCGCACACAGCTCTTCTTGGCTCCAATTAGCCCTTTGCACCGTGCCCTTTCGTCGATAATTAGTCGGCATTTTCCCTAAAAGATTATATTTTTTTCCTGTTTATTCTACGGGATAGATGGCACATGAACCATCTCTCTCGTAAAGTTATTATGTCATCTCTCCCAATAATGCGGGAGAGATGGCACAGGTTATTTTCATTAAATAACCTTAAATCTGACAACTCCGCCCACCCACATATAACCTCAACAATTCTCACAACCAACTTGACCTTAAAAAACCAAAACAAAAATTCAAATAGATGTGAAAAATTTCGGTGGCTTGTTTACGCGGCTCAATTATTTTCAGTTCCTCCCAAATCTATTTTTTTGCAAAACTTAACTTTGGTCTGCTTTAATGTCAAGATATTCAACCTATGAAGCAATAGGTAAACACTACTGCCACTGACTAACTGCAACGTTGTATCTCTCCGGAATTATATATATATATATATATATATATATATATATATATATATATATATATATATATATATATATATATATATATATATATATATATATATATATATATATATATATATATATATATATATATATATATATATATATATATATATATATATATATATATATATATATATATATATATATATATATATATATATATATATATATATATATATATATATATATATATATATATATATATATATATATATATATATATATATATATATATATATATATATATATATATATATATATATATATATATATATATATATATATATATATATAAATATATATATCTATATATATATGTATATATATATATATATATATATATATATATATATAGGGTATAAAGAACATAATTTAAAATTAAATCCAATAAAGACTCAAGTAATTAAAAATGAATATGAATAACTTTTATCTTAGAAAGATGTCTACAGAGTCTTTAGTACTCTCACAATTTAATTATTGTAATTTTATATATTTTCCGTGTTTAACTTGCATAGATAAAACAGGATACAGGTTCTTCAAAATTCTTGCTGTCGCCTTATTTTTAATATGAGCAGAAAGGAACATATTTCGCACAAAGTAAATGAATTACATTGGTTAAGAATGGATAATAGAGGGAGGCACCATCTGGGTAATTTTGTTTTCAACCCTCTAAATAATCCTGCCTCGAGCAGTTTTTTAAGAGAAATTTTGCAAACCCGGTAGTCAACTCATTCTGTCAATGTAAAATTTAAACACAAATATACTATGCCTTGTTTCCGAACAGTATTTTTTAAAAGATCTTTTGCCTATAATGTAGTCTCAAACAAACAAACAAACAAAAGTATGCTTTATTGCCGCAGAAAAATTTTACAATTTTATGGACAAAGCAAAATATACCTAAAAATAAGACATATCAAAACATTAATCGAAAATAATTTCGACAGGTCAGTGCTTTTTTTTTTAAAATGTGAATTATCAATTTACCAAATCGTAAAACACACGTTAGAATATAACATAACATTGCAAACAGTAAATGAATCATGATAACCTTATAAAAGTAAACAAACACACATGTACGAGGTGAATAATTTCGATGACATTGAAATCAAAATTGCAACTATGCGACCTTAAACTCTATGTTATTATAGTTATACAAATAATTGTGATGTTAAACAGAAGGTATATTGAACTAGTGTAGAATGTAGTATACAAAAAGAATTAAATTGTTTTTAATCCAATACCTAACAAAAATAATTAAGTTTTAAGTGAATGTTCGACAGTTCGTTTCCCTATATAATGATTTACAAAATTCTATGCTACGAGTTAGGACATGACTCACAAAAGATTTAAGTAAACAAGCGAGTTTAGTGACAATTTAAAGAGACTTACTCACTGAAAAAAAAAATCATTAACGCTGTAAAATGGTCTCTCAATGAGGTATGCTTTGGTGTTTTTTCGAAATTGTGCAAGCATAGGGATAGATTTTAAATGTACTGGCAGATTGTTGTAAAGTTTTATGGCGTTGTAAATAATTGATTTTTTTATTAATTCTGTGGAAGGAATGGGAAGATAAATATCATGCCTAGAGTTTCTGGTAGGGTATACATGTTGTGGCCTTTCTGGGAGGGTGTTTATATGTTTTCTCAGCAAACATACCGTTTCCAAAATAAATAATGCAGGAAGTGTTAATATTTCATGTTTTTTGAAATAGTATTGGCAGTGAGCTCTATTATTTAGACCAAACAAATAACGAATGGCTCTCTTTTGAAGCATAAAAATACTACGAAATTGCTCGGTGGTACAGCAGCCCCAAAAGGGAAGGCCATAGCGGAGGTGGGATTCAAATAAAGAGAAATAAGTAAGTCTGGCAGAAGGAACGTCTAGTTCTTTTGAAACTGATCGAATGGCGAAGCAGGCGGTAGAAAGTTTTTTAGTTAAGGTGTCAATATGATTAGACCATTTTAGGTTGCTATTTATATTTAAACCCAGGAATTTAACCGACTCTACGTATTCAATATTGCTGTTATGTACCTGAAGTGGTTGTAAAGTTCCCTTATAAGATAACGCCACCGTTTTATCGACGTTAAAACAAAGCATATTGGAATCGGACCAAGCCTTAATTATAACCAAGTCTTTGGAGATACTAGAGTGTAAAGACGTTGTATCAAAATCACTCCATGTTATGCTTGTGTCATCAGCAAAAAGGGAGATTCTTCCATTAATTTTAAGGTTCGTGATATCATTAATGTATAACAAAAAAAGAATAGGTCCCAAGACTGAACCTTGAGGGACTCCACTTGTAATCAACTTACAATCAGAATCGGAACCATTAGCCCTTACAAGTTGTTGCCTTTTTCCAAGATAAGATTTGAACCAATTTAAAGAAGTACCACGAATTCCATAAAAATTTAGTTTGTTTATCAGAATTTCATGAGTAACACAATCAAAGGCTTTCGCATAGTCACAAAAAACTGAGGCAGTTGGGTGGTTGTTATTGAGAGATAAGTAGACGCCTCTAAGCAACGTGAACATGGCGTCACTGGTGCACTTGTTGGGTAGAAATCCGAACTGCTCCGGGGATATTATCTGATGTTTCAGGAGAAATGGCATAAGACGGTTCTTCAGTAGCCTTTCGATGATTTTTGATAGCACTGGTAGTAGTGCAATTGGGCGATAATTGCAAGAGTTAGTTTTTTCGCCGCCTTTATGAAGTGGAATAATTATAGCTGTTTTAAGGCAATCAGGGAATACACCTTTTATAAAGGACTCATTTATTAATGTTGTAAGGGCCTCTATGACTGGGAGTGGCAAGTTCAGGAATATTCTAATTGATAGGCCATCAGTGCTACACGAAGATTTACTTTTGATATTATGTATTACCTTCAATAGTTCAGTGTTGCTAACGGGACTTAAGAAAAAGCTATCAGCTAAATTTTTTGAAGGAGGGAGAAACGAAAGAGGGTCCAAACTTGGCGAGATACTAGAGGTAACATTTTTGCTTACATTAATAAAATAATCATTTAGATCATTAGCCCCTGGCAAGATCTGAGTCACAGGGTTTGATTTGTTTCTGAGGTTATTGATGATGGACCAGGTTTCTTTTGAAACGTTATTAGAGTTTGTTAGACGTTTTCGGTAGTGTAATTTTTTTGCTGACTTAATAAGAGTAGTGTAGATCCTCCTATAACTAGAGATATAGTCGAGAATAAGAAAGGAGTCGGTGAATTTTTTTATATATGAGAGCGAGCGCATATTTTTAGCAGAAATTCGTATTCCTTTCGTGGTCCACGGTTTATGCCGCTTAGGTTTGATATTCTTAAGCGGGAAGGCCTTGTTAAAAGCACTTAAAGTTTTATTTAAAAAAGTTCTGAAGTTTGTGTTGACATTATCAGATTCAAAATTCCAATTGATATTAAAGCAAATATTATGAAATACTGAGAAATTTGCGGCCGAGAAAATTCTGCCCCGATGGCGAGATCTTGGTAAGGGCCTAATAGGTAAACTAAACCTGGAAATTACCGCCTCGTGATCGGAAAGACCTGAGTTATAGACCTGTGATTGCACCTCTGATGGAGAAAAATCAGACGCCATGTAATCGATGATAGAAGAAGAGTTTTTTGAAATTCTAGTTGGCGAGGATACATGCATTGAAAGACCGAAAGAGTCGAATATAGAAATTAGATATTTCTGGATGGCACAAACAGTAGCATAGTCAATATTAAAGTCCTCGCATAGAATTTTTTTACCTTTAATCGGTAGGCTGTCTAGCAAACTTACCAGGCTATTTAAAAATGATTGTACATCAGAGTTTGGTGATCTATAAATACAAATTACATAAAGATCAAGGTTTCGATTATATACTATAGAGAATTCAAAAGAGCTATCCGCTAACAAATGATCATATTTAGATACCGACATGAAATCTCCATTTAGGGATAGAATCAGTGTTCCCCCATGAGCTGAGTTTTTTCTGTCATATCTAGCTACTGTGGTATACCTCTCAATATAAAAGGGTTCGTTTAGATTCAGCCAGTGCTCAGTAATTGCAACAAGTTGGGGGAACTCCAATTCTTCCAAAAATAGGTACAACTCGTCAGTTTTATTTCTTAGAGAAGCAATATTAATTAGAACCATATTAAGACTAGTAACAACAGGAAGTTTTGAGGAATCTAGTTCCTCAGGACACGTCGTGTTTTCTAAAAATTTTTTTTGGGAGAATTGCTGGTAAAATAGTTTTTATGGCATTCTCTGGTCCTCTGAAGATGAATCGATCTCTCCGAAGATATGTAGGATCCATAGGCTGCAAGATCCGCTTCCACTTCTGCTGCGTTAAATCCGTAAGCAGCATGAAAATCGAAATATATCTTATGTAGGGTTCTATAATCTATAGGAATGCCTTCAGAAGCCAAAAACAGCCTGGTGCTTGTATTTGTAAACCCTTCAAAGTGAATTGGCGCAGGTTGGTCGTGCAGGAAGGCGAGATATAACTTGAAGGCCTTTAAAATGGCTGGTTCTTTTAGTCTAGACATGAAGAAACGGTTATCAGAACTTTTTTCGGTTCGCGTAAGCTTCACTGTTGGGGGAGACATTGGATCAAAAATAGGTTCTTGGTCAGTAGGAGCTTTCTTGGAAAGACTGTAGCAGTTGTCGCTCAACAAGACATTTGCTTTGCAGGCAGCAATGGCCTCTTTGTCAGAAGATATTATAGTGCCCTTTTGAGAAATTGGAGAGGAGACAACCAGTGAACTCTACTACTCACTACTCAACCGACTGCATGATGAATTTAGACGTTTTAATTTTAATAAATTCAAATACAAACTAAATACAAAGTATTTCCTGTTATTAAACCAAAATACTTAAAACTGAATGCCAGTGATTGTGAACATGGACCTGTTTTATTATATTTTTTTTATTTTGTTTCACCTTTCTCTTTTAGTCAGCTCTTTTCTCATTCTTTGCACTGCCAAAATTAATACATTTACATAATACCTGTGCCACCTTATTGTAAATTAGTATGCTTTAATACTATTAAAATGTATAAAATTTTAAAGGTTTATGCAGGATAGTGGCATTTCTGGTTAAGTAGAATATTGCTATTTTTTTGCTAGACTTCGTCAGGGGTGTTGTGATTCCATGCAACTTTCTGTCTCTGCAATTTCTTTGGAATATTTTTTTATTAAAGGCCTTATTTATTTCTTTATATATATATATATATATATATATATATATATATATACAAAACATATTTAAAAAAATTGACTTTTTTTACTTTAAAAAGGTGCAAGATTGATTTCAAAGTATGGTATAGGTATAGTATATGTATATGTATGGACATATTATACATATATTCCATATATTCATTGATGCTTTATAAACTGAACTGAAAATTACTGCCCAATGTTAGTTTTTTGCTATTTTTGTATTTATCTCGGAAACTACGCAGAAATCGATTATAGTTTAAATTGGTAACTTATTTTATTTTTGGCAAGGGATCGAATAATAGCCAAAATACAGCGTGTTCCATTTAAAATTTTATAGTTGATGTGGTTTCAGCAAAATTGGGACACCCTATAAACATACGAAAAACATTTAAATAAACTTTTGTATGAAACTTTTTTTCGTATCTATTACGGATTTCCAGAGTATAGTGGGTACTTTTATGTGGAACATGGGGTACATGGCTTTGCTATTAAAATCTGTTCAAGTTAAAAAGATTAAGCGGCAAAGAAACTAACATAATGAATTCATTTAAAGGCTCTGCTTTAAGGATTTTAAACACTTTTTAAAGCCAGATGGATTTACGCATGGCTTACCATATTGAATCAGCTTTGATTTTATAAAGGAATTGAGAATAAAAGGAGACGATTGGAATTTCTATGAAGGCCAGACAGAGCTTGATTGAGTAGGAAAATCTATATAAAAAGCGGAATTTCTCCACCTTTTATTCTAATTCTTATTTTGTTTCGATCCGTTGAGATCTAAAGCGGCTAAATCAAGCTCTAACGATGTTCTAATAGGCTCTAATTTTTTCTTTCTTTTCCTAGAATAATTTATTGCGCACTGCTAGTTGAATGCAGAAATTTTCAAATAATTAATTGTTATCTAAACAGATTACTTACATTCATATACAAAGAAAAACAAAGTGCTAGCATATATGATTACAAACAACAGATGAAACTTGTTCTTTACATAACAAAACTATTAATTATAAATAAATTAGTATATGGATCGTCAGGACGTCACACACAGGTCAATTTTCAATAAAAGCTGGCCATAAACGACATTTTCGTTTGCGGTATTTTTAACACTCTTGTACTCTAGTTGGCCTAGAAAAAAACAATTGATATCCCATTAGTTGCTTACAGCACCCTGGTTGGGTTTGTAGATTTTTGGTAACTAATATCTAAAAGATTTGGATTTTTCTGATTATTGCATAGCGCTGGTGAATCAAAATGTAAAAGATTGATATATTTCTCAAATCATAATTACAAATTCGTAATATAATAACATTTTTGACAATGATTTCACCATATTTCCAACTACAAATATACTGTAAAATGTACATTACCAATCTGGCAAAAGAGATCAAGAAGCAAATCTCGAATTTGCAACAAGGCCAGTGGTTTGAAAATTAACATTTTTAGTATTTTACGATTCATTGCGAGATAATAAAGAAAAATTATTATATTTACGGCCGGTTGCAGAAAGCTCAATTTAAGTTTAGAATGTTTAACGGAATGTCAAATTTAACAGCAAGTTTCTAGATTTCTGTAAGCAGCTTGTCAAATTCGAAAGCTCGGTTAAATATTCTAAACAGCAATTAAGTTTTGTGCAACCGGCTGTAAGTGTTTTATTGGATTTACTCTATTTCCGTAATTCACGCGAAAAAAATTTTGATTTTTTAAAAGTTTTTGGAAAACAGACCAAAAGTTAATATTTTCTACAATTCGCTCGTATCTTACTCAAAATTGGTACATAGACATAAAATAGATATAAAGAACTTTTCTTATTGGCACTTTTCGCCATTACCTTACTTTTTACATATTCAAAGTAGTTGTTGTTAGTTTTTCCTGTTATATAACAGGACTTTGGCTTTGCTGCAAGGCAATTGCCAGATTGCTCTCCGTCCGGGGCTCAGAGTCGTTAAATCGGCGACCCTCGAAGTCGACCCTGCACCTTAATCCAGTTTGGAGACGTTATCGGTAGGATCTCCGGATGGCGAGCTCTAGACTCCCGGATTTCCTGATTCTTTCCAATACTTCTTAGTTTTTCCTCTTTTAATTTCTGAAATACATCTTGGCTTCCACTAGGTGCCCCTTGAGAGTACTACTGATATCACGAGATGACCCTTTCTTTCAAGCTATCCCCTTACCCCTCCCACTCCTGCCACGTAGCGGCCGTTACGCTAATATTCTATGTAGAACTGCGGCAGACGAACGGGATAGAATGCAGGAACAACTAGGCCTCACACGTTCACAGCGTATGCTCCCTTTCTAGCGGGGTCGTTAGTTTCCACACTGAGCGGTTGAGTCCCCCCGAAATAAAGCAGCAAAACCGAACACGTGGCACCACTTATGTTATCAACACAAAGGTCTGCATTCGACGAGACGAACCGGAAGACTGATATTCAAAGTATAAATGTTAAATCTGACGTCATGACATGACATATGTCAAAATGATTTCTTCTCTTATTGGACATGCTGAATCGATTCCACATGACACTTTTTTCAATATCTCATTAATAAAAATAAAATATAAGAAAAACTATATATTTATATAATATCTACTAGCAGTAGCTTCAATAAAAGTTTATTTTATTTTCGGATTTAGATAAAAAATTAAATCTATTAGAAATATGTAGCTCAATTTAATTTTGTTTATTTTCAAGTTAGTTGATACATCAACTGACGCCAAGCACCTTGTTTGGTTTGTATATGACTGTTTAGTCTTAAAATGTTCCCTTTTTCTTTTAGATTCTCTTGATAATGTCATGAGAAAACGCTTTTGAAGTGAATATGGATTTTTATACGAATACGAACATATCCTGTGTCCCATATGTTTATTTTTTTTGCAAATAATCAATTGATAAATCCTAGTTCGGCATAAAGTACCTCAAACTAAAATCAATAAACCGATAGGGGAATAACATATATAAGATGTATCAGAGATCTTGTTTTTATTCTACACTGTAAACACAACTAAATGTGACATACTCCTGCATTAACCAGCAATACATATTTTTGCGCTTGTTTTTCCACCACTGAAAAATTGCATGGGTGACTTTAACTATAACATTTTCTTGTTTTCTTTTAAATCTTTTTCTGCTCTACTGTTTTAAAGTTTTTTTTACATACTATGATGTGAAAAATCCTATATGACGTGTAAAAGGTTCCTCCCTTAACTAAGTGAACTTGAAATTAATATGTGTGTTGGTAAAATAAGAAAGTGGTTATATTAATATTAGGTTGCTCATAGTCTGCAAGATATTAAACAATTTTCTACTTAGGTTAACAATATCTAACTTATTTTAATATTTAAGCTTATATTCGTGTCTAATTAAATAATTTAATGAGGTTGAGGATTGAGCCGTTTGAGACTCATATTTAATCTCTTGGGAAAATCCTCCAGATTAAATATAATAAATTAATTTTTTGAACATAAAGTACTTTAATCTGGCAGTGGAGTATATATGACAAAATAACAACAGGTAGATTTATTCCCATTTTGAGTAATATGCCAGTTTTTAAATTAATACCTGGCAAAGTTTATATGATACATGATGTTTAAAAAGAGGTATTCCTCTTTTAAAAATAAAAAGAACATCTATAGCCTGCTTGTATATCTATAATATTCCGAGCATACATGGTCTCTTCGAAGATTGGCTTTTGTCATAATAAATAAAATGAAAAATATCCCGAAGATTTTGTTAGATTTTATCTAATTAATAAAATTCATTTCAGCATATTAATGCATTTAAATGTTAAATTGTGTAACCTGCATCATCAATTCAGAGATGCATATTTTTATTAGAAACAAGTAGGTAAGAATGGTTAAAAAGGCCTAAATCAGCAGAAGTAGATTTTGATTATAAATTTTCATGAATTAAATAATATTTATTTTCAAAAATGTGTTCAACACAACTTTGAAAACTTCCAAATGTCAGATTATATCAAAATCAGATCAAATTCTCAAGACATCTTGTGCGTCACTTTTTATTTGTTAAAAAAGCTCCCTGAAAACGTCTAAACGCAAATTAGTTTAAAAATCGAACTCTAAATTCCAGAATTCATGCGCCTTCCTAACTTGTAAGCCACTTTTAAGTAATTTATAATTCTTTGCCCCGAAAATTCAAAGTTATATCAAATTTAAATAATAATCCCTAATTTCCCTAGGAAGTTGGGTTAAATAATTTTGCAAATAATAATACCAAATAAATGTGCCCAGCTTAGGAAGAAGATACGTTAGTTTGTCCCCCTTTAGGAAGTTAAGTGGCATAATCTTACAAAAAATAATATGAAATTAAATGTGCTAAACCAAGAAAAAAGATACACTTGTTTACTGATGACATTTTAAAAGAACAAGAAGAAAGAAAAACAAATTGAGTATCTTTTACCTTACAAAATTCTAATTTCCGATTCAAACGTTCCTGTACCCATGACAATAATGCCTGAACTGCTAAACTTTTTTCGAGTTGAATGAGATCTAGTTATCATGACAATTAAAACTTTTAGTTGGCTAGTTATTTTTTGTTTCATTGTGGCATGTCGATCGTGGAAGTATAATACCCCGTAAGTATAAAAAAGGAAATTTTACACAATTTAATAAAAACTCTAAATCAGGATAAACTCAGAATAATATGATTTTTAAATAATTATCTTAATATAACACTTTAATGCATCTTTTTGATAGGAAATGTTTAGTATTTTCCTTCTGTAGCAAAATAATGGTTAGTTACATGTGTTTGCATTGCAAAAATAAAAGTACACTTTGTACTTAACTAATTAACGTATTATTAAACTTTAACTTACAAACTAGGAAAAAATCCCCGTAGGAAACGTTAAAACGATCTTAAACTCTAAAATACAGGGTGATTCAGGTTTTAGTGCACACATTTTAACAACGTGCTTTAATGATTATTAGAATAGGAAAAGTTTATATAAACCTAGTATACTATTAAACTTTTCGTTTTCAAGATATAGGGTGTTGAAGTTAAAAATCTGAAGATGGTTCTTACTTTATCTCTCCGAAATGTCTTATAAAAAATAATTGCATTTTTGTATTCTTATTAGCCTTTGTATGCTCCTTAAAAACGGTATCTGAACACAGTGAGACTGATCAAAATTTCTCAAAATGTCTTTTTTGTAGGCCATAAAAAGTTCGATAACTGTACCAGATTTCATTCATTAACATTAAGGGTTAATGAAGTAAAAGCCATTTTCAGATTTTCCCTGTATCTTCAAAACGAAAACTTTAAAAGTGTAGTATGTTTATATAAACTTTTCCTATTATTTTAACTAGCAGATCACGCTGTTGAAGTTTGTGCACTAAAACCTGAATCACCCTGTATAGTTTTGATTGTTACATTTAAAAAAATCAGCTAAAGCTAAAAACACCTAACGAAACATTAAACTATAATCAAGGGAAAGCGAACAGAATAAAATAATATTCTGGTAAAGTCTAATATGACAAAACAAAATGGCGGCTTAGTGAAATGTTAAAAAAACTATTAGTAAAAATCTAATTATCCAATTTACCTAAAATTGTTCACAATAATCAAGTGTTAGATAGGAATAAACTGGCCACAGTTTGATAGGCCAATAACGAGTCGATGCCGCCATTTTAACTAATTTGGTATGAAAATATAGCTAAGATACAGACCAAATTAAAATGTTTGTTATCAATGACCCACCTACCCATCTCCTAATGCTATTTGAATTGACATACATACCTCAGAACACATATTGAAAATACTATGAGCTCTGTCTTATTATTTCTAAATAAATGAGTCATATCCTGTTAGTAATTATGGTTTTAGATTTTGCTAGAGTACCCATATTAAAATTTCTTCAAACAATGCTATATTTAACCGGCACAATATTTAGGTAAAAGATTTTGTAATTTAGTAGTTTATTAAACTAATAATAAAACTAGAACTAGCAATTGTTAAACATCGTATAACAAAAAATATGATCACTTTTTTGGCATTATAATTTTATTCTTACTTGTTTTAACAGTCAAAAAAATTAATATTTTTAGAATACTTAAAATCTTTCATAAGTATGCACTTTATATAATAAATACATCAATTTAAAAATTGATGGTTAGATACATATTCGTGACTCAGCCAAAACCCTTGTTGTTAATTTTATCCGTAGTTAACTCAATTACGTACTGTAGTTATAAAAATAAAAATTAAATCAAAATATCCGTATTAGTATAGGATTAGATTGATTGATTAGATCGAACCCATGAGACCTTTTGATCAAACGACCAGAAGAACAACATAAAAAAATAGAAAAAATAATGGATTTTCCATAAAAAAGTGCGGGGTCCTATGTCAATAGCAAAACGATATTAATTATCTCAATTTCCGTTTTACTAAATAAATCCTTTACTGTATAGTTAACATATTTGTGCTTTTGGGCTATACTTTTAATAGCTGATGCCACAGATTAATGTGAATTGCGATAAGAAAAGGTAATAAGAAAATAAAGGTGTAAGAAAAACGCTTACCAAACGTTAGGATTTGGGTGCAATTGTGTATTCTGACTAGTGATGAAATTCTAAAAAACTTTTTCAAATAGCAAACAGAAAATAAAAGTAGTTTGCCATTTGCTAAAATTGATATTTTACAACGTTTGGTCTCGTATATAAAAAATAACTTCTTGACGAGAACTGCATTTTTTGAAAGCAAAACTAACAATATTGTTGTTTAAATTCAGCATAAATAGAATCACTTAAAATTAGAATTTTAGAATTGACTAGTTTTTTTTCTATTGTTATTACTAGATTAAATTTTACATATATTTTTATTCGTGTGTTTAAATTTCTAAGACATATGTTTTTTTATAAGAATATCACCGAAAACTATAATTCTATTTTCGATGTTTTCAAACAATTTAAACCGAGAAATCTGTACCTAGGTCGTAAACCCGCTGATATAATTTCACACTTCAGAGAATTCCAGCTCTCTGAATAAATTTACTCAATAAATTATGAAGCAATCTAAAAGCTCCTTTCCCATTAATTCGAAGACATCAAAAAATGTAAAGCCGGTGCTAAGAAGGGCCGAGGGATATTGAATAAAACCATAGCATTCTCGTGCCCTAAGAAAAAATAAATGAAAGCTTTTGTGGTATTCCGTCTGGTAAAGTATGGAAAAACAAAAAAAAGATCGTTTCTTTCTGGCTCTCTGAAGCGGCACTTTGTCGTTAGTTTAAAATAATTGGAATATGCTACTGGTCACCTTTGATCATACAGCTCAATATAAAATATTCTGAAAAAAAGTTAGACGAGAAAAATTATAACTTGTTTTTGAAAGTGAAAATATACACTATAAATCTACAGTAACTTTTTCATTTTTACAGCAATTTGAATGAATTTTTTGATAACTTGTAGATGTACGTATCGGGATTATTTCCTGGCTAAATTTTTGAGTTGCAGAACATTTGAAGAAACGTAGATCTATACAAGGAGACGCAAAGTTACTGTACACACTGTGGACAAATTGAAACGTTGTAGTTCTTGATTCATTTGAATATATGTTTGGTGAGAAGAGATTTAAATTTTTTATAAAAACATTATATTTGTCTTGTCTGTTTTTAACGTAATTAACCCTTATCGAAAATACTTTTTTTGTAATCTACTAATAATTTCAAAACTTTTTGTTTTAACTTTTTTTCTCTAAATTTTCAAATAAAGGGGAGGGGTAGACATTGGATTCAAAGAAATTAAATAACTTTTGTTTGGATTAACCGATTTTAACGATTTTTTTTGTTTTAAGAAGATTATGTGTAAGTTTCTTGGAGAATACTATTATTTAGGTTTTATTTTTTTTCCTAGCCGCTGGATGGCATTTTATGACAAAGTCGCAAACTTTTGTTATTTTCTCTAAAGTTTCAAATACAATGGTATTTTTTTCTTTACTTAGAAAAAAAGAACGTGAAAAAATACCTAAACTGGAGAAAACCGTGGGTTAATATCTTTATTCGTATCTGTGTCATTTTGAAATAACTTTATTTTTTGACAAAATGTGATGTCACTCACTTTAAATTTGCTTTCCGCATTTATTAGGTATGCTGCCATCTCATTAAGACTTGAATAAGCTAGGCAGAGCATAAAATTATGCATCAAATGTGTAAAATGACTATTTTTTAACTAATATGAATATTGTAGCACGAGTCTTAGAGAGTATCTGAAGTAATTTGTTAATTTGTATTATAAATTTTTAGTTACTCATTTAGTTAGTCATTTTACACCCTTGATGCATAATTTTATGCTCAGCGTAGCTCATTCCAAGTCTTAATGAGATGACAGCATACCTAATAAACGCGGAAATTTAAAGTGAGTGACATTTTGTCAAAAAATAAAGTTATTTGAAAATAACTCAGACACGAATAAAGATATTAATCCGCGGTGTTCTGCAGTTTATGTATTTTTTCATGTTCTTTTTTCTAAGTAAAGAAAAAAATATCATAGCATTTGAAATTTTAGAGAAAATAACAAAAGTTTGCAACTTTGTCATAAACTGCCATCTAGCGGCTAGGAAAAAAAATAAAATCTAATATTAATATTCTCGAAGAAACTTACACATAATCTCTTTAAAACAAAAAAAAATCGTTAAAATCGGTTAATCAAAACAAAAGTTATTTAATTTCTTTGAATCCAATGTCTACCCCTCCCCCCTCCCTTTATTTGACTATTTAGAGAAAAAAAGTGGAAACTAAAAGTTTTGGAATTATTAGTAAATTACAAAAAAAGTATTTTTGATAAAGGTTAATTGGGAGTATTTTTGAATAAAATCGTGTTTTCTACTTTACGGTTGGTTTTACGCCCTGTAGCGGCAGACTTATAAAGTCGAAAATAATTTACAGCTTTTTATTTTTGGCGATTTCCTTATTAAAGTTTTTTCCTCGAGAACCTAGGGCAAATACTTTCTGAGATATGGCCGAGAGCTACCCTTATATATATATATATATATATATATATATATATATATATATATATATATATATATATATATATATATATATATATATATATATATATATATATATATATATATATATATAAATATATATATATATATATATATATATATATATATATATATATATATATATATATATATATATATATATATATATATATATATATATATATATATATCCCGGCTTTTTTGGTTGGGAGTGTATGAATACGAAAAAGACTTGCTTTTTGACTTGCAGTATGCTTATTGAATTTTTTTTCAAATTAAGCGCAAACGAAAAGTAATATTAAGACTATGTACTAGTACCAATGTGTAGTGATGTATAAAGCGTGGCCCACTAGTTACGGAACTTAAGAGAGTTGAGTGAAATCCAGCTAAGATCGACAAACATTGGATGTTTCAATTCTGAAAATGCCATTGTTTTATTCTGTTTCTTTAATTTTTAGAGCAAGCGATACTACAGTATTTATAGAGACTAAACTCAATAGTCACGAAGATATAAGAGCCGCATTCCGGAAAACTCATAACAGAACTCACTTAATATCTCAGCAAGTTACTTCACCTACATAAACTACCAAAACTGTACATAGACAACACGATTTGCTGACTACCTCCACTCTAGCGTATTCTCGAACTCTTTTGTTACAGGTCATACAACTTGGGAAATAACTTTAAATACATTTGTTAAAAATTCAAACTATTTTTAAAAAATTATCTGAACTTTGATTTGTATGCATTGATGTGAAATCTTAGACACAAATGTCCCGTTAACAATTATTATCAAAATGTTAACTTAGAATTAAACTCTTGAACATACCACACTGCCTGTCGTGAAAGATATGAACTTGTCTCTTCCAAGTAGAAAATAAATTCTACGCACTGGATGATGATCCCGATAAGTTTACTTCTTTTTCCAGTGTTTATGGAAGGGTTCGAACCATGCCTAGTTGAACCATCAAATATAAAAAGCAAGCTTTGGTTGCGATAGTCGACGGCACCTTCATCATGGGAGACAAAGACGATAATAACTTAAAAAGTTCCTTGGTCAATTAAATAATATACGGCCAATATAAAGTTCACTATGAACATAGAGTAAGATTCATGTTTGCCTTTTTTGATGTTCTCGTTGAAAGAAGGGATAGCGCAGTTAAAATATTTGTTTACCGAAAACCCACTCATAGGGGACTTAAGTTTCAATCAGAAGTCTAACTATTCTGTAGCTATTGAAACAAGGAATCATACAGAACAATATTAAATAAATTATTAAGAAAACAAAAATGTCGTATCTCTACAAGTACTTTCGGGCGTTGGCGATGGTGGTCAGTGGGTGCCTTGAAACCTATCTTATATCAAGATATATCTGGTTTCTTGAATCAACTACACTAGACCATTATGCCATGGAATACGCAGTGGTTTCCCGTTGCCTTCTACGCAGTTGTGCCGTCTAGTTTATATATTGAGTATGAAGCCTTGTTACTGTTCGTACTCGACCCCAAGTCTACAAACGGAGTCGTTATTTTATTATCTCAACGACTGACGTCACGAGCACCTCGAGAAGGTACCAGACCAGGTATATCGAGCACTCTTTATTATATTAAAAACTACTGGCTGCGCCAAGTCTCTAACCCTCGCCTTTCAGGGGGAAGACCAGCTCTCCAAGCATTTAAGCTAATGTCGTCTTGGATATCCCCAACCTATTTATTATTTTTATAATAAATATGTTCATTTGGTAAACAAACTTCAGCATCAAATATATGTTAGAACTATACTATATCGATTTTTACCACACCTGAAAGCATTTGAAGAGATATTTGCAAATTCCTGACTTATACCTGGTTAAAAAGTCCGTCTTGTCAAAATGTTTATCATGACGATGCTTCCGTAAAGCCTACTCTGAAAAGACTTGACCTAGATTAAAAAAATGTAAAATTATTTCTTGTAGCGAAAATATGGAGCCTTTGGCAAGTACGAAGGCTCAAAAGCATGCCTACATTCAAAATGTGATACAATGAATAAAGTGAGCGGAGGCCAAAATTGTACACATCATATAAGAAAAAAGATAGTTTAAATAAGCAGAATTCATTAAATATAAGAACAGCAATTTCAGCAAGTCGAGAATTCATTTTGATTTTTAACAACAATAAATGCATATATAAATGTTGCATACTTTCAAATCTTAACAGAGAGATTTAAAATTGGATTGTATAGAGAATTTTACGCTTTTCGTTTATAAAAGAGATAAAGGAATGCACATAAAAAACCTAGTGGAATATAGAAAAGAACGAAAGTCACTATTATTATCGATGACTCAAAATGTAAACAAATGCTGCTAATTTTACTTTATTGGTCATATTTGTTATTTGGGAAAGGACTTTTATTAAATATTTTTTGTTCTGTAATGGATAATACATTCCATTACAGAAGATTGAAGATTTAAATTATGAACATCAGTGCGGTATTGAAGATGAACAAATGGAGGATACAGACATTTTAAGATTTTATAAAGAAAAACAGATTGCACTGCATGTAGAGCCAGCTCAACTCTGGTCACTTATGTAATACCTCCCGTCTGCACCTTATGTCATATATTAAACGTATATATGAATTGTGTACATTTTGTATTCGTTTGATACCCTGTAAATCAAGGAAAAATCTATAAACAATATATAAGAACCACTTTTGGATACATTTAAAAATATATGACGTATTGAGTTTGTCTGTGGCAAAGTATAACATACCATAACATAGCAACGTCTTATTCATATCAGCTGTTACGTGATTCCTCCGAGGTTTATTTTAATGAGATAATTTGCATTTTCATTAGAAATGCAGATACGCCAATGAAAGACATTGAACTGTGACTGATTCCACTTGGTTGACGAATTGAATAAAATTATTTGAGTTTAGATACCGTTTCGCTGAATTATAAATCTTTGAGCACGAGCTACGTCGCGAAGTAATTTAGATTCTCGCTAGTGCTCTCAGCCCTTCTATATTTGATATCCAATTTGAATTTCAATAGTGTAATAGTTTAATTAAAAGTTCTTGGCTCGTATAAATGCATTAGAGAATTTAGGAGACATCTGGAAAATATATAAATGAATAAAACGAACATGCAGAGAAAATTATTTATAAATATATTGGAGTAGAGTGTCTTCATTAGATGTTTTAAGAATAGAAAAACCCTTTTTACATTCCTCGTAAAAAGGAATTATGTTAATTGACATACAGTATTTTGAGTAAAATAGCTTTGCCTAGTTAAGCCAGTAGTGCTCTTGTAAAAGCAAATTCTAATAGTTTACCCAAAGTGGACAATTTTATGGTGTATGGTTTTTTAGAACTCGACGAGCGCTTTAATCAGTGGCGGCTCGTTGTGAATTATATTGGGAGGTCAATAACAAATTTAATAATAGGCATACTTAAAATAAAAATAAATATCTTATCTCTAAATTGAGCTTTAAATTCTCTTGAAGTTCAGGTCTACACTTCGTTCTTTAGAATTGGAAAAATGCTGAATGACACATTCGGTAAAATTGCACGCACATTCCTTTTATAAACGATTTCTCGATACTGCTAAAGCGGATAGTGCGTCTTGGCCCAAATCCTCAATAAATTTATAAGCTCTCGAAAAACCCCTGGATTTTCAGACAAAGTCGTTTCATGATGGCCACGTAGTGCCAGCTCGAATGCCCCATAAACTTTTACAAAATCTATAATTTTGTTTAAAATATAACGATTTCTGGATATATTTTCATTAAAATCTCTAAGGGATTTTCTATAAGCTGTGTCTAGCTGAGTGCGAATATCAACAGTTCCGACCATAGCATAGGTCACCGGACATTTCATGTGATGTGCAGAAAATGCGTTTTTTTATTTTTTCTTTTAAGTGTTAAAACCGGTGTTAAGTCTTTAACACCGGTTTTGCACCATAATCGAGTCCCAGTCGAAAACAACAAACACACATAAGAGTAAAATAAGTTAGAGACTTCACAACCACATATCCAGTTAGCTAAATCGTACATACTTTTGAGAAAGTTTCGATGACATTCTTTATTTTTGTCTTATTTTCTCAAAATTAAGTTTGTTAGCACGCTTTAGTTGTTTAATTTTTTGCACTACCGACATTTTATTTCATCTACATTCACTCAACTCAAACATAGACCACCTTGAAATCTTCGGGTACTTTCCTCAAGCTTTAAGGTAATCAAGGCAATTCGGACTGCCCAGCCTAGCTTAGTATAGCGTATTTTATTATGCCTAAGGAACGCAACGAGACCATACGAACTGCCGCGCGCGGCTAATAGTGTAGCGTATTTAACTTTTCCCAAGGTTCACGTTTTATTACAACTATTAGGAGGGACGGTCAAACGAATAATTTATTCTCTAAAATATTTTTGGTGGTCATTGTCCAAATGACCCTATGGAAGAGCCGCCACTGCTTTAATATTAAGTCTGAAGAAGAAAAGCATTACAGAATCCATAAATTCCAATAAAAAATTCATAAAATGCTTACCACACCCAAAATAATAAGGTAATTTAGAGTAATGACAAATATTTTCCAAAAGAAAGTTTTGTTACAACTTTAAAATTAAGAATTTTTTTCCTGTTTAGCAGTCCTTTATACATATATTTTTTTAGTTTTAAAACAATAAAAAACAACCATTAAAGTCTGTAAGATATCCTCAATAGCTGAGAAAAAGCACATCTACTACTCCAGGCGTTTAGGTAAAACATTTTAATATTTTGTTGCGAGAATATTTTCATAAATGAATAATAATCTTTTCAGAAAGGTCTGAATTGCTGTCAAGAAGCCAATATGGATTCGAAAGTAATAAAGATACAGAATTGATATTCAATATGTGAACGAATGTTTAAATCAAAATAAAAAATGTGTTGCTATATTTCTAGATTTGGCCAAGGCCTTTGATACTGTGTCTCATAGAATATTGGTTAATAGAGTTGAAATTATTGAAAATGACCTGTCGGGTACACGAAAGTGTACTGCACTTTGATTCTTTTGTGACTGAGATAGGAGTGCCTCAGGGTACGGCATTGGGACCCATTTAATTTCTAATGTATATCAATAGTCATTTTTTATCAGGATACGAATATTAAATGTGTTTCTTATATTGAAGATACCGTAATCCTTTTTAATGCCAATAACTGGCAGAGTGCATCGAAAAGGACTGAGATGGGTTTTAGTATAGTGCGAATGTATTTAGATAAAAACTTACTTATAATAAATTATTTCAAAACTAAATTTATTGCCTTTTCAAGCTCGGATGCTACAAGGTGCAATGCGCAGTCGATTCACATTAACGAACCGTATAGACTGTATTAATTAAATATCTGGGTGTAATTCTGGATCAGCACTTGAAATAAAGAAATCATTCACAATATATTAGTGCCAAATACGATCAATTATACCAATATTCTATCAACTAAGATATGTTTTAAGTGAGGGTCATTTAATAACAACATAGAGGGTCTTGGTCGAATTGGCACTTATTGGAATAATAAATTGGGTAGGCTTGTGTGACAGCATTTTAAAATACTTGCAAACAACACAAAACTTTGTAATACAGGTTATGCTTAGAAAGGGGAAAAGATACTCAACAGAATAGTTATATTCTGAAAGTAGACTATTTAATATAAAGCTGCTATATAGTTTACAAGCAATACACTTTCACACGTACTGCTTTAGAAAAGAAAATATTGTGCATAAATACTCAACTAGAGCAATGACAAATGAACTAATAATGGAAAATAGTTATAGGAAAATATTGGTATTCTCTACGGATTGATAGTCGAGGTCTTGGTCTGAGGCCATTACCATTTATAAAGGAAAGCTTTTGTATAAATTAATTTAAATTATATTTTAAATGTAATAGCATTTTTGATAAGTAATATAAGAATATAATAAATATACTTTAATGATGTTTCGGAGCGTGATACGCGTCATGATAAAATACGTATCAAAATTTAAATGGTTTTAATTCGAGGGCAAAGCCGAATTTATTAAGAATAAAAAAGTCCGTCGAAAATAAAACATACGGTGTTATCTAAAGCAACTCTTTATCTGTGAAGTGAAAAACAAGTAAAGAATGGAATTAACTCGAGAGCATTTTAAAATCATGATTTATTATGATGTTAAAAAAAGTTTAAGTGCATATGAGTGCAAAAAGAGTTTAGATTCAGCTAATAGTGAACAAGCACTTTCCTTGGCTAAATTTGACCCATAGTATAATTTAAAATAAATTCAATAAGTAGTTTTTGCATTGACACATACCGCCATTTTGTTACGTCATGTTGAATTTGTACCAGTATATCCCACATGTAATTTTTTTCTTTGGGTTAATTTTTTAAAAAAATTATTTCGCCTCTATTTTGTTTCGCCATCTTAAATACATACCAGACCTCTATATAACACTTAATTCTGACTTATTTCATCACTATATCACACTTAATTCTGGCACAAAAATTGAAATAAATTTAGTAAGTTTTATTTTCAGGATGATTTTTTTAAATATTTTATTAGGCCGCTATTTTGTTTTGCTATCTTGGGTTATATCAAGTTGAATCCAATGCAATACTTTGACATTTGTGCACAATTTGAAGTAAATTAAAAAAGTAGTTTTTTAATAATAATTTTTCTAACATTTCACCAGGCCGTCATTTTTACCAAAATGTTACCAGGTCATCCCTATATGAGAGTCTCAATTTTTTTAATAAAATTTGAAGTCAGTCGTGTAAGTAACCTTCAGGCTATGCTCCGAACTGACAGACAGACCGGTGGAATTAATAAAACATATTTTTTGGCATCTGGAGTCGCTAAAACGTGAAGATATGTAAAAACCTGAGAGGGTGATTTCTTCACAATTACAAACATTTTATTTGCCCGACATTTTATTGACACAACTTGAATTACTACCACAAGTTTACTAGTTGCTCCCTATACCACATTTAGTTATGACACACAATTTGAAATCAATCGATTAAGTAGTTTTTCCGGGCTGAGTTTTTAAATTTTCTTTTAAGCCGCCATCTTGGAATCGTACCAAAATATTACCAGTTAATTCCAACATAATACTTGATGTTTGTGCAAAATTTGAGATAAATTGGATAAGTAGTTTTTTAATAATATTTTTCTAACATTTCATTAGGCTGCCATTTTGGTTCGCCATATTGGATTTTTTACCAAAATATTACCAGGTCATCTCAATATGACCATTAATTTTTGGCCAAAATTTTGGAACGGAATTGAGAAAACATATTTATATATTGGTTTATAGAATCATTCGAATGTACATTAAAACAATTTTAATTTTCTGTTTTAGTAATTTAAATACAGCGTAATTTAAGAATGTGCGACAATTGATGTGTCTTTTATTAGCTAACATTCTTTAGAAAAGCACTATACCAGCTACTAGAAAGTTCTCTTACTGTTCTTATTCTTTTTATAATTGCACTAAAGTTTTTTCAATTGCATTAGGAAGACAGCAGAAGAAATGTGTTTTACTCTTGGGCCTTATCGAAGTTTATAACACTAAACTATAGTTCCAAACTTTCTAACTCTCCTCTTGCCACATAATAGTGTTAAACTGGAGTAGCCCTTTATTATTGGAAGTAATGGGATATCTGGACCCACATTTGCTGTTAAAACTTAAATAAGGAATTAGTTTAACTGATTTTTCCGAATTGGATAAAGGTCTGATATTTAACATTTTTTATTATCACTTAATCACAACTAGTTTACATAAACTTTAATTATTCTCTCACACTACATGTCATATTTATGTCGGCATGACACAATGTGTGTAATATTTCTGAGACCTTCACACAATGGAGACAAGATCAGAGAAAATGTTTATAAATAAGTTCTTCTATGTATTTTTAATATATTTAAGGCAAACGCATTTATATATAATATACACATCTTAATTACAAAAATAAACCAAACAAAAAACAACATTATTTAACGTTAAAATTCATGATATTCATGTATTAAATACTAATAAATAATAAATATAAAACTAATGAATGTACCGAAGGAAGCTTTCAATATCAAAAGAATAAAATTTTCTTCAAGATTCTTACGCCTTGTTTCATTTGCATAAAATATGAAAAATATTTAGCGTATTCATCAAGGATATTATAAAACATGCAACTCTCAAGTTCTTAATGTTATGGTTAAAAAAAACGCATGCTATTTGAAAGATAATTTAAACACGACTATTTTTGGTACAGTTCAACGAATAATAAAGAAAAAGTTTTCCAGTGTACCCTTTTTGTGAACTCCCACTTCTTTTTTTATACAAAAGAAAAGTTTAGATACAATTTGACTTCTAAACGTGGGTTCGAATGAGCAGGCCCGGGTTTTTTGGGTTAATCTAGATATCGGACTTTGTTTAGAGTCTAACTTTTCGTAGGATATTTGGAACTTAGTTTGTATACTTTGACAAACCATTATGGCATAAGTACAGTGTTCGTTGAATTGTGATTGCGTTAATAACCCTTACAAATATGTGGTGGTATAAAAAAGAAATATATATTCAGCCTGCGTTAGTTAAGTATCTAATTATACGTTTTTATTTCATGCTACAATGTATCTGTACACGTAAAGATGGATGAAGTTGAAATGGAAATAACGAAGGTAAAATTCTTACAAAGAGCACATAACAACCACAAATTGATTTTCTAATTCTTAAACCACAATATTAATCAAACATTTTCATTTTCAAAAATTTTACTAAAAAACTTAAGGGGGAACTGCACGCAGTAATATGGATCATTTGCAAGCCTTCGGCTGCTGGAATATTATGTTAAAACTATAAGAGATATGTATTAGCTTCAATGTGATTTTAAAAGGGAAATATGTATAGTTGGGCGCTAAATGTGAGATTTTATGAAAAAATCAAATCTAGAGTTATAAAATAAAAGTATATTTGTCCATTTTCGACCATTTTTTGACCACTTTTTGACGCACATGCCTTCGCATATAATTTTTTTTTCCACAAAATGGTTCTTTACCGACTTACATTGATCCTTTTTCTACGTAACTGCAAAATTTGAAATGGTAAATCGTACTCATGTCTTTGTATTTCTGCAGCGCGTGAACCCTTTTGAACCCATTTTTAACCGAAATGTAATTTAAATTACCTACACATAACACATTTTTTTGAGGTCGGACATGCAGGAAGTTTTTTTTAATGCGTAGGTACCTTTTCATCTTACTTTCAACTCGACTAGACCTTGTCGCTGGTTTTTCACTTTTTACGTGCAGTTCTCCCTTAAAACCTCTCAGAAAATGAAATACAGCTTAGGTGCACAATTGGTAAATATCAAAATATGACGTAAATTCTTTGGTGAAAACCATACTTACACTGCACTGTTAAAAAGACATAATGATTTTAGTATTTTTACTTTTTAAACTTAAAAATACATTTCTAGAGGTAAAGCTACAGCTGAAAATTCCAACATATTTACAGTAAAAATACAATTATTTTTTCTTTTAAAACTGTAAAAATAAGCAAGTAATTGTAAAAATACATTTATAGATGTAAAATTACAGTTGAAATTTCCGTCATATTTATGGCAAAAATTCAATCATCGAAACCGTATTTTTTGGATTACTATTTTAGTATTTTTAAATTTTGCACATAAAACAAAACCTTATTACAGGGAAAAGTACCACTTAAAAATTCTGTTTCTTTGAATAAAATTAAGTTAGTTTTTAGTGAATAATAATTCTCACTAAAATTTATTAAAAAAACTAATTAACGACATATATTACTGAAAATGTGTATGGAATTCATGTAAAAATACTTGCTTTCTCAGGTAAAATGACGGAAAAGAACATTACTTTATATATGGTATGATGAGATTTGCAAAACTAAAAATAATAAACCTTACCTTAACTTAAAATTTTATTAAAAATCTCATTGTCCATTAAGTTTTTTAATGACACAAATATAGATAACTAATAATAATAGGTAACGGCGTTATAACGTAAGCATTTTAGCATATTGCTAAAATATGCTGCTTTATGTTTGGTTTCAGTTCTAATTTTCCTTCTGTAACAAATTTAAATAACAAATATGCCAAATATACTGCTTGAAAATGAGGATGGCTTTTAAACAAACATAAAAGAGCATGCTGTTAGCAACAAAAGTAGGTAAGTATGGTTTATTCGAAAAAAACACATAATTAGCTTTAACAAATTAATTTTATGATATAAAACTAAACAAAAATAGATTATAACTAAAATTATTGAAATCAAGTTTTTTATGGAAATCTTATAGTATAGTGAATAATGCATCTAATGTTACAATAAACACGTAACAATTTTCTAAATTCTTACCAAATTTTTATACAAAATACTTTACTTGAACTCAAATCTTCCTATCACCACCGATTATTTTTTTAGACATCTAGTTTTACAGGATATATTGTTCTTTAGGTAATTATGCCGTAAACGGTTTTCTGCGAATATTTCACTTTTTCAAAAAATTTTTGCATGAATTTCTTCTATTCGTTGATCTGATAGCCACCTCGATTGCGATTTATAATAATTTTATTGATTTTCCAAATTATAAACAATTTTTCATTTTGTTGTCAAATAATATCCACCAAAATGTAAATCGGGCAACATTGCAACTACAATAAAAAGCGATAGCGATATTAAACCGAAAAGAATAGATATTATTCTTTTACCTGTGTCAAAGATCGAGAAGAATATTGACATTTCTGGAATATTAGATAGAATAGGTAGGTAAATAAACTTTTATGATTTAGACAAAGATGCAAATATAACTTCGGGATCTCGGCAATGGTAAACTGCCCTGGAATTTTTCTTATAGAGTATAAAAGAAATTGCGATGTTCATCAGACATAGTTTGCAATTAATTGTGATATAATAAATAAATTAGTGCAGTAAAAAAGTGTTTCGTGTGCATAGTTCTGAAAGTGATGGCGTGCAATAATTGTGAATACTCTTTAAAAGATTTTATATTACTTTTATCTAACAGAAGACAATTAGTTGATTTTTTAGTTAATCATGGACTTTTGATGAGATACACTATTTGCAATTGTAATAGTAGAATAGAAATTAACATAAATTCTGTTCTATACTTGCGGGAGAAGCTACGAAATAAATCGAAGAAAAAAAAGTGTACATTTAAGAAAAATGGCAAAGTGGGAACTTGGTTTTATGAGTCGAAGTTGCCATTGGAAAGTGTAGTTTATTTTACTGTTTTGTGGTTGAGGATAGACAACGTTTCATTATGAAAGAACTTAAATGTAATAGTCATGTTGTAGTTGATTGGTCTTCATTCTGCAGGGAGGTATGCATTCAGTGGGTAGTTAACAATTCGCGACAAATCGGCGGACTTGGAAAGATTGTAGAGATAGATGAAGCCAAATTTGGAAAGAGAAAATATAATCGGGGACGTAGAAACGAAGGCAAGTGGGTGTTTGGAGGATTTGAAAGAGACTCTAAAAGAGTTTTTTTAGTTCCTGTTGAAATTGGAACTACAGAATCCTTGGTGGCAGTTAACAAACAGTGGATACTTCTAGGCTCCATTATTGTGTCCGATTGCTGGAAATCTTATGATGTTTTGGAAAATGAAGGTTTTCAACACCTACGAATTATTCATTATTATTACCAACCCACAAATTCATACCCAAAATGTAGAACCCACGTGGCGGGACGTAAGAGGTGCAATTCCACGATATGGGAGGAAGGAAGCACATTTTATGGATATTTAGCAGAATTTTTATTTAAACGTTCATTTTTATTTTCAGATGATATCCAAATTTTTTTTTTGAAATAGCTCACTTACCTATATCCACCTAATTTAGGTTAAATATTTTTAAAACTTGTTGATTTTTGTTTTAAATAAATAAATATAGAATTACTTATTGTTTTTTTTAACCTTATAACTAATTAGAGATAAAATATAGATTTTTAAGGTTAGTTTGGTTAGAAAAGGTTAGGTTAGGTTTGGTTAGGATAAGTTAGGTTTGGTAAAGATAGGTTAGGTTAGGTTTGGTTAGGGTGTCGTCACGAAAGCAGAGAGAAAAATAGCCTCAATCTCACGACTGCTGCCAAACATAAATGGACCCGTGTTTCAAAAGAGAAGGCTGTTATACGAGGTCATGCAGTCGACCATTCTTTATGGAGCACCTGTATGGTATGGTAATGGAATAGGCATAGCGAAATATAGAAACATGCTGGTCGGTGTCCAAAGAAAGGCACTGCTGAGGGTCACGCGAGCCTATCGCACTGTATCAAATATGGCACTGCAAGTAATAACCGGAACCTTACCTATCGACCTGATAGCAAGGGAAAGACGCCGTCTAGATGAGGAAGTAAGAAAGGATAAAGTCAGAAACCGTGCAGACATGGCAAGAAGTATGGACTCAAAATATAGAAAAAGGCCAGTGGACAAAAAACCTAATCCCGAACATACACTCCTGGATTGCATGCAAACATCGCAAAATAGACTACCATATGAGCCAGTTTTTGACGAGGCATGGCACTTTCCGAGTTTACACTAAACGGATAGGGAAAACAGATGACCTCTGCATATACTGTGGTGAGTTGGATAATGTTGAGAACACATTATTCAACTGTCCGAGGTGGGAACGTCAACGCATTGAGGCAAATATAGCATTAGGTGTGTAAATATTGTAAATAGTGGGGTTTTAATGGAAGAAATGATGTCCTCAGCCGAAATGCGGGTCATAAAATGGTACGCGACATACTAGCAAAGAAAGAACTAGAAGAAAGACAAAGGGCATAAATTAAACGAGACGATAGCTCACTGACGACGTATATCCTTAAGGATCTCCCGTTATCTGAGGTCGTCGGAAGATAGGGGAAGGGAGTTTAGCAGGTAGTCTGACCTTAGGAAAAGGCAGGAGCCCTGCACGCTTTGGGCAATATAAGAACGGAGTTCCAACCCCTCAAAAAAAAAAAAAAAAAAAAAAAAAAAAAAAAAAAAAGGTTTAGTTAGGGTAGGTGAGGTTTGGTTAGGATAGGTTAGGTTGGGTTTGGTTAAGATAGGTTAGTTTAGGTTTTTATATTTTGTATTTATATTTGTCTTGCTTATATTTGTATTTACATTTATTTTATATTTATCTGCTTGATACTTTATATTCTGCTTATATTTACCAAAACACACACACACGTATTTATACACCTGACATGATAAGAATTATGCAAATCAACCTCAATCGATCAAGAGCTACGCGTGACCTACTGCTTGCCACGACGCAACAACAAAAAATAGAAATTGTGGCCACATCAGAGCCCAACATAAAAGCCCTAGAAAACCCCGGATGGACAGTGGACGAACAAAAAGGCTCCGCACAGCGAATCATGAGCAACAATATAAGATACCATTCACAAAGAGCTAGAGCCGAACACACATGGATCAAGCTAGAGGAATTTGATCTAACAAGTTATTTCCCACCGAACACTACAATAGAAGAATACCAAAACGCGCTCACAGAATTGGGTGAAACGGTAGACAGGTTTGGGAAAGACCAAATAATAACTGGGGATTTTAATGCTAGCGCGCAAGACTGGGGAATGCCTAAAAATAATAGGCGAGGCACCTTATTCCCGGAATGGATTGCCCAAAGAGACTTTGTCATCATAAACGACGGAAACACACCAACCTTCCAAAGAGATCAGGCTACATCTATAGTCGATCTAACAATGGCAAAAGGAAACGTAACGGCCCAAATAAAAAACTGGCAGATATTACAAACAGAAACACTGAGCGACCACCGTTACATATACTTTGAAGTAGAGCCAAGAAGATCCAGATCACCCGCACAAATACAAGCGAAAGGATGGAACACCAAAAAGCTAGATAAAGAAAAATTTAGCAAAGCAGCCAAATGTCTAGCAAAGAAAAAGCGAGATGACGACGCAGATAATGTAATAAGGTCCATAAAAAAACTATGCGAAGCCAGCATGCCTCCAAGGAAAATAAACTTCTCCAGACCTCCTGCATACTGGTGGTCTGAAGAGATCGCGTAACTGAGGAAGGAATGCTTGACAGCAAGGAGAAACCTTACCAAAAACAACAGAAGAAACCATACAACTGACGAAATATTGAAACAACAATACACAGACAGGAAAAAAGCACTATGAACTGCTATAACCACGGCTAAGGAAAAATGCTGGCAAAAACTATGCACGGAAATAGACGAGGACTGCTGGGGTATAGGATACAAAATCGTCACGAAAAGACTGGATCTGTAACGCCAAGGACGACGAGTAACTCTGGAAACTGCGCAAATGATAGCTAGCAGCCTCTTCCTTGAGAGGGCCAAAATAACATGGACAGCAGAAGACGTCAGATTGGAAAACATACCTGGCATAACCAACAAAGAAATTACAAGCGCAGGCTCCAATCTAAAGCCTAAAAAAGCGCCAGGACCAGACAAGATTCCTCCAGAAATCGTGAAGAGGATCGCCGATGAGTACCCCACCATAAACCAGAGTTGCTTGGACAATATTGTCAAAAAGGGAGAAATACCCCGCAACTGGAAAGAAGCGGAACTTGTCCTAATAAAAAACCCAAAAAGGAACCGACGGAAGAGGAAAAATACCGACCCCTGTGTCTACTAAACCCGCTCAGCAAATTACTAGAGCATATAATACTGGCTCGTCTGAACGAAAACATAGGACTAGAGAAACACATGTCAGACCAGCAGCATGTGTTCAGAAAGGGCCGATCAACGGTGGATGCCATCAACAGAGTAGTAGAAAAAGCAAAAAAGGAAACCAAGAAAAAATCACATAGACACAGAAAAATAGCAGCACTGATCAAGAATGCATTCAATTCGGCAGCATGGAAAAAAATCGTAAGGCAGCTTAAAAAATGGAACACCGCTCCCTATCTCATAAACCTGGTAAAGAGTTATTTCACTGACAGGACTGTACTAGTGACGAACGGAGACAAAACTGCTACCAAGGAAATGTGGTGCGGGGTGCCACAGGGCTCCATACTTGGACCCACTCTCTGGAACATCTTGTACGATGAACTGCTGAAGCTTCGACTACCAGAAGGAACTGATACGCCGACGACTTAGCTCTAGTAGTCACAGGACGCGACTTGGGAACTCTCGAGAAAAAGACTGAACAGGCGCTAAAAACAGTCAAGAAATGGGTAAAGCACACATAGCTGAAACTGGCGGAAGACAAAACAAAGCTACTAATTGTCACCTCCAGAAAGCGGTTAACTGGAACATAGCAGGAATAACTAAAATCCAAACCTACTGTCAAGTACTTAGGAGTGTGGATTGATAGCAGACTTACTTTTAGCCACCACGTAAGGAAAACAGCGGCAAAAGCACTAAAAGCTGTCAATGCCTTAAGCAGACTTATGCCGAACGTCAATGAACCGGAAACTTCCAAAAGAAAACTCCTAAGCTCCATTGCTACATCAATTATGACATACGCCGCACCGGTATGGCGACGGGAGGTTAAACATAAAAAATACCTAAATATGTTAACTAAGATGCAAAGACAGTCTGCGATCCGTATAACCAGTGCTTACCGCACAACCTCAACGGAAGCTCTACAAATCATAGCGGACTTACCACCAATGGACCTACTACTGCAGCAGCGATGTGAGGCTCACGGAAGAGACAGGGATACAAAAAAAAGACGGAAAAAAGAAAACACAGACCAAATGGTTGAAAGATGGCAAGAAAGATGGAGGGACTCAAAGAAGGGAAGATGGACGGCAAAACTCATCCCGCAAGTTCGAGAATGGAGAGAAAGAAAACATGGCCAACTAAATTTCTATCTTACGCAGGCTTTCACTAGGTATGGCTGCTTCCGCAGCTACACGAGGTAGATTGAAAAAACGGAGGACGAGGAATGAGTGTACTGCGGCGAACCCGACACCGCTGAACACACTATCTTCCATTGCAAGCAATGGACAGACGAAAGGGAGGAATGGCACCAAAAAATATGAAACATACCCAACCCAGAACCCATAGTGACAAAAATGCTAAGAAAGGAGGAAAATTGGAATGCGACTAGTTTTTACATTGAAAAAATTATGTGCCAGAAAGCCCAGGACGAGAGAGAACATGAAAGACAAAAAAAAAACTTGCAACCATATTAAGAGAAAAGAAACATTGATGAGGAATAAAATAAGCTTAAGAGACAAAAGACTAACATAGAGATAAAAGACTGAACACTAGTGGCGAAGTAATGCGAAACCGGTCCCATCACCTCTCTTTCGTGAGAATGAGGAAAGGGGTTCTAGTCGGTCGATGAACCCAGGAAGGTGCGTCAACCTGACACTACCTGGGCACATTAGATCGCACATGCCTCAGCCCAAGCGTTTGAATAGCAGATTTCCCAAAACCTCAAAAAAAAAAAAAAAAAAAAAAAAAAGAAAAGATAGGTTAGGTTTGGTTAGGATAGGTTAGGTTTGGTTAGGTTTGGTTAGGATAAGTTAGATTTGGTTAGGATAGGTTAGATTTTGTTAGTTTAGCGGAAAATATTAGTATAATACATCTAGGAGATAAATGCTATAGCATCTATGATTCTAATTTCAAGATTATAATCTCGAAAACGAGAAAATATTCTAACCAGCAATTTACTATTTCAAAAACATTTTTTCATACGTACCCGACAAAAATTGGGGAAAATTTACTCTTACCCGTTTACCCTTCTTTCTTTGTGATGTTGCCACATTTTCCAACTTCTTTACTGACGTGATTATGAAAGTTTGTCAATTTTTTATTAATTAACGAAGCAATTTTTTTGAAAATTGCAAGCGGATTTGTAGTTTTTGTCAACATTCTGATAAGTGAGTACAAATATTTTTGCAAAAATCGATAAAATAGCAGAAAACCGGATACGGCACTGTTACTAAAACGGGCACTGAAACACTTTAAACCTAAAAATAGCCATGCACTGCTATGCACTATCACATGTTTTTTTACATGTGATAGTGTAAAAACACATTTTAGTCGTAAAACATTGATTAGATTTAAGTAAAATTTTAACTAAGGTAGAATAACAGAACCTATTTATCATTTTTACAGTTAAAATTATGTAATTTTAACCCAATTTTTAACATTGTGGAAGAACATGTCGACTTCTGAAAGTGCGGATTAATGAATGTCTTAAAAAAATATTTATGCTTCTGGAAAACATTTGAAATCATTCATTACTCAAATTCTAAAATACTACACAACATTTTATCTAGAAACATCAATCGAATAAATTCCATAGAGATTTCCTCAAGTTTCAACATACAAGTCAGCGTAAACAGCTTAAACATTCTTCAAAAATAACACTCAGTTTTAACACTCCATTTATCTTAGCTCTTTTTTATCCACTCTATGAAGCAAATAGCCCTGCAGGTTAAAGATTTTTTAAATTGTAACTTTGCTATCAAAGATGTTTACATTTCTTACTTCGTAATATTTTTTAAATGACATTTACTGAATATTATTTATAGAACAATAACGGCGAAGTTAAATCATTTTGGGCAGAATAAACACAATTAAGCTTTTTCTTTAATTCTTATATTCGTTTTAACCTTTTGTTTGGTAACTCTTTCACCCAAAAATCTGAGAATTAATTTTTAAGGAAAAGAATGATGGTTTTTGGGAATTATATTCCCTTATTTACAATTGTTCAATTCGATTTTAATGATTTTATTTCTATTCCAAACTACTCTCGGGCGAATTCTATTGTCAATAAAAAATACTACTGATTTAATTAATGAGATTCCCACAAATTAAATGACATAATATCAACTTAACATAACCAATTTGGATATAAATTTTATATATAAGAAACATTGCATTCTAATAAGAAATAAAATTTGTTTAGTGTTTTATTCAATAATCTAATAAGAAACTTTGCCTATCTACTAAAAGTTAATCTAGTATCATAAATAAACAAACTATATTTGTTTAGTAATTTCCACTAATTTATTTCCGTTTGACAGCTGTTTCGACACAATGTGTCTTGTTCAAAAACCAACTTAAGACTGATACTTAAACTAGTTTTTTTAGCAATAATAAAAGATAGGTAGACTCTTCTAACCTACCTAACCTAACCTAACCCTAGAAGATTTTAACTATAAAGATTTAAAAGTGGGGAACCGTTTAAGTCCATTTCATCGTTCAATAAAATATTATGGTTTTTCCTCTTTTTAATTTCTAGACTTTCCAAATAATTTAACTTATAACTTTTATTGGCTGAATGCAACGTTTTAAATTCATTATTAAAATTATGATTTGTTTCTAATAAATGTCTTGCGTAATTAGAATCAGTTTTTTGTTTAATATATGATGATAATAAAAATATCGGGAAAATAAAAACTCTAATATTTTTATAATATTAGTAATTTAAATTACAAATTTCACAAAGTATCCCATGAATAGCAATGTGCGGATGACAGGCTAACGTGTTAACCAAACCAAGTACTGGGAAAGTAATAAAATCTGTCAGGTGACGGACGGGTCGAAATCGAAGCGCCCGGTATAGTTGTTTACAAATTCCAGAAAAAAGGCAGAAGGGTACCATTTATGTTGACATATTAGACATTAACCTTTAGTTAACTGAAGAAAGGATTATTTTAATAAATACGAAACATATCGCCCGGCCAAAATAAATATTTTTGATAAGCTCATTTTCAAAAGATTCTAAAATATTTTTAAAAACTCTGGTAGGGTTGCCAACTTGTTGGTTTTGGTTGGCAGGACGACATAAGTAGAAATGCAGGACAATGTGTAAAAATGCAGGATAAACAATATTATATTAGGTATTTTTTTAATAAACACCAATACAGAAAGTAGAATTTTTTTTTATACCAAACATTGGAAAATTAAATGTACCCAAATTGTATGTTTAGAAACATCTAACAGGAAAAATATACATATATTCAAGATACAGATTCATTTAAAACCCAGAAGGAAAAAATTAGAATTCTTACTTAGCAAAATTCAGGACATTTGGGAACTTTGGACAGTTGGTCTCAACAGAACACAGAATATGATGCCTTTTATTTACAACATCCTACGAAATACAGAATAGTTGGCAGCATTATATACACCGTTTTGCTTTATCTTAGCTGCGCCCCAGCATGTAATTTAAATTTAAAGTAATTTGGTCTAGTTATAATCATATATGTTTCATCGTGCGAATTCATCATATACAGGGTGACACTTTAAAAACTTGAAATGACCATATCTTAGGAAGGAAAAACTTAATCAAAAAACGCTCAAAACACTTTCTATAAAATGAAGAGGGAACAAATAAAAGCGTATTATTCGACCCTTATCTGTAACCCCTTGGGCAGGATGAGATACACTTCTAAAATCTTAAATAGAAAGGGGGGTCGAGTGATACATCATCTTAAAGCTCTTGAAAAATACTTTCCGATGGTACCTTAGAAAGCTGTTTTTCGTGAAATTCTTCTGTATTTATTAAAGGAAACAATAAATAAAAACACAGTTTTGAACATTTTTATTTTTATTTAAGTAAATGTTCAAAATTATTGTTACCGATATCCTGGCATGTCTCTTAAGAATTCTAAACATTTTAAGCCTGGTATTTTATTTGTTTATGAATATTCGCATTTTATTATCACAATATTTACTTTAAAAGTAACTTGTACTATTAGTATTGATATTTTAACAGTTGACTTTTGGTTCAGTTTAAACGAAAAGCAGCACTTATCTTAAATAATGGCGTACAACACAGCTGAACGTGTAGAAATGATTTTCATTTATGGTTCTCAGGATCAATGTTTCTTAAGGACAGCCCAAAGATTTAATGAAAGGCATCCAGGTCAAAATGTAAGTCCGGAGTATGTTCGCCAACTAATAGCCCAATTTGAAGAAACTGGCTCTGTCGCGAATAAAAAGAGAAATCATCTGAGACTAGTTGACGAAGCAGCGCAAATTGAAGTTCTGGGCCAGTTTGCAATTAATTCAACTTCATCAACTCATCAAGCGGCTGTAGCAACTGGCTTATCTCGTGAAAAAATAAAAAAGGTACTTAAATTTCATAAGTTTCATCCCTATGAACTGCGCATACTGCAAGAACTTGGTGACGACGACCCGGATAAAACAATCCAGTTTTGTGAAATAATGACAGATAGAATTACGGCAGAACCTCGAATAGTTAAAAATATTTGCTTCAGTAATGAATGTACCTTTTAATTGAATGGACATGTTAATAAGCAAAACTGTCGTTATTGGAGTGATGAGAACTCGCACGTATTTAGAGATGGGCATACCCAGTACCCCACAAAATTAATGTTTGAGTTGGTATATTGGAAGACGTAATTATCGGCCCAATATTTATAGAAAGGAATTTAAATGGTGACATGTATCCTGAAATGCTACAGAAGTCTATTGAACCACTAATAGTGCGGGAATTAGAAAATCAGAGGGACATACAAGGAAATTTAGCATTAGAAGAACGCTTACTACATTTTCAACAGGATGGGGCACCTCCTCATTATGTAGTTCCCGTCAGGCAATGGTTGGATGATAATTATCCCAACCAGTGGATTGGAAGAAGAGGTCCTGTTGAATGGCCATCTAGAGCCCCGGACCTAACACCTCTTGACCTCTTTTTGTGGGGTCACCTTAAATCTGTGGTGTTTAAAACGCAAGCTGAGTCAATAGAACAACTCAAGGACAGGATAGTTCAGGAATGCCGTGCTATATTCAGAGAAACATTTGCAAATGTACGCGAAGAATTTGAACAAAGGCTTTATTATTGTCTTCAAAACAACGGCAACCATTTTGAACATTTAATTATACAATTATAAAAAATTTCACAATTGTGTTTTAATTTATTGTTTCATTTAATAAACACAGAAGAATTTCACGAAAAACAGCTTTCTATATGGTACCATTGGAAAGCATTTTTCAAGAGCTTTAAGATGATGTATCACTCGACCCCTTTTCTATTTAAGATTTTAGGGGTGTATCTCACTCTGCCCAAGGGGTTACAGATAAGGGTCGAATAATACGCTTTTATTTGTTCCCTCTTCATTTTATAGAAAGTGTTTTGAGCGTTTTTTGATTAAGTTTTTCCTTCCTAAGATATGGCCATTTCAAGTTTTTAAATTGTCACCCTGTAGATATGAAATAAATATCATACTATTGCAGATACTTTAATAATAGAATATTCCAACATTTTTATGTATTACTATTCCCTACAAGAGTTCCAAACTACATAGTTACCTTTATTTTCCATTGATACGTAATAATATACGGTTCATCTCGCCGAATAGCGAACAAATTTCACACGTTCATTGCCAAAAAATCGTCAAAGCCTTTCCCGAAATTAAATTTGCAGCATAAATCCAAATGAAAGCCTTCATATCCCTCTAAAAGCAACGTATATTAGGAAGTCTCCATTAATAATGCAGGTTTTATCCCGTTCTTCGAACAAAGCCCACTCGACCGTAAACTTTAGTAGATATCTGATGCAGCATTTCTGTAAATGGCTGCTGCATAGCGGCTTGTAACTCACTTAACCTAGTTTTGATGTGCGAAAAAAGACCTGTGCAAGCTAAGTTTTATCATATCTAAACGAGGCAATTTCACTGCTTATATTTATAAGTAATTTGAACAGCTTAACTAACAAAGTTCGTATGTCTTATACATTGTTCTTGCGTACTAGTCAGCCAGAATTCTCAATATTTGCAATTATTTTAAAGATACATTTTCTGTATAATATTAGCTGTTGTTACGATCAGTTTTCTATTTTTATTGTCAGGTACAAGTACTAGTAGTCTACGCAAAAAAATAAGAATCATTTTAACCACATTTATTAATTATAAGGCTGACACACTAGGCATAACTTAAAATCTCGTTGCCCAGTGTTCTACATAAAAAGACAGTGTGACATAGGTATAAAAGAATAAGCATTTAGTACTAACTTAATATAATGGCCCTAAGTAATGCAATTAAAAAATCAGTAAACGGGCCTTTGCCCAGAATTTGCCTGGTAACGAATTCAACCACGCTTAGATAACAGCGTTTGTAATATGCATAAAGTTATTTCGTAATAACTATGTCCGAGAAATTGGCGACAGCGACGAATTATGTTCGCAGGAAATCCGCACCAATACAATTTATATCTTTCGACATTATTTGTCCCGTAAAATGAGAATATGTAGTACTTCCTCCAATTTTTAACAAAAATGTAGAATACACTTTCATTTATTCGAATACTCTTTTTAAAATTATACCTCGAAGATTATAAATGGTCTTGGTGCGGATGCCTTTCGAACATGGTTCATCGCTGAAACCCATTGCAAATTTCACGGACAATAATAAGTTTGTAGATTATTGTCTGTCTTGATTATATAAAAACCTCATTACAAAGAAAGTTCTGTTACATAGTTTTACTTTTTTACCACAGTACCGGGTGTTTCCTTATATTTTGCGCCCCTCCTAAAAACTTTTATTATTAAATATAGAAACAAACATTAAACCTAAAAGTTGTAGGGTTTTACCTGTACCGTCATAATTTTTTATTAAAATAAACAAACAAAAGCCGTTACTTGATGGAAATTCATTAAACACAAGTATTAATCAAGAAATGTTTAGAAATTGGACAACACTGTGTCTTCCTCAGAACGTTATTTCAAACTGATATCTAAATACAAAATTGAAATGAACTGTCTGATAGTCCGTTGACATTAATTATTTTTTTTACATATTAGATTAAAGTTATACATTTTCTTTTTTTTTAATATACTTTAATTACTATATTAGTTCTGTAAACTTTTTGTTTAACTTCACTTATTTTGCTTGTATAACGATAACAAAATAGAGTTTAGGGTTGCGTAATTTTAGTTTCAATGTCATCGAAACTATTCACCTTGCATATAATAGTTATAATAATAATAATAATAAATGTCTATTAATTCAAAATTAACATACATAACAAAATATATTTTGTAAAAACATCACAAGAGTAAGGCGCAGTCTAGCCAGAAAGGCTACTCTACTGAACCCCGTATTCGTGGTAAAGGAGTTAAGCAAATAACATTAATATTATTATATTTTTTCCGTTTAACAACCACTAAAACACTCGCCATTGGTGAACTTCGAAATTAGTTGGTTACAAATATAAACTACAAAAAGATTCTCATTTTATGTACTGAATTTTAAATTATTTTTCATTAAGGGAAGTTAATTCACAAGGTAGGGAATTAAACAATTTTATAGCATTGTACATAAAAGACCTTTGATACATGGCACTCTGGTGATGTGACATGGTGATCCTATTGCTATCCCTAATGTTACCTGAATGTATATTTACATGTAACAAAAACTTACTCCTTATAGCAAATGGTAATGCTGGATTTCTCAAAATCTCGTCGATGGTCGAATTTTCTTAGGCCAAAAATCAGACGCGAACATGTATCCTGTACTTTTTGAATACGATTTATGTGAACTAAATCTAGACATGGCCCATATATAAAATCACAGTAATTAAAGTTAGAAAGGAGTAATGACTCACACAACATTTTACGTAAGTTAAAACTGAGAAAATGTCGGCTATTATACAATATTTTTAATGATAGATATGATTTCTGAATTAAGTTTTTTACGGATTGCGCCATAGGAAGCTTTACACTATCAATATTTAAGCTAAATTTTTCTTTCGAGAAATTTACAGCCACCCCACTGCCAAAAAGCATAACTCTTGATTTTAAAGGATTTCGGTTAAGATTATGTGCCAAAGACTGCTGTTTAATAATATTTAAATCTTCATTTAGCAGATTTGATGAATTAATGTAATCATTGTGATTCAAATGCTAATAAATTTGAGTATCATCAGCGTATGCCCGAATTTGGCAATATTTTAATGATTTTAAAATGTCAGAAGTGTAAATTATAAAAAATAGAGATCCCAGAATAGATCCTTGAGGCACACCCGATAAAATTTTTATTTCATTTGAAAAAGAGTTACTGTGAGAAATTTTTTGAAATCTATTTAAAAAATATGATTTCAAAAGTTGAGGTGGGTTTTCCTGAATACCATAGTATTTTAATTTTGCTATTAATAAATCATGGTTAACGGTATCAAAAGCTTTGGAAAAATCAAGGAGAACCAATACACTACTAAGTTGCTTATCAATAGCCGTAATAATATTATTAGTTTCATTGATTTTCCGATATAATACCATTTGTAACATAGTATTGATACAATTGGTTAAATAAAATTTTATCAAAAATTTTCGATAGAATAGGCAATATAATAATTATTCTAAGATCACAGAAATTTAACGGACCTTTTATTTTTGGCAATGGTTTTCCAATCAAGACTTTCCATTGGTCTGGAAAGTAACTTACTTCTATACAGCAATTAATTAAAAGTGTCATATATCGGTCTATAAAAGGGCTACAATATTTTGATTGATGCATTTAGACCATCCACCCCAAAAGCATCAGTACGTATTGATTGAATAATATCATGAACCTCGCCCACCTCGGCCATTCTAAAAGAAAAGGACACGTCGCCATCGCTATTAAAACTATGTTCCTTATAAAAATTTTATTTTAACGAAGAGTCAGAAATATTTTGCAAATATTGGCCAAAATAATTGGTAGTATCATTAGGATCGGAAAGAATATTAGGAATATCTATATTTTTGTTTGGACATAAATTAAAAGATTTTAAAGATTTCCAAGTTCTTTTAAATTTCTTTCTGCACAAATGTCGTTAAGATATTTACGTTTTTCCAATTTTGCGCCGTTCTTGTTGTCTTAAACTCCTGTAAAGCATAATCCCGTTGTTTCATATATAATTTTAAGTTTGGTGTTAACCAAGGAGCTTTGGATTTAGTAGTTCGGGAATGTTTAAATGGAGCATGTGTGTCGAAAATATTAAGAATAAGGGTATTAAATAGTTGAATTTTTCTGTCTAAATTAGTTTCATATAATATATCGTTCCACTGAAGCATCTGAAGATCACGAGAAAACGTTCCTAAATTAAAATTGTTAAAATTTCTATATGTATTGTTTATTTCCTTTTGCTAGGTCACCTGGACTCATTAACCGCTTTACGGCAATGTTACGAATATAACGAATGTTATATTTACAATTTGTGTATTTGCATTGACCTATCGAAAAATGATTTTTTTTCGATCAATATTTCTTTTTTCCATTATTTTTGTTTTTTTTTATTTTAAGGTACATTTCGCTTTGTCCATAAAATTGTAACAATTTTCTTACGACAATCAAGTATAGTTTTGTTTGTTTGTTTATGATGGAACCCTCGAGGCGTAAACTATTACCCAAGTATATAAATTTAATAATGGGGAAAACCAAAGTCCAGTTGATCATTGAGCAAAATATTTCGGGCTTTATTTATTTTTAGAATTCCTAAATACGTAATTTTAGGTATATGCAAAACATTAAAATCATTGTTAAAATCGTGTTGTTCTTCTAAAATATGTTTGGCATAAATTTAATCTATTTTACACTTAATATAAGAACTTTCGTCTTCTTTGATACGTGTTTAAAATTGTCTCTCTGTCTGTCTTATGTATACTTTATTACAAGTATCACAACCTAATTCATATTTCCCTGATTTTGGCCTTTGTTTTTGATTCATTGTTTTTATGTACCTATCTAGAGTGTGGTTAGTTTTATAAGCTGTTTTAGTATAGTATTTAGTAATTAAAAAAAAAATGTTTAAAATAGCCTATAAAACTAACCGCACTCCAGGTAGATACATAAAAAACCAGTAAAACAAAAACAGGCAAAGGCCAAAAGTCAATAAAGTATACATAGGACAGACAGGGAGACAATTTCAAACACGTATAAAGGACACGATTTTAACAACCATTTCACAAACGTATAAAGGACACGATTTTAACAACCATTATAAAGTTTTGCATGTGCCTTCAAGAGTAGAAAATTAAAGTGTTTAAAAATTATAGAAATAAATAGACGTAAAGCCCGAAATATTTTGCTCAACGACCAGCTGGACTTTGGTTTAGATTACGTGTCGAGGGTTCCATCATAAAAAAATTAAACAATAAAATAGATACGTCCAAAATTTTGTGTTTAGATATTAGTTTAAAATAATGTTCTGACGAAGACATAGTGTATGTCGAAACAGCTGTGGACATTTTCTAAATATTTGTTTATTTGTACTTATGAAATGGACATCACAAATCTGTCTACAAATAGCAACATTTATTTCTTTTAATGGAGCACCCAGAATATGAGTAGTCTTTATAACCTCCCGATTTTAAAAATATATACATTTTATTTAATTTATTTACCGTTTTTCAGTATTTCACAAAAAAACTGACGTACAGTTAGATCGCTGGATGCTTATCCATGCAGCATCAGTCGATGAAACATCGTATTTCTCTTATCGATTAGCATTCTATAAATCAATAATAAAAGAAAAGTATGAAACTTGAAATATTATTTTCCGAATATGTCAAAAGATTACGAAAAAGAACTTGCTAGACAAAGACATCAACATAGGCAACATACATCAAAGCCTCAAACGTCAGGGATTTGTTTGGAGGTTGTTATTATTGTTACTGTATATTGTTCTTATTTGGGTTTTTTTATGAAGTTTTGTGCAGTTTTAATCTTCAAATCAGTCCTTTTAGGAAGCAGCATTAGTTGTATTTTTTCGTTTCTGGTATTTAGTTCCCGAAATTTTTATTTTATTTGTAGGAATATATGTAATAACTCATAGGTAAACATCCAACGGATCAAAAGTACCTTGAAAACTGGTGTGATATGCAGATAATGACGATTGATTGGCTCTCATTTTCAAAACCAAACTTTTATTTTAATAATAAATATTATTATTATGGGTCATTCAACTCAATAAAACCCAATATAGTAGAGTTTTATTTTATAAATGAAGCAAATATTGCCTAAACTCATGAGGAATTAGTGCACTCTTTTACCCATGTGAGTCTGAGCAACTTAGACGTGTTCTATTTAAAAATTGACAAGGACTCATATTGTCGGTATCTTTCATTTGGGCTCCTTTAACCTGAGATATGCCTATATGTGTGATACCGATTCATTTTTAAAAAATTTTCCTTTTCTAGTCCTTCAAGGTCCACTGAATGTGCTCTCTTTCTGTTCTTGGCAGAGTGTTCGCTGTCTTGGCTTCAGCACAATATATTTCGCTCCACGCCTTGCCCTAAACAGTAATCCTTTTGAATGAAAACATATTGACGGGATACCATGGCTAAATCTCAAAAGAAAGGGAAAGTTAAAACAGTTTAGGTCTATATTTTACTTACCTTAAATTGTTCTTATAAAGCTGCCTTTTAATTATGGTGTTTAATTTTATTCTAGGTGAAAAAACTGTTCTTGCATGGAGTCATGGTGATAGTGGCGTTAGAATGTTTTCGGGGATTATGCTTAACGGGAGAACTCGACTTTCGATTTCTCTTGCCAGAATAACATCAGCTACTTACCGCGGGCAATTTTCTATTCCAACGGTGAACACATTCTCTCAAAGTTTTAACTACGTTTTCATTTAGTTGACGATAATGCGCGTCCCATACACATTGAAATTTTGAAAACAAATAAAGTTACTATAAGGGTATGGCCACCAAAGTCTCCTGATTGAAACTCTATAGAGCACGTCTGGTCGCGCCACAGATTTGCGTTGAGGCAAAGAGACGAACAGCTTTAAACTATTTATCAAATGGTGAAGCCACAAATGGTGAGGGCAATTCGAGACTGATTTACTTGACAATTAATTTTATCTACGCAGCAACGTTGCCAAAATATATATGAAACTAAGTTGTATAAGTTATTAAATTGAATACAAAACTGTTCCAGTTTACAGTGATTTACTGAGCCGCCCTGTATAAACTAACTAGTGGCACTCCTAACAAGCCTCCTGTTCTGCTTGTCGTAATGAAGAAAATGTATCATTGTCACCAAAACTTTAGAATTGGACTACAACTTGCTGCTTACGTGACAATTTATTTAAAAAAATCACATCTATATATCTTTCGTTAAACAAAAAATTTTGTTCGGAGACAAACATTAAACAATTTTTTTAGACTCACCCCATAGAATAATTGCAAAAGTAACTTTGAGATAACAACGAATTTCTTAAATTTTACAAGCATGTTGCGATACGCCCTGTATAATTTTTTCAACGGTTCCTGTTTAAGAGGCATATTCTTGAATAAATGGACATCATTTCACTTTTCGCCGTATTTCTTTTTCTCGAGTAATAGTTGAGACATTGACTGAATAATAGCATTAGCAGATAATTATGAATGTCGGTTTATTTTAATCAAAGTAATTAAAACATAGGCAAAGTACGTTTAAAAAAACGATCTCCTAGAAAAATGAAGGGTTAAAAATATTGTTATTAAACGAGTTAATGCGGTTTCAATAAATTTTATGTCTTATTTTTAAGTGGAATTAAGGTAATTTACATTGCTAATGCATCTATTGGCAACAGAATTTCAATTTTAGAAACCGGAAGGGTATATTTACACAAAAAATAAATGTTTCGACAAAGCCAAATAAGTCGAGGTAGAACAAAAGTAGGTTTGTTGGGAATACTGGGCACGTATCAACCGGAGAAAATAAGGTTTTCGTTGCAAATTCAGCTGGTGGAAAGAAAACATATTCTCTGATTTGTTGTTGTCTGTTCCAGAATAAGGTACATTTTTGCAGCTGAAGTTATCCTTGATGGTAATCTTATTGGTACAGAGGAATTTAACGAGACAGCTTTTATTATGTTCTACAAATTTAGTTTGTCTTGTATAATATATACAAATCCCACATCCGTGTGTTTTTGTTTTAGTTTCTATTAAGAGATGGTTTCCAAGTCCGAATTTTAAAGCCAAATTATTTTTAAAAACGGAAGATCTACTTCTAGTTTCTAGTTTTTTATTTTGTGCCGCCATCTTATATTCATACCAAAATTTTACCAATTAATTCCAACATAATAATTGACGTTTATGCAAAATTTGAAATAAACAGGACAAGTAGCTTTTTATAATATTTTTTCTTAACATTTCACTAGGGCGCCATTTTGTTTTTGCCATACTCGATTTTTATCAGAATTTGAAGTCAATCGGGTTAGTTCAAGCCGCAAACTGATAGACAGATAGACAGACCGACAGACGGGCCGACGGAATTGATGAAACATATTTTTTGGCATCTAGGGACGCTAAAACGTGCAGATATATATTAAACCCGAAAAAGTGAGTGATTTTTTTCACGATTACAAACATTTTATTTGGCCACCATTTTATTCGGCCATCTTGAATTAGTACCATAATTTTACTAGTTGATCCCTGTACCACAATTAGTTATGGCACACAATTTGAAATCAAACCATTAAGCAGTTTTTCAGGCTGAATTTTTATATATTTTATTAAGCCGCCATTTGTTCGGCCATCTTATATGTAACCAGTTGATTCTAATTTAATACTTGATGTTTTTGCAAAATTTGAGATACATTGGATGAGTAGTTTTGTAATAATAATTTATTCAATATTTCACTAGGCCGCCATTTTGTCTACATGTAGGACATTATATAGATAGACGGGACAATTTTGACGACACCATAACTCGTATGAGTAAGAGTACTACAAGGAGAACTACAAAAAACGACTCCTTAATGAAATAATAGAAATCAAAAAACATCCACACACCGTAAATAGAAGAACAGACATAGACGGATTGAGCACATCATATTATAATATCGATCGGTTAAAAAACCATAAACAACTAAACCTTCTACTGTATACATTCCCGTATTAACACAGTTATCCATCACCTTTACAGGTATATATATCGACAAATGTCCTACATGTATAATGATTTTGTTGTGACTGGTGGAACCCTCTATAAATGTGTGTTCTCTTTTTGTGTATTTTGGAATATATTTTATATGTCATTTTATTTTTTTGGTCCAATTTACCAAGAATTAATTAAAAAAATAAATTGTATATGAATTATAATTTGTACTGTGTAACTTTAAACTTTTAACTTTTGTTAAACTTATGCATTACATATATTTCAAACTATTTATGTCATATTCGTTAAACTCATGCTGTCTAGACTTTTATATATATTATTACATATATATTGTATTTTTAAACTATTTTTACAAAAGTGTGTACTTGTTGTAGAGCCTTGAGAAAGGAAATATACTTTTCGAAACGTTGGCAACTTAAGATTGGGTTTCATTCCCAACCGATCCATATAACCCATTAAAAGTACTGCATTTAACCATAACTGGATCATTAAAAACTTTGAAGGACTGAATTTCTTTTTGTTTTTAAGGTAATGTTTCGTCTCTAGAGCTACCCTGTATACTTGAAAATTTGGGTAAATTCGCCTTTAGCTGGAACTTCCCTAGTAACGAATTCCTCGACATAGGTAACAGCGTTTGTATATGCATATAGCTATATAGTAATATCTTTATGCATAATATACAGGGTGATAGGAAAATATTTTAACATGTAAACGTTGTGTTTGTATAATTTTGACACATACTGGTTTCTTCTAAGTTATGAATCAGTTTTGGTTAAAAATAATATTTTATGTAATTATCTTGACATTTAGAAACCATTATTTTTTAACCTGTTAAATTAAGAACGCGATTCCATCATATCAAAAACTGTCTTATGAGTTGTTGGCAAACAACTGTGTTATGAGTTGTTTGGCAAACGACTAACTTGCTTCCTATCAATCAAATATAAATAAATAATTAACACGCATGTTTCGGGGTACGTAACCTTATTTTATTAATTTTGTAATAATTTTTTGTAAATAGTATTAAATTTTAAATTAGTTTTTAAAAAAATTGTATAAAAATATCTTTTTATTATTAGACTACTAAATGTTTTTTAAATTCATTGTAGATAGGAAAGGATAGCGTTACATACCCAAAAAAATAAAGGAATGAGCAATTTTTGAGAAAGCCTACTATGATAGGCGAAACGTCAAGTTTATTCCATTATTTGATTTTGCAAATAAACCTATCCCAATATATTTATATATGTATGTATATATATATATATATATATATATATATATATATATAATATAAATACATATATATATATATATATATATATATATATATATATATATATAAACAAATTTAATTTGATACCAGCATGATGCAGTAGAATTTTTTTCCTTCTGCACAGAATAGTCCCTTATTTTAAAATAATGTACTTCTGTTTATAAATACTACAAAAAAAAACATTGACCAATCGTAGCAGCAGGTACTGACTTCATTTCAATGTAAAATTGACATAATTATAATAATGACAGATCTAGATGGCCCTGTATTGCTACGACAAATAAAATATAAAGTGGCCTAACATTGCAATACGATGTGTTTGTATAATTTTGACAGATACTGGTTTCTTCTAAGTTATGAATCAGTTTTGGTTAAAAATAATATTTTATGTAATTATCTTGACATTTAGAAACCATTATTTTTTAACCTGTTAAATTAAGAACGCGATTCCATCATATCAAAAACTGTCTAATATAATACTGTCCGATTTGCCTTTGTTCTAGGTTCAGGTTGTCTTTTATTTTTTTTTCCTTTTTTTCAAAGCTGTCTGTTTTCTGCATAAACTTCTTATATTGTTTCTCATTATTTATTTAATTAGATACTTAAATTATGCTGTGGTGCCTTTACAAAATTTTTGTTAAACAGTATTAATGAACATACTCTTTTCTATATTGCTTTTATACAAATATGACAAATTAATAGAGCCCAAACTTTCTAAAATGCAAAACGACGAAGATAAGATTTCTTACATATTTTCATGTTTTCGGGTTTTTTTATATTGCTGACTGTGATTCACCACAAGTCTTGGGGGTCAAGACATAAACATTCCATTTATGTGCCTCAATATCGATAAACATGAAAATTTATGGATATGTACCATTAAATCACTATTTATGAGATTCCACAGACAGATTTTGTTCAGTGATATGGAAACCAGTGCGAAAAATCAGAAATATATTTCTGGGGTGACGCAGTTGAAAGTTTTATGCATGAAAAGGGTAAGCGGTAGAGTTGTTTTCTGTACAAGACCCTGCACTTATATAAAAGCGTTTTAAATTTTGAAACTTAGAACTGCTTTTTCGTGTGAAAAAATGTAATCAGTAATAACTAGTTCCCTTCAAATTATTTAAAAATGGGTACATTAAGCCGGTTAAGCATTTTTTCTTTCACGGGACAATATATTTTTCCTTATGTCGATTTATCTTACCAACCAGAAGTATTATGTATGGAAAAAAACAAATACTACCTCTGTTTAATTTAAGTAACATTTGAGGAGTAGCCGCACATTTCAGATTTATTTTTCAAATATCTTGTTTTACCAGTTAAATGATATCTACTAGCTTTCTTGTGTTTTTTAATAAAATTTTTAAAGTTAAGCTTAACAGTCAGACCACACATTTTTCTGGTCCTAAAATATCTCTAGTTCACATTCCAAATGACTATAGGAAAATGTAGATCAGAAAAGAGAGCATTTGTTTAAAGTTACAACTCTTTAAGCTCTAAACCTTCTGAAAATGCAGAAAAACGAGTGTCAAAAAATTACAAAAGTCTATTTTTATTTGCCAAAATATGGCATATAGAGCCATAAATATATAAAAGAAATATTAGAATATCCTGACTTTTTTCTGTCGTATTATAGCTTCTAAAATAAATCGATCTAAGACTACAGAATTATTTCCCTCTGACAAATCTACTGAAAAGAAAACCTTGTCAACGTATATAGGGATAAAATTTATAATACTTCGAGCAAAAATTTATTACATATGAGAAAAAAATGATAGAATAATATTTTTGTTTTTATACTTTCTCTATTTAATTTAGGTAACCTTTAAGTAGCCGAACAGCTGAGACTTAACATCTTTTCCAAATATCTTGTTTACCACTTAAATGCTACCTACTGGATTTCTTGTGTTTTTTAATTACCAGATTTAACGTTTAATGTTTAACGGTCTGACGTTTTTGGTAAACGCCACATTTTTGTTTTTCTGGTCTTAAAATATCCCTAATTCACTTTCCAAATGACTATTCGAGACTAGATAACTCTTCAAGGTTTATGTGAGTATAAAAGAGAAAGTTTAGCATATGCTGATATTTGTCCTGTTGTATTATAGTTCCTGAGATAAATCGATCAGGGATTATAGATAATTGCTAGCGGGTACCCCGGTACCCGCGACTTCGTTCGCTTATATGACTATAATGAAAGATATGTAAAGAGGTACTTAAATCGCCTCATTTGAGTACCCCTTTATAAACCACGTTTGTTGTTGCATTCTCTGGCTGTAAAATAGCCAAGCTACTACGCCAACTTACTTTAGAGCATGCGATATAGAGTTGACCATGAGAAAAACAATCGTAGCGCAGGTCTCCTCCTGCTCTACTTAAGGATTGCCCTTGAGCTTTGTTAATTGTCATGGCGTAACAAAGCTTTAAAGGAAGCTGTACACGTTTAAACTGAAAAGGATAATCTGACGAAATTAAAGGGATACGTGCTACAAAAACTGTTTCTCCCAGACCAGGGCCAGAAATAATTGTAGACTCTATTACATTGTCTTCTAATGTTTTAACCTGTAGCCGAGTTCCATTACACAATTTTGGTGGTTTTAAATTTCGAATAAGCATCACTGGTGCCCCCACTTTTAAAGTAAACTCATGAGGAGGGATTCCAGAAGGGTTTAGAAACTGTAGGAATTCGACAGGATAATTAACCGAATTTTCTTGGTCTATAACTACATCTATTGAGTAGTATGTTAACTGTGGAGCAGTAATTTTGTCCTATAAAGTTAGATTTATTACATCTGCTGTGTTATTTTTTTGGATTTAATATAGCTCGTTCTTTAAACCTAGAAGCGGTTTTATTTTAACAACTTTCGAGTCCACTATAAACATTTAAGGGGTAGTTTCACCCCCTTGGAAACTAAGTTTCGAGGAATCCCTTCTTATCGAAATTTTGCACTCTAAAATGAAGATGTTTGCACAAGCTCAGCTTTCTACGGCAAACAGTTTGAGAAAGATCGCAAAAATTAATCATTTTTTGATTAATCCGATTTTTTTTCAAAAACCCTGTATGATTTTATAAAAAAATCTTAAAATATGTAATAAAATAAAATAAAAAGCACGTGTTCAAGTGTTTTTCCGAATAACTAACGGTTTTTTAAATAAAATATGTTATAATATTTAAGGGATGGTTTTACCCCTTTGGAGACATTGTATGAATTTTTTAAAAATCCTAAAATATTTAAATGAATTAGTAGAAAAACCAGTGTTCAAGGGTTTTTTCGAAAAACTAACCGGTTTTTAAATAAAAAGAATTGTATTATTTAAACACCTTGTATGAATTTTTAAAAAATTTATAAAATATGTAAAAAAATAAATTAAAAAACACGTGTTCAAGCGTTTTTCCGAAAAACTGACAGTTTTTTAAATAAAAAATATTGTAATATTTAAGAGTTAGTTTCACCCCCTTGGAGTTTGAGTTTTGAAAGATCCCTTCTTATCGAACCTCTACATCTTAAAATCAACCCGTTTGCTAAAATTCAGCTCTTTACCTCAAGCGGTTTGAGCTGGAGCGTGATGAGTGAGTCGGTCAACTAAGTCTTTTATATATTGGTATAGATTTACCTTTCACATCTCTACTAAAGCAAACGGTTACGTCGGAACGCCGACCCTCGCTCCGCGCATAGGTTCGAGCCAAGGGCAGGTGCACAGCGTCAGAATAGAAATTGAGGTTAGTCCTTTTCTGACCTTCGACCAGAGTTATCCCATCAATATAATAAATATTTCCTTTTTAATTACCTCCAATATTTTACTCCATATTACTGTATAACGTATTATCTAGTTTTAAAACATTTTTGAACATAATCCCCTTTTTTTATATTATACATTTCACATATTTAACCTATTTCTGTTATTGTTATTTGATAGAAAAATAATTTGTTTATTAATTGTCAAAAGATGTCAACATTTTAGTAATTAAAATCTATAATTTTATATTTTATGAAAATTCCCGCAAAATTGTCTCTGCATTTTAATTAGTTTAAGTACTTTTTTATTGTAAAAAAAGTCCTAAGTTTTTTGATAATTATGTTACTATAGAGCACTGAAAAAGAAATGAATTATTTCAAAAGCTCGGCTATTCGACAATAATTATACTATACACCTTTTGGCCGCATCTCCGTTGTTTCTTTATACTACTGGTAGTAGATTATATATATATATATATATATATATATATATATATATATATATATATATATATATATATATATATATATATATATATATATATATATATATATATATATATATATATATATATATATATATATATATATATATATATATATATATATATATATATATATATATATATATATATATATATATATATATATATATATATATATATATATATATATATATATATATATATATATATATATATATATATACATAGATTTTCTATAAAATGAAGAGGGAACAAATAAAAGCGTAGTATTCGACCCTTATCTGTAACCCCTTGGGCAGGTTGAGATACACCCCTAAAATCTTAAATAGAAAGAGGGGTCGAGATATACATGATCTTAAAGCTCTTAAAAAATGCTTTTCAATGGTATCATAGAAAGCTGTTTTTCGTGAAATTCTTCTGTATTTATTAAAGGAAACAATAAATAAGTAAATGTTCAAAATGATTGGTACCAATATCCTGGCATGTCTCTTAAGAATTCTAAACATTTTAAGCCTGGTATTTTATTTCTTTATGAATATTCGCATTTTATTATCACAATATTTACTTTAAAAGTAACTTGTACTATTAGTATTGATATTTTAACAGTTGGCTTTTGGTTCAGTTTAAACGAAAAGCAGCACTTATCTGAAATAATGGTGTACAACACAGCTGAACGTGTAGAAATGATTTTCATTTACGGTTCTCAGGATCAATGTTTCTTAAGGACAGCCCAAAGATTCAATGAAAGGCACCCAGGTCAAAATGTAAGTCCGGAGTATGTTCGCCAACTAGTAGCCAAATTTGAAGAAACTGGCTCTGTCGCAAATAAAAAGAGAAATCAACCGAGACTAGTTGACGAAGCAGTGAAAAAAAAAAGTTCTGGGGCAGTTTGCAATTAATTCAACTTTATCAACTCGTCAAGCAGCTGTAGCAACTGGCTTATCTTGTGGAACAATAAGAAAAGTACTTAAATTTCATAAGTTTCATCTCTATGAACTGCGCATACTGCAAGAACTTGGTGACGACGACCCGGATAGAAGAATCTAGTTTTGTGACATAATGACAGATAGAATTACGGCAGAACCTCGACTAGTTAAAAATATTTGTTTCAGTTTTATTTGAATGGGCATGTTAATAACCAAAACTGTCGTTACTGGAATGAGGAGAACCCACATGTATTTAGAGAAGGGAATACCCAGTATCCCCAGAAAATTAATGTTTGGCCTGTTATATTGGGAGACGTAATTATCGGCCCAATATTTATAGAAGGGAATTTAAATGGCGACATGCATGCTGAAATGCTAGAGAGGTCTATTGAACCACTAATAGTGCGGGAATTAGAAAATCAGAGGGATATACAAGGAAATTTAGCATTAGAAGAACGCTTACTACATTTTTAACAGGATGGGTCACCTCCTCATTATATAGATCCCGTCAGGCAATGGTTGGATGATAATTATCCTAACCAGTGGATTGGAAGAAGAGGTCCTGTTGAAAGGCCACCTAGATCCCCGGACCTAACACCTCTAGACCTCTATTTGTGGGGTCACGTTAAATCTGTACTGTTTAAGACGCAACCTGAGTCAATAGAGCAACTCAAGGACAGGATAGTTTAGGAATGCCGTGCTATATCCAGAGAAACATTTGCAAATGTACGCGAAGAATTTGAAAAAAGGCTTTATTATTGTCCTCAAAACAACGGGAACCATTTTGAAGTTTTTAAATTGTCGCCCTGTATATATATATATATATATATATATATACGTATATATATATATATATATATATATATATATATATATATATATATATATACTAACGAGAAAACTAACCTTTTTTAAAATTAAAAAAATATTGAAATATTTATGGACGGTTTCATTCCCTTGAAATTTGATTTTTGAAAAATCTCCTCTTATCGAACCTCCACATCCTGCAACCAACTAGTATGCCAAAATTCAGCTTTTTACGTCAAGCGGTTTGAGTAGAATCGTGATTAATCAGTATCCCGATTTTTTGAAACACTGCATATTTTTTTTATATTATTTGAAAAGAAAACACTTAAAATAGTAAAATTATCAAATAATATATAAGAGTTTAAGCGTTTTTCCAAAAAACCAATGGCTTTTTATATAAAAAATAATTTAATATTTTTCTCCACTTTGAGTTTTGATAAATTTCTTCTTATCGAACCTCAACATCCTACAATTAACCTGTCTGCCTTCAGCTTTTTACGTTAGGCGGTTTGAGCAGAATCGTGATTAATCAGTAACCCGATTTTTGAGACACCCTGTATAAATATCTAAGAAATTCTAAAATATGTAAAATAATAAAATAAAATACAAGAGTTTTCACCAAAAATCAACCGTTTTTTGAATAAAAATGTTGTAATATTCAATAATTCTTATCGAACCTTTAAATCCTACTATCACCCTGTGTGCCAAAATGCAGCTTTTTACGTCAAGCGGTTTGAGCAGAATCTGTTTAAATTTACAAAACACAAAAATTGTATTGAAAGGTCTCGGTCATCAGACGACAACTTCAAAAACAAAATCATATAAATCGATGCAGTATAATTCTCTCACGAACTTGCTGAGAAGCCTATACTGATGAAGACCTTAAGTCGAAAACTAGGTCTTTAAACTACTTGACGTTACTGATAGAGATATTAAGCAAAAAGACGTGTCTATAGATTGTCAAATTTCATTGCTTTAACGGTCATCCCAAAGAAGTCCTTTTTCTACTATATACTAGGTCTTCCCGAGTTAATACGACGTAATACACTGACTTAGACCCCCCCCCTGGCAACAATATCTTTATACACAAAACCACTTCTTCTACTATACCTATTTTTCTTAGATCTGATTCGATTTGATCAGAATAAATAAACACAGTACCTGTTATTAGTGTGTAGCACAGTATGGGAAAAAATAACGTTAGTTTTTCCGGTGGGCATATTCTGAAGCCATATATACGGAGCAATTTGTTTTAATCAAAAAGGCTTTAGTACAGATAAAATATTCGCCTTGACTTCGATAACAGAGGTTTTCTGAATTTTCTGAATTTTCATTTGGTAATGTTACTGAAAACATTGAACTATAAACAGAATAGTTCACTTTCTGGTGTGAGTTACCTAGTTTCGTGGATAGAGACGAGTGATGTTTTTTAAGTTGTTTTTTTTTTTAATTAGAACCTATAATTTTGTATGTAATCGTGCTTTAAATATCGGACTGCGTTTTTGATTAACTCTGATTAGATTTTTTTGGTTAATATAAAAAATGTGTTTTTATAATAAAACAATATTGAGAAATGTTACTTTAATAAATAAATATATACATATGAAATAAAATGTACAACTTGGATCTAGGCGCAGTTTTTGGGCAACATTTCTATTTCTGTAAAATAAATGTTAATGCACCATATTTAAATTATCCCTTATTTTCTAATTTAATTCATAAAAAAATGTGGTGAAAATTAAACTATACTATACTTTTTAAATTTCATTTAAACTTTAATATCTTGGTAATACTACAAAATTTGCTTTTTAATCTAATTTATTCTTTCAGGCTGAGAAACTCAAAGGATTACATTATTTAAAAAAGTTTCACTATTACTTTAAACAATCGTATTTACCCAACAGGCCGAGAATAAATAAGCCGTGCAAAGAGATCCGAATGTTTATTAAATAAAGAAGCTTACATGTCATTAAACCAAAGCTTCAGTACCTGATAAAAACCCAAAATCGTTAAAAGTATTGAGAAATTAAGTATGGTATATATTTTTAAATTGTATTTAAACGTTAATATCTAAGTAATACTACAACATTAGTTTTCTAAAGCTAAATAATTCTTTTAGGCAGAAAAACTGAGGCGATTACATTATTTAAGAGAAGTTTCGTCTACAGTAGAATGTCAGTCCGGCATGAAGAACATACATTATTCATCAGAATTAAATAACATCGAAAACTATAGGGACAGGCTCATACGTGGGGCCACTGAAATTAAAAAGCACGGAAGTTTAAAAAGAGCTATAATGCACGGAATTTTTCTAATACATGAAAAGCAATAATTACACGACAAACAGCACATGACAGCTCAAGAACCCAAAAGCAAGTAAACTTTTTGAACGCTCCCGAAGTTTCACACAAAGGGGGCACAGCCAATGCCAGCCAACCAGGCAACCTATAAATATAAACAAAACCTCTTAATTCATCCCGTGAGTTCACTTTGAGCATTCAGACAGTGCGGATTGATTCGGTTCACCCGGCTCCGTACTGAAAGTTTACAAGAAGTGACTTTTTTCCAAACTTGGAAAAGTGCTAAGTGCGATTTATTCCTCACAGGAATAAATATTCGAGAAGTCGTGCTGTGCAAGTGCAGTGCAACATGAAACCAGAAGTGAGTGTGTCCACTAGAAGTGCCAGCTCTAGTGGAGCAGTTAAAACCAAAACTGAGAGGATTGCCAAACTTAAAGAGGAAAACACCCGCCTCCTACTAAGGTACCAGGCCTTAGAAAAGGAAAATAAAGAGATGACGGCCAGGCTGGTCCGTCTAGAAACTCTCTTTATCAACCAAACAAGTGCGGATACAAAGCGGGTTCAGGAAGTGAACACCGACACGCCCGCTGTACAGCAGAAAATCAAGAGGAAAAGGGCAAAATCCCCACCCTCAGAGGACGCCATACTAATGGAAGAAGAAACACCTGAGGAAACAAAACCGGAAGAAGCAGAGAACGCCAAGACTTCTCCGGCAAAAACCAAAATCCCGCCAATAGTAATAGATGACGGGGGCGATTGGACAGTAGTGCGCAAAAATATCAAAAGCGCAAACATCGCCTTCTCAAAGGCAAAAGCTGCAGGGAGCAGATTACAGATTTACCCCGAAACGGCCAAAGACCACCGGGCCTTAACTAAACATCTGAAGGAAGCCAACAAACCGTATCACACGTATCAACTTCCCGAGGACAGGAAAGTCCATGCTGTTATCCGAGGACTACACATGGACACCCCCCTAAGAGAAATCGTTGAAGAACTCAGCGAAATCGGACTCAAAGAAATTGAGGTAACACGTATGACCTCCAGGGTGACCAAGAAGCCAATGCCTCTGTTTCTCGTCAAGGCAGCAGACAAGAGGATAATGGAGATTAAAGTTCTCCTAGATAGACAGATTAAAGTTGAGCCGAAGAAAAAAGACCAGACGGTCAAGCAGTGCTTCAAATGCCAGCAATTTGGGCACACCCAGTCCTTATGCACGCATCCGGACAGATGTGTTAAATGCGCTGGTCAACACAGGGCCAGTGCTTGCAAACTGCCAGCAAATGAAGACGGCACTAAAAATGCCACCTGTGCTAATTGCGGCCAAAGTGGGCACCCTGCCAGCTACAGGGGGTGCCCCAGGTTCCCCAGTCCCAGAAAGACACCTGTCGCCCCATGGGCAAACTTCAAGCCAGGGCCAAAACCACCCAAAGAAGATGACAAAACAACTAAGGACAAGGCCCCAACACAAGCAAAGCCAAATACAGCTAAGGGCGAGACTTCCAGTCCCCCCTTGGATTTACAATTATTATATTCTCAACAATGATGCCATCAATTGTTGAGAATATAATCCCAACAATTACAAAAGCTGTGGAGGAACAGCTTCGCAGACTTAAATAAAAATGCCAGCAAAACAACAAAACGAGGAGTTAAAATTAATTTCCTGGAATACCTGCGGAATAAGGGCCAGGAAAACAGATGTCATGGAGCTTCTGGAGGAACACCACCCAGATGTCGTAGCAATCCAAGAGACGAAACTCAGACCTGAGACTAGAATTTCCTTCCCGGGGTATCATATGTACAGATATGACCCCCCCCCCGGCAACCCAGCTGCGGGAGGAGTAGCTCTACTAGTCCGGAGAGGCGTCCCACATTCCTTCCTGGGGGTTGAGGATGTGGAACTAGACGCCATTTCCATTGAGGTCCAAACACGGCGAAGTAATGTCAAGATTACTTCCGCATATCGTGCTCCCAGACAAGAACTACTAGGAGAAGACATCGAGCATCTAGCCTCAGGACACTCCCCAAAAATCATTATAGGAGACTTCAACTGCAAATCAAAAGAATGGCATTGCTCCTATACGAACAACGATGGTCGCAAACTATCCAGACTCTGCGAAGACCACAGGCTCGCCATAATAGGACCCGAGCAACCTACCCACCTCCCCCGTGCGCATGGGAGACCCTCAGTCCTAGACATTGCACTCCTGAAAAACATCAGGGAGGAGCTGGACATAAACACTCTGGAGGAAGGAACCTCAGATCACAACCCAGTACTCCTACAACTGGGTGTGAACCTCAACAGAGTAAACCACCGCACCAAGAAGACAACCGACTGGAAGGCCTATCAAAGGCGTCTGAAAACCGTAATCGAAATCCCTGAGATCCGCGCTCCTCAGGGACTAGAGGAGGCCGTAAGACGTCTAGAGTCAGCCATCCTGAATGCCTTCCATGAAAACACAGTAGTGGAGGACATAAGCAGGCACCGGCATACAGAGGACCTCCCGGAACCTCTAAAAGCTGAGGTCCGGACAAATAGACGACTCCGAAGGGTCTACGCCAGGACCCGAGAGGAAGAAGACAGGATTGTACTAAATCGCCACTCCCAATTCCTCAGGGACAGTCTCAAGGAATACCGGGATAACAAGTGGAGTGAAAAAGTGAAATCCCTGGATACAACTCACCAGACTGCATGGCAAATGCAGCGTGCCTTAAGGTCTGACAAACGACCCTTACCACCTCTTCAAAGTGTAAACGGCCCTGTCTACTCAGATCAAGACAAAGCTGAGATCCTTGCTGATGCCATTGTTCAACAAGGTCAGTTAAACCATCACCCCAACGAAGACGACGAACACATAGAAGAAGTCAACGAGATTGTAAGGGATCTGGACGCACAGGTTCTACCTCAATACAATCCAACTCCTGTCTCCCCCGGAGAAGTCAGAGACATAATAAAAAGGCTAAAGGTGAAAAAAGCCCCTGGAGCCGACGGCATTACGAACAAGATGCTGAAGTACCTTCCAAGAAAAGGCTACAGTGCTATGACCAACATCATCAACACCATATTGAGGACATGCCACTTCCCCAGCATGTGGAAAAAGGCGGAGGTCATAGTCCTGGAAAAACCAGGCAAGGACCGCACCCTACCACAAAACTACAGGCCCATAAGTTTACTCCCTGCACTAGGCAAAGTAGCTGAGCGAGCCATAGCTAGAAGACTAAAAGATGAGACCCACGAGCTAGACGCCAGTCCAGACGAACAATTCGGCTTCAGGGCTGGGCACTCATCTGAACAACAAGTCCTCAGAACTACTGAATACATCACAAAAGGATTCAACAACAGAGAAGCCACAGGAGCAGTCTTCCTAGACATCGAGAGGGCCTTCGACAGGATGTGGCACCAAGGACTGGTGTACAAAATGTCTGTGGCCGGATACGAGAGAAGAAGCATTAAAATAATACGCAGCTACCTAAGAGACAGGACATTCTCCGTCAAAGTGAATGATACCCACTCTGAACAAAGAGGACTGGTAGCAGGAGTCCCACAAGGATCAGTACTAGGACCCTTGCTCTACTCCATCTTCTCCCATGATGTCCCGATAGGAGACGAGGGCATAACAGCGCTCTACGCAGACGACACCGCCATCTTACACAAAAGCAGAAGCACCCGCATCCTGGGAAGACGACTGCAAGAGGACATAAATGACCTTAATGACTGGTGCATTAAGTGGAAAGTCAAGATCAACCCCCAGAAGACGCAAGCCATACTTTTTCAACGAAGGAGACTGACTGCCAGAGCCAGAATCCGAGTTGGAGAAGTGGAGATTCCATGGTCCAACGAGGTCAAATACTTAGGTATGACCATGGACAAACGACTGACTTGGACCAAACACATCAACGCAGCGAGGACCAAAGCCAGACAGGCAATGAATAAGCTCTATCCATTGCTCTGCCGAAAGAGCGAAATGGCAATCAAGACGAAGCTGCTACTCATCAAAACAGTAGCAAGGAGCCAACTAACGTACGGCTCCACAGCTTACGGCTATGCGTCAAAAACAAACCTTCTAAAAATCAAGAGGACAGAAAACAAACTGATAAGGATGGCGGCAAATGCCCCGTGGTTCATCAGGAATGAGGACTTGCAGAGAGATCTTCAATGGACACAAATTGAAGACTTTATGCAACAAAAGGCTACCCGAGCCTTCAGAGCAGCCGAAAACCATCACAATGAAAATCTACGAGACCTGGTGAATTACGATCCACTAGCTCCAAACCACAACAATAGGACCAAATACAGAAGACCTAGACACGGACTTCTGCGTTAAAAAGTGCTTGAGGATGGATGCAAGTGAATCAAAACTTCTGAGCCTCCGTGCTCCTCAGAAGCTAGATCTCACTTGCAAAATTCTTAAGCAACTCATGTGGCCAATAGAAATCACAAGAAGAGGACTCCCAGGTACCTCAGCTGGCTCCGGCGTGAGCTGCAGCTGAACCTGAGGTAAAAGAAGAGGATACCAGGTACCTCAACTGGCTCCGGCGCGAGCTGCAGTTGAACCTGAGGAAAAAGAACACCCCTCCTCAGCTCCTCACTGCAAGGACACGGAACAGCAGTGACACTGAGGGCCCAGAAGAGGACACACCAAGAAGACCAACACACGGATGGACGGAGGAACCTGACATCGGCAAACTGGAAGGCCCAGTGAGACGCTGACAGTGGCAACCGGACAGACGGGAGGACGGATCAACAAGAGTAACTTCAACAGGTAAGATGACTACATTACTAATGATATTTTCCTTTTCAGATATACAGTAACGAGAGGCGGCACAAAACACCGTGCCAAAGAGGCAACTCATCCCCCCAGAGGACCATGTCTTTTAGAGGGTCATCCCCGGAAGGACGGCATCAACCCCATCGAAGGACCCTTGGGCTTGCCCAATGACGGTCCATCTGATGGGGGCCCGGTGGGGTTTAGTGGGTATGGCAAGCTGTCAAGTGTAACAACCTGACAGTAATGCGAGTCCCACACTGTCTCCATCCCAACCGGGATGGAGTCGTGCGTAAAAGCATTCCCCATAGACACAAAAAAAAAAAAAAAAAAAATAATTCATCTTTAGATACCAGTCAGTAAGCATTAAAAATGCCAAGTGAGATCTTGGCGAAACGTCTGTAAAATTTCAACAGAAATAATATAGCCGAACGGATATATATATATATATATATATATATATATATATATATATATATATATATATATATATATGGTGAAGGAGTAATCCTTACCGTTACTGGTTTCTTTTTGTATAACTTTTCACGACCCACAACCGCACAGAAATTGAAATTTCTGTTTCTCTTTTATATATATATATATATATATATATATATATATATATATATATATATATATATATATATATCTGGCTTCTAAGTATTCGAGTTTTTTGTTTCAGTATAACAATTGATTTAAGTGATACTCAATTCGGTATTAATCATTGCAAAATGCAATTTAAATTTTGATAACGGTCCCTCTTGATATAATATTGTTCATTAATGGCCCGAATGACTTGTTTTATGCCCAAACAATTATATTTAATCAGGAATGCCAATTTACCGTTTCCCCGTTCCAATAAACGTTCGACGAGCTGAATTAATTTTGTTCAATGAACCAAAATCGAGAGACCCCTCACAACTCTCCAATAATTTGGCCTTATGTGTCTTTTCATATAATTTCGAATTTGCCAAATTAATCTCAAACTCGTTGCTCTGACTCGTCTCACTCAAGTGAAGTTTGGTTTATGGTTCGGTGTGATTAGTATCAGTCCCGGTTTCGCGTATACTGTAATTTGTAAAAGGGCTTGTTGCTCTTTTGTAAACGAAATTTTAGTTGAATTGCAAATATAACCGCATAACTTAAGTACGGAACCTTCCCTACGTTAACAATACATTTTAACGTTTTAAGCTATCTCTGCCATTTAGTCGAACACAACTTGTTTATTTGATTAAATATATATTGAGAATATTAATAAAATGCAAAATTTCTTTAAATTGTTTATACATAAAAAGGCTTTTCCCATCGTAAAGGAAGGCTATAAACAAATGAAACAGTACCCAAACAACAAAATTATTAGTTTTGAGAACAGATAGCTTTTTTAAAAAGCGGCCAAATACGTCAAATGTATTTAATTTTTTTTTGGCATATAAAGGCGTGTTTTCTTCAGATAGGAATAATCTATGGAGTTAAACAGTAACTTTGAAATAAAGATAAAATTGTCTATTAATTTTGTTCTACTGTACTAGGGCGGCCCTAGGAGATAAAGCATCCGCAATTTTATATTTCAAAAATTGTAAGTTTGTAGCAAAAACACTGAAATATCTCATTTTTTTGTATATTAATTGTTTTGCATTTCAGAGTGACATTAGGGAGTGAAACAGCCTCTTTGTAAACAAAAATATTATTTTAAGACTGCTATGAATTATTAATATAGTAATATTAAAGTTGATGTGAACATTTTTCACAATTCTGTTATAAAGAGTTGTAATAACTCGATATAATCATGAGATCATTAAAGCAGAAATTGTAAATATAAAAAATATCTATGGCAGAAGGGTTACTTTGAAACAATCCTAAAAAATGAAACAGCACTGAAGAAAATGAAAATTGATAGAAGCTACTTTTGCGCTACAAACATATTAATGGTTCACGGTTTAGGTAACTAGGAGGCAGATACTTCGCGTATTACCTCACGCACATAAGTTTGTAACTTTTATCTTTTGTTTATAATTCCATTAGAGATATTTATCATTCGAAACGTTGTAAAATCGACAAAATAAAGACAATGCTTATTGCATTCTTTAATATTTTGGCTATTCAAGCAAATTTACTTTATTGGCTCATTTTTGTTTTCGTATTCCCACAACACTTTAGAATATGATTATTTCGCATAAAAATACTTAATATCTTCCTAAAGATTAAGATATAAAATTATTCTAATAGAAAGTAATAACTGAATGTCAAATGAGATTTTTTGTTAATTTTGAACACGAACACACGTAATAGTTACTTACAGGTTACAGGCTTACAGACTATAGAATATTGCATGGAAGTCTCGCAATTTTATCACCTACACTGAAATAGAGATAGAGATAGACAGAGACAAATTAATATAACTTTCTTAATGAAACATCCTGATAATTTTTAGAATTTCAGATTTCCTCGAAGTTTGCTAATTTTACATTTTTTCGAGATATTTGACAGTTTTAGACTTTGAGAAGCTGTAAAATTTAACAGTTATAAAAAAGTGTAAAAGTTTTTCAGACAAAAAAAAAGAAAACATTTAATGACATAAACGGGAAATTACCTTAGGTATATGATATCCTAGACAAAATATGATGGAATTCTTCATAAGAATCTAAAATTTAAAAGATATTCATTTCTCGTGATCTTCATATATAGTAAGCTTACATTTAGATTTGCACACATATATCCACTTATCATACGTAAATAAAGACACTGCTTCGATACTGGAACATACCAGTTTTTGGTTTTAGTAACATAAATTATTATATTTTACCACATTTTTTTCTTTATCACATCTAAGTTTGTTGCAAGCTAAATTGAGAAGGTAGTGTTATGGTAATGATTTTTAAAGTTAAAAGTTGTTTATCTTAGTCGCTCAAAATTTTATTTCGGAAACCTTAGGGCGTGAGTTCAAAGAGGATGAACAGAAAAGAAAAAAGAAAAAGATAGACACTAAAACATAAACCAAAACAAAGTATTTTATGATAATTTTCACTGCAGTCTCCTAATGCCCTTTTTTAAATCTTAAGGGAAATACGTAAATAAAAGATAGAAGGGGAACAATCAAAAGATAATATTAAAATCACCAAATATGAGGTAAAAAGATAAATATATAACTTATAAAAATAATGTGCCACATAAAGTGAAATAAATGGAATTTGTAAACGAAGATATTAAAGAATTTTAACCCTAAAACAACAAATAAAGTGTTAAAATACAAGGCTTAATGTATGAGTTTATATACAAAAAATAGTTACGCTGACTGTCTTGAAAGAGACAAACTTACAAGTGATGAACAAATTATTGAAAAAATTGAGGGCTACTTGATCAGTCTGTCAAATCCAGCAAATTATAGATATATCATGAATTCAATAAAAATTAATGTTACCGGCTAGAATATCAAGCTTTAAATATGCATATAAAACCAAATACTTTGGATAAATGAAAGATAAGATATAATTTTGAATTAAATATCTTTGTAATTATTGGGAAATATTGAAAATGAGATTATTCTGACAATAAAAGGAATTTAAATAAACTACAAATAATTAAATCATTTAAAATTATTAGAATTTAAATAAAACAAAAATAATTAGACCGATGATTGAGAAGAGAGATGAGGTATGCTTGATTTAAATTTACAATTTTGTAATTACAGTAGTCTTATAATATGAAATTGCTGGGCTAAAGAATGGAAATTTAAATAAATCACAAATGGTTAACTAGCAGAACAATCGAATAAAAGAATGTAATATTAAATAAAGTTCAAAGTAATCAATTAAGTTAAGAGGATTGTTACATCACAAAGATTTAAGAAGACGAAATGAATTTTATTAAAGCCTCAATTTTATTGTGGGGTATAAAAATCGTTGGAAAATAAATACTTGTTTATTATTAGCAGAAAATCACAGAAACATTTAGGAGGACTATAAATTTAAAAGATACTTAAATGAATAAGCACTATGACATTTGTACTTAGTATATGATTAACATAAAAAATAACTTATGCTAGAAAAAACACAAAGTCTTTTACTACCTATGCACCATAAGCACTTAAACCAAAGCAAATACTTGGCAAAATAAAAAGGTGTGTTTACAAAAACTGAAATTTACTAATATTAACAAAACAGCAAAACTTGACTTGTCTCTTACTACCTATGAACTATAAGCACTTAAACCAAACCAGATACTTGGCAATATGATAAGGTATGTTTTACAGAAATTGAAATTTACTAATATTAACAAAACAGCAAAACTGACTTGCCAAATTAATTGAGTCTACTCAAAATCAACTAAATAATAAAAAAAATTACAACATAATAATTGAATCAGAATAAAAATCTTGTTTTAAGGGTGCTTCTTGTAGTGAAATAAAATGAGGTTCTTGCAGTAGAATGAAATAAGTTTCTTGCAGTAAAATGAAAGCCTGAAAAGGAATGGAGAAATGTTCTTAGTAGTACCAATCCACGTGGGGACTATTCCATGAAATATCCTCCTAGTAAGATTCTCTAATAATTTTAAAGAAATAATTACCTTATGTTATAACTTTAAGCAGCCTTGAAGTGTTTCCAATCCGAATTAAGGTTTCCTCATTGGAATATCGCCGATCAGTAGAATTTATTACAAATCGTGTAAACTGGCGGCAAAGACAGAAACTATGAGAACTAACACTTCATTATACTTCTGCAGATAAGTAGTACAAGGGACTTCTTTGTTCAGTCCAAAGGTTATAAAGACTTGTTTACCACAAAAAAACTTAAATTTGACGTATCATATTCCGGTAAATGATACTAACCCATCAGTTACTCTTGATGACAGAGATATACGATAGTCATTGAAAAAGGCATTTTGTCACCCTGAAAAGTCTCAATACATGCCTTCTTGCTACAAAACACGACCACCGATCAACCCGCTACTCCTATCCGTGCATTGTTCATTCGTCCGTAACGTGGAGGGCCCGGTTCATCCGTTCGTTTCGTTGCATGGCGTTTCCGTCTTTTGGGAAGGTAATCAAGTAGACTTTGACCCCGGTGAACCATTCGTCCGAATCAAATCTTTTTTGGTTTTTGTTTCTTTTTTGAAACATTGGAAACTCTTGAAATCAGTGCGAAAGTATTAAATAAAAATTGATGGATTGTGTGGATAAAATATTCATCCATTCGTCGATTCGCCCATTCGTTCATTCATATAAATGGATGAATCGAATGAAGAAATTGACGGACGGATTGCCTTAATCTCGGATTTTGCTAAAGACCTGAAATAATTGGAAGCAAACAATACATGGGAGTATAAAGGGTTGCCTAAATTCAATGACGTTCTTGAGGTGTCGTCAATGCTCTCAGATTTTAACATTAGAGACCTATCGTAGTATACCGTTCGTTAATTATTTAGGAAAAATGATTATAAATTTTGGTTTTTATATATGACTTTCTTGAAAGAGACAACCTATTAGTTATTTTATGGAAGTAAATAGATAATAATTCAGAACTTAACCTTTGTAACAGTAATTTTCAAAATGAATATTACAATATTTTTTGAAAACTAGGGACGCAAAAAACGGAAAAAACCTCAGAGAATGATTTTTCACAGTACTTAACTTGTTAAAAAGGGAGTAAAAAATATATTTGGCAGAAAGTAAGCCACACTTACTAGTTATTTTAAGTTCTGAACAACAAGTAGTGTCTGAATGTGATTTTCCGCTGTATTGTTCGCACAAACTTAAAAGATCAAAATAGTAAGATTTAATGGTTTAATATATAATTTTGAAATAATTTTACCGTTGCAACGGGCCAATAAACGAACTTTAAAAAATCATATGTTATTTTTTGTTTTCATTTATCTGGGTGATCGAAAGCGGCAATAAAGTATTATCGCCAAATGAAAATTTTCCGTAAAGCTATAGAAATATTAAGCACGGAAAAACGATTGGACAATTTTCCGCATTCAATAATTAACAAAATCGCAGTATACGCATCACCAATTTGAAACACCGTATATTTTTTAAATTTGTCAAAATATCCAGTTAACTTCTACGTTTTTGATACACTGTCAGCGAAATTTTATTTTCTCCTGATAACTACTCGTTAATGGGATTGCGCTACCGTTGAGAACATATATTTCCGACAATATAAATGTTCGTTTTCAAGAATAATAGCACGTTTTACAGAAACGTATTTTGACGTGATTTTTTTAGAAGTAAATACATGTAGTATTTGTAAAAATGTATTTTTTTACAAAAACCTAACAAATTGTTGTGTTTGTAGATAAACTACGCTTATATTCTTTATTTCATTTTACATTATACAGAAATTATAGTAGCAGTACCACTTAATTCCTTTGGTATATTTGAAATTTCGAATTACGGTATCGAAAAACAAGGATAACAGCAAGTATTAACTTTTGCCTAGACTAGTGGTATTCAATTCTCCTCTCGTCCCGGATCCAGCATTTAAACATTTTTTACTATCGGATTTGTATATCGAATCAAGTTAGTTCAAATCCGTATTGCAATACGTTTTAACATATTCGCTTCCAAGCCAAATTCACAAAACTTTCGCACATAGCCAGCCTTAAGAGAAGCTTGGCGGACACCGTTATCCAATCTGGCCCTGAAAAAGGAAATTCATTTCGACTTTACACCACGCCACGGTGGACACACGCAGCTGACTATTATGTATATTTTAACACAGCACAGCGGACATTTGAGCGGGCAACAAAGGTCCGGGAGGCATATTTACATATCCTACTATACGACGGAACTAGGGTGCTAAAATCTATTAGCCTTTGTGGCCCTACAATACGCTACAAATGCTCATTGATATAGGCACCAATTCATGAAGCACCTCCGAGTCAATGAGTATATGTAGCGTGAACATATCCTACAAAACTTTGACACTTTTCGTTATTTTTATTTCCCCAGTCCGCTTTTGCCTCTTAAGTCTTTACCTATAAACTATACTTGTTAGTATTAGTGTGAAGTACACCTGTTTGTATGTTATTAATAGTAATGAGGGAAAATTTCGCTAAAAATGTAGCGTGTTGATCCAGTGTGTAAGATAGTACTAAGTACAGTTATAAATAAAGACAAATATACTGTGGAGACTAAAACTAAATTTTCTGAATTCTACGAAAGTGATGGCAGAAATTGGAAATACTCGCTAGAATTACATATTGACTGGATAGTATCAAATACATATCCAAATTGGAAGAGACTTGACTTTCGCAAAGACTTCGTGTGTCAACATTTTAAAAACAAATCTCGAAGTACTAGTCGACTTCGTAATAGAATTTTCAACTGTAAAGCTACATTGGTTGTGAAGATATGTAAATTCACAAAGGTTAAGAAAAAAAAGATTTGTTGATGAGGGCAGGTTTCAACACGACAATAAAGGTAAATATTATTAGTATAAGATTATTATAAACAGGTCCGGATCTAGAGGGAGGGGTACGGGGGTGCACTTGCCCCCGGCGGCGTTATGTTGGCGGGGGGGGGGGAGGGGGGCAAAAGGCAAAAAACAGAGGAGAGCGCTGGCGCTTATTTTACTTCTTGATAAAATGCGGTATCGGGGTTTGAGCGCATACATTTTGAAGTTGAGTAAAAAAAAGTCCTGGATAATTGCTTTGGCAGAGACGCCAGTTTATACTTTTGCACCCCTACCCCCAAATAAATTTCCTAGATCCAGCACTGATGATAAACGCCAAGGGGGTGCGTTATGCAAGCATATGTGTGCCGTAGAACTAAATGAGAAAATGTATTTAAAAAATTTCCCTATGCTCTCTTTTGACGATCGAATATGTTTAGCGAAATTAATGTAACATTATTTCGGAATATGATTGAATCCAGTAGTTTAACAAGTGAATCTCCAAATACTTTGAATACATCATTGCAGCAACATACAGATGAACAATTTCTTCAAGAAGGAATGTTTTATAAAGAAACCGAGTCAACATCTGCGGTTGAGCACTGTAATGAAGAAATTGTCAAAGTGAAGTTAGAAAGAATTACAAACTCCTTTGTAAATATGGTCTAAAATAATCCCAGCAAGCATATGGGAAAAACGCTAAACATATTTAATAAGAAGAAGGGTCAGTAAGTGACGCCTTCAGCATATTCCGAGTTTTGTTCGTTGTTGCCGAAACAAAAAATTTCAAGAGGAAGGAAAATACTTGCACAGCCAACTGCCCTCAGCAGAAAAAATAGCCAAAGAACCCTAACTTGCGGATCGCGCAGGATTCAGTATGGAAGATCTTCTAAAGAAGAAAGAAGGTCATGGTGCAAGCCATTAGTATACGATTTGAAAATTATTATTATTGTTTTATATATGATGGTATTGTAGTAAATAAATACGGCTTTTAAAATCTGTTTACATTATTTTACTTTCATTTAACAAATACCGTAGATGCCTATATCAATGAGCATTTGTAGCATATTGTAGGGATATAGAGGCTAGATAATAGATTTCAGCACCTTGGTAACGTCGTATAGCAGGATGTGTAAATATGCGTCCGGGGCAACCTCGTTGTTACTTAGAATGCTTCAACATAATTCATAAAAATGAATTTCTAAAAGCATAATATTTTAACAACTTTTTTAAAGATATTTTTTGTTTGTGAAAAATATAAATTTTTTATAGTCTTTCATTTTATTATACTAATTATTGTGTCCGCCCTGGCGCATCAAAACTATTTTTTTCTTTATACCACGCTATGGCGGGCATCTAACGATGTTAGAGTAGACAATAATTGATGAAAAATGTATAAATATAACTGTTCGTTGGCTGGTAAAATGACTAATTATGGCGAACACTGGTGTCCGCCCTTGCAGTTAATGTGTTAATAATAAAAATGAAAATTAAATTTTGTTTCCCCCATATTTTTTTTATACTTAATTTTTACGTAATTTACCTAAGGTTCCAGACTATGTTTTGACTTCATGAAAAATTAAAACAAATTAATGCATTTATTAACATTAATGTTGACTGTTGAATTAAAACTGGTTGCATTCATCCGATCTTAGTGATACCGTAGCTCATAACCTAAATAAGCATATGTATAATAGCAGAAATACATAATTTCTGCAGGTGCGAAACGGCCTACTAGAAGAATTGCTTTCGATTATGTCACAGGGTACGCTCCTGCGATCATGATTTCTGGGCCTCTACCCTCATCAGGCAGGCTTGTACCCAGGGAGATCTGAAATAACAGATTGCTCGATATGACAAAATCGAAAACGAAACGTCTATCATACTGAAACAGTATTATAAGCTAAATGTAACACTTAGCACCACCTATTGGGGCTCCGGTGATTTCCGGCTGCAAACCCATAGGTAATTTAAAAAGCATGCACTAGCACCATCATGCGGAGAGTAGATACTAAAAATCGATAAAAATGCGCTCTCACACATCTTTATCAAAAGTTCTTGGCCGGAAAAGATATATGTATAATAGCAGAAATACATAATTTCTGCAGGTGCGAAACGGCCTACTAGAAGAATTGCTTTCGATTATGTCACAGGGTACGCTCCTGCGATCATGATTTCTGGGCCTCTACTCTCATCAGGCAGGCTTGTACCCAGGGAGATCTGAAATAACAGATTGCTCGATATGACAAAATCGAAAACGAAACGTCTATCATACTGAAACAGTATTATAAGCTAAATGTAACACTTAGCACCACCTATTGGGGCTCCGGTGATTTCCGGCTGCAAACCCATAGGTAATTTAAAAATCACCGGAGCCCCAATAGGTGGTGCTAAGTGTTACATTTAGCTTATAATACTGTTTCAGTATGATAGACGTTTCGTTTTCGATTTTGTCATATCGAGCAATCTGTTATTTCAGATCTCCCTGGGTACAAGCCTGCCTGATGAGGGTAGAGGCCCAGAAATCATGATCGCAGGAGCGTACCCTGTGACATAATCGAAAGCAATTCTTCTAGTAGGCCGTTTCGCACCTGCAGAAATTATGTATTTCTGCTATTATACATATATCTTTTCCGGCCAAGAACTTTTGATAAAGATGTGTGAGAGCGCATTTTTATCGATTTTTAGTATCTAAATAAGCATAGTTAATGAGATAAAAATCCAGGTCCGTATTTAAATTAAAAAAGTTGATGATGGTCGCTCGAATATGAAACATCGGATCTAACCTAACTCCAACAGAAGTGAAAGTGACAATGATGAAATGAAGATTATTTTCAGTTGTCGCTTCAAATAATCCTACAATTTTAAAAAAACTAAAAAATAACAAAAAATAACTTTTATGGTTTTTCTGTCATTTTTGGTTTAGTTGAAATGTCAGATAAAATAATTTTCACTTCATCATTGTTACTTCTTCTTCTCTACATATTGGTGAGATTAGTTTTTCAATCCAACGTTTCGGATACGAGCAACCATCATCAAATTTTTTAATTTAAATACGCACCTGGATTTTTTATTTTACTGTTCGATATCTTTTATAACCATATATTAAATTATGACAAATAAAAAAATCATACTATTTGATTTTTTTGAGAATATTCGTATTTGAAGAATTACGAAAAAACGACATCTAGTTAATAGCTCTAAGAGAAGTTAAAGCGCTATTTCTGACACCAAGTTCAATGTAATCGGTCTATCCAATATAGAGATATAAACGTTTGAAAGAAAAAACTTGACCTTCCCCCACCACCTTATTATTGAAAATAAAAAAATCGTAAATAGGAAAAAGTTGCATAATTGCCACAAGAATACAATGCTTATGTTTTTGAAAAATCTCAAGTTCTGTTAATTTACTCATAAATATTTTTGGCCATAATTGTTTGATCAACGGTTACCGAGTTATGGGCCGGAGTCCATTCGTAATTGGACACCCGGTACTGCTACTACTACATTAAAAAACCTGAATACGAATATCCATTTATCTTGAACGTACTTCAAAAGGTAAATTGAGAAGTAACACGTTTCGGTTATGAACCTGCTGCTGACAGCTAACATATCAGGCAGAATATTAATAATAAAGTAATGGTTATGGTCTCACGCGGGAACATTAACGCAACGTAAAGTTATCCTGTATGCTAGGTTACTCCATTATATGATTGTTATTGGTAGCTAATTTGTGTGCATAGCTAATCAAATATTTAAAAATGGAATATCCTAATATAAATCCAACTAAAAATATTTACAAATCCAAAGTCACCTTTTCTTGAAGACCTGTTTTTTAAATCATTCAAGAAATAGAAACGACCCCTGAAATCTCTTTTTTAACAACCATGTAAACGTGCAAAATAAATCGAAATAACTTTTTTAAAAATTGAAGAAATTTGACTTGAAAATTTAACAAAATCAGCTGACTACTCAATCTCAAGTTTATGTAGGTGAACCCAAAAAGCTATTCCTCTACTGATTTGATCTGCTCTACTCATTATCATTACAATATACAAAAAATGTTGTTTATTGTGATATATTTGTTACTTCAGCAAACCCATATTTATTGTCGGATTCATCCATTTTCTCATGGGCCAATTTGTTTCTTTGCCTGTTTAAAGTTTTATAATAATAATTATTGACGCCCATTAAGTTACTTAGTTTTTTAAAAATACTACAAAGTCAAATTTTAAACTACCATTAAAAAATCAAAATTTACAAAATGACCATAACAAAAAATACGAAGTGGACATTCAGAAAACAGTTACTGCTAAATAAAAACGCATTAAAACAATCTAGTAATTAAATGTGTGCTAAATTTTCTAATATTGGTGGCGTCACATAAATCCTTATAGTAGCTGGCTACTCTCCACCTCCTTTTCTGTCTCATTCTTAAAATCCTATTTGAAAATGCTGATAATTCAGTTCCTTGAAAACACAGTCGGTTCATATTATTTAAATTTCTGGTTCTCCAAGCAAAGACCAAATATTTTACAGGCATTATTCTGATAATAAAACTAACACTGTAGCCTAATAACGAAATATGTTGATCAAGAGAATCCTAAAAATGTTATAATTTGCTGACAACGATTTATAACTTACTAAATCATTACTTAAGATACATGTAATCAAATGTAATTTTTCTTTATTTGTCGTCGTTCAGATACGATAACATAACATATTTGATAGATTGTTGGATTCCCTAATACTCTTTGAAGTGAGGTTAAACACAGTCTTAATTAATTTTTAAATCTAAAACATCAAAATGCATCAGCGCAGAGGCACTCTAAATGCGCGTAATCCTTCTTCGTCTTGTTGTTCTGTTCGTGACTTTTTTTCAGTATTACTTTGTACTCCTAAGAAGGCCACGGCAAAACTCGTTTCGCTGAAATGTGCTATTAGTCTTGAAAAATGGACATTTATATTGCCTGAAATATATATGTTCTCGACGCTGCAATCCGAATAAAGAACAAATATCACGAAAAATAAAATTTTAAAGATAATTTATCAAAAACGTAGAACCTGATTGCTTTGATTGGCAAAGGAGCAGGCACAAATTATATTAGTGCATGGTTTTGACCAAACTTCTATCGTCGGATTTTAAACTTTTATTTTTTATTTATAGAGTGCTAAAAATTGAATTTTAGAACATAATGACTTTATTTTTCTGCAGAAACTAAAACCTGCTATATTAACTATTGATCTCAATTTCTAAGGATAATTAAAATTTTGTTAAATATTTTAAAATGAATAAATATTTCTGATTTAAATAAAGAAAATGCGTTTTTTGCGTTAAATAAGGTATTGTAATATAAGCCTAAGTTACTTTAATCCTTAATGCATTTCTTCATAATTTTCGTCAACTATTTATTGCAGGACAATTTCACATTTTTATTTATACTATAGAGAAGATATACGTTTCTTAATGCATATATGTAGCCCTAAATGTTAAACTGGACAAACAAATAAAGAGGATTTAAATTAAAGATAATGTCTCGAAATATATAAAATCAATTCTTGTTTTTTTGTAACGGTGATTATAGAAGCAACCTTAAAGTTTCAAATTATGGTTAAAAAAATGTTGCGCATTATAGTTATAGATAAAGTCTTCAATTTTTTAAATATTTCATTTATTCCTATATTATTGTAGCAAAAGTACGTGATAACCCAAAGTTACATTTTTCAAAAAATGTAACACTCCGCTTTTTACATTTTTGGATTCTATGATGAATTGTAGAATTTATTTGTTCTGAAGTAATTGATATCTAAAAATGTCTATTATTACGACGTTAACGCCCTATATAATACAAACGGTTTAACTAAAAGTGATTATCTTAGTTTTGAAAGATCTATCACCTGATATTAACTTCCGGTTTAACCGGAAAATGATATCAGGTGATAGACCTCTTACAGGAAGTTGCAAACCACTTTGCTCTAAGTTAAACTGTTTAGATTGTACAGCTCATTAACGCAGCAAATATATCAATTTTCAGATTTCAATTACTCTTATCAAAAAATGTAAAAAAAAACATACGTGGTGTTCCATTAGAAAAAAAATGTAAATTTGGGTAGCCAGGCATTTTTGTTATACCCTGTATAAGAATAATTTAAATATTTAAAGAATTCTCGACTTTATCTAAAACTTTCATGTAAAATAAATCGCTATAGAGACAAAATTTAAAAAGTTAAGGGCGATCTGTACAGATACAGTCTAGAGTTAGGCTATATTTATAAATACGTTATTTCCTAGTAGGAGAACTATAGAAGTTTTTTTCTACACATTAGCGGATTCACCTAATAATTATAATAATAATAATAATAATAATAGTCCGAAATTCTTCCATAACAAACAAACTAACCTCCACAAGGCACTAGTGAAGGCAGAACAAGAATTATACTCCGCTCGACATGTCTTAAACAAGCCACGCATCAGACGCACACAGTCACATCCATTCAGGACTAGAAAAGATGAACACCTGGTCTGATAAAACACTCCACGGAAGACACAGATACCACATAAAGCAAGACCAGATACATAAAAAACTTTCGTATACGTGGTCACAAGAAGGGCAGCTTTTTCCCGAAACAGAAGGCTTCCTACTTACTATCCAGGACAAAATCATAACAACCAGAAACTACCACATGCACATCATCAAGGACACAACGATTGAAGACGACAGGTGTAGGAGATGTCACCAGCAGAGAGAAACGATCGATCACATATCGAGTGGATGTAGATTAAAGGCCGGAACTGAATACACCGCGAGACACAACTCAGCAGCGAAGGTCAATCATCAAGCATTAGCCACAACATACAAAGTAACGGAGAACACAGACCCTTACTACCATTATACACCAAACAAACAAACAAACAAACAAAAGTATGCTTTATTGCCGCAGAAAAATTCTACAATTTTATGGACAAAGCAAAATATACCTAAAAATAAGACATATCAAAACATTAATCGAAAATAATTTCGACAAGTCAGTGCTTTTTTTTTTTTTTTTTAAATGTAAATTATCAATTTACCAAATCGTAAAACACACGTTAGAATATAGCATAACATTGCAAACAGTAAATGAATCATGATAACCTTATAAAAGTAAACAAACACACATGTACGAGGTGAATAATTTCGATGACATTGAAATCAAAATTGCAACTATGCGACCTTAAACTCTATGTTATTATAGTTATACAAATAATTGTGATGTTAAACAGAAGGTATATTGAACTAGTGCAGAATGTAGTATACAAAAAGAATTAAATTGTTTTTAATCCAATACCAAACAAAAATAATTAAGTTTTAAGTGAATGTTCGACAGTTCTTTTCCCTATATAATGATTTACAAAATTCTATGCTATGAGTTAGGACATGACTCACAAAAGATTTAAGTAAACAAGCGAGTTTAGTGACAATTTAAAGAGACTTACTCACTGAAAAAAAAATCATTAACGCTGTAAAGTGGTCTCTCAATGAGGTATGCTTTGGTGTTTTTTCGAAATTGTGCAAGCATAGGGATAGATTTTAAATGTACTGGCAGATTGTTGTAAAGTTTTATGGCGTTGTAAATAATTGATTTTTTTATTAATTCTGTGGAAGGAATGGGAAGATAAATATCATGCCTAGAGTTTCTGGTAGGGTATACATGTTGTGGCCTTTCTGGGAGGGTGTTTATATGTTTTCTCAGCAAACATACCGTTTCCAAAATAAATAATGCAGGAAGTGTTAATATTTCATGTTTTTTGAAATAGTATTGGCAGTGAGCTCTATTATTTAGACCAAACAAATAACGAATGGCTCTCTTTTGAAGCATAAAAATACTACGAAATTGCTCGGTGGTACAGCAGCCCCAAAAGGGAAGGCCATAGCGGAGGTGGGATTCAAATAAAGAGAAATAAGTGAGTCTGGCAGAAGGAACGTCTAGTTCTTTTGAAACTGATCGAATGGCGAAGCAGGCGGTAGAAAGTTTTTTAGTTAAGGTGTCAATATGATTAGACCATTTTAGGTTGCTATTTATATTTAAACCCAGGAATTTAACCGACTCTACGTATTCAATATTGCTGTTATGTACCTGAAGTGGTTGTAAAGTTCCCTTATAAGATAACGCCACCGTTTTATCGACGTTAAAACAAAGCATATTGGAATCGGACCAAGCCTTAATTATAACCAAGTCTTTGGAGATACTAGAGTGTAAAGACGTTGTATCAAAATCACTCCATGTTATGCTTGTGTCATCAGCAAAAAGGGAGATTCTTCCATTAATTTTAAGGTTCGTGATATCATTAATGTATAACAAAAAAAGAATAGGTCCCAAGACTGAACCTTGAGGAACTCCACTTGTAATCAACTTACAATCAGAATCGGAACCATTAGCCCTTACAAGTTGTTGCCTTTTTCCAAGATAAGATTTGAACCAATTTAAAGAAGTACCACGAATTCCATAAAAATGTAGTTTGTTTATCAGAATTTCATGACTAACACAATCAAAGGCTTTCGCATAGTCACAAAAAACTGAGGCAGTTGGGTGGTTGTTATTGAGAGATGAGTAGACGCCTCTAAGCAACGTGAACATGGCGTCACTGGTGCACTTGTTGGGTAGAAATCCGAACTGCTCCGGGGATATTATCTGATGTTTCAGGAGAAATGGCATAAGACGGTTCTTCAGTAGCCTTTCGATGATTTTTGATAGCACTGGTAGTAGTGCAATTGGGCGATAATTGCAAGAGTTAGTTTTTTCGCCGCCTTTATGAAGTGGAATAATTATAGCTGTTTTAAGGCAATCAGGGAATACACCTTTTATAAAGGACTCATTTATTAATGTTGTAAGGGCCTCTATGACTGGGAGTGGCAAGTTCAGGAATATTCTAATTGATAGGCCATCAGTGCTACACGAAGATTTACTTTTAATATTATGTATTACCTTCAATAGTTCAGTGTTGCTAACGGGACTTAAGAAAAAGCTATCAGCTAAATTTTTTGAAGGAGGGAGAAACGAAAGAGGGTCCAAACTTGGCGAGATACTAGAGGTAACATTTTTGCTTACATTAATAAAATAATCATTTAGATCATTAGCCCCTGGCAAGATCTGAGTCACAGGGTTTGATTTGTTTCTGAGGTTATTGATGATGGACCAGGTTTCTTTTGAAACGTTATTAGAGTTTGTTAGACGTTTTCGGTAGTGTAATTTTTTTGCTGACTTAATAAGAGTAGTGTAGATCCTCCTATAATTAGAGATATAGTCGAGAATAAGAAAGGAGTCGGTGAATTTTTTTATATATGAGAGCGAGCGCATATTTTTAGCAGAAATTCGTATTCCTTTCGTGGTCCACGGTTTATGCCGCTTAGGTTTGATATTCTTAAGCGGGAAGGCCTTGTTAAAAGCACTTAAAGTTTTATTTAAAAAAGTTCTGAAGTTTGTGTTGACATTATCAGATTCAAAATTCCAATTGGTGTTAAAGCAAATATTATGAAATACTGAGAAATTTGCGGCCGAGAAAATTCTGCCCCGATGGCGAGATCTTGGTAAGGGCCTAATAGGTAAACTAAACCTGGAAATTACCGCCTCGTGATCGGAAAGACCTGAGTTATAGACCTGTGATTGCACCTCTGATGGAGAAAAATCAGACGCCATGTAATCGATGATAGAAGAAGAGTTTTTTGAAATTCTAGTTGGCGAGGATACATGCATTGAAAGACCGAAAGAGTCGAATATAGAAATTAGATATTTCTGGATGGCACAAACAGTAGCATAGTCAATATTAAAGTCTCCGCATAGAATTTTTTTACCTTTAATCGGTAGGCTGTCTAGCAAACTTACCAGGCTATTTAAAAATGATTGTACATCAGAGTTTGGTGATCTATAAATACAAATTACATAAAGGTCAAGGTTTTGATTATATACTATAGAGAATTCAAACCAAGATCCATACTTGAAAACAAAAACTACAAGCTCGACTGGGACATTGACCTCCAGACAGATAAAACAATCCCCGCAAACAGACCCGATATCACTTTTCAATCCAAAAAAGAAAAGATCACTTATTTAATCGACAGGGTTGTCTCCAACGACGAGAACATCCAAGCGAAATACAGTGAGAAGATCGCCCAATACACCAACTGGGCAATGGAAATAAAAAGGCTGTGGAAACAGGAAAAAGTCCATCATTGTTCTTTCCGTCATATCAGCAACAGGTCTCACCCCAACAATGTTTACACCGCATTTGGCTCAATTAGGACTTAATACAGACATTCACAGGAACATCCAGTCATTTTGAAAACATGTATCATCGTTAGATGATTTCTTAATACACAATAGTTGTTTTTTTTTTCTTTTTTTTGTTTTTATTTTGTACTGACTAGGTATAATCCTGTCAGTACAAAATTCAACCACAAGAATACTGTGAGACAACAAGGTGATAGTAATAATAATAAATTGGATTATTTATGTTCAAAAAATACTATGAAATCGTTTCAATGATATGACTAAAGGGTACATAAATAAACATTTTCCCATTAAAGAAGTCTTGTACATGGGTAAACGTTTGGATATATTGCTCAACATATCAAGATAAGTATCATGTACTACTTTTATACAAGATTACAAAAAAATAAATTAACGTTATTAAATTTGATTTCACGTAGAATTCTACTCGGATCCGAGTCACTTAACCCATGTAAGGACCAGTTTTGAAATATACAAAAAAATGCTCTAAATATATATAAAAATACATGAAATTTGCTTTTAAATTATCATGGAATCATATGAAAAAAAAAAATGTTTGTCTCAGCTGTTTTGTTGGACCACCTAATTTAGGTCGGCCAAAATATTTTTAGGCATTTATATTTTTTTTTGTGTATAATATTCAGGACCGGCGAGAGGCATGGGCAAGTCATACACCGCAAACAACCCCGCGTACTCCGCGCGCCTCATTTCACTCACAGCGGCCTCGAGTTTCAACCCTCTATTCCGATCATGAATTTTTTAAAATCCTCAGTTAGTTGAAAATTGGTTACTGTTCACTGGATTTTCTAAAGGGCGGCCACGTAAAATTATTTGCACGTGGCTTGGATTTAATAATACGCAAACAAAATATCATATGCAAGAATAGAAATAGAAGTAACATAAATTTATTTTTATTTTTAAGGTAATTATACCGAAAATTAACACAATGCAAAATAATAGTAACAAAAATGAAACCAAATGAAATAGGCTAAAACCTAAAAAGCTTCAGTAGCAATAAAATTACGTTGGAATAATATGAGATCCTTGAACACAAATTAAAATAAAGTATTTGTGGATATTTTGAAAAAATAATGTATTTTATAGAAGTGCTTTCTCCAATAGCAAGCTCTGTTTTAAAAAACTACGGGCCTGGAATTTTCATATCCATTTTAAACCTCTTTTTTTTCAAAATCCTACACAAATATCAGTAGATCATACTACTGAAGTTTCGATACAAAAAACGCATCATCAAATTGAAATATGTATGCCAATTAAAAAAAGTATGTACAACCTGGTCATTTCAACTTATCCACAATTTAATCGGCTACAACTTTTTTAATTTTCAAGATGATCCAGAAAACGAATTTTATAACTAATCACCAAGTTTTTTTTTAACATAAGGATAATTTAGAAAGTGTCAGTTTTCAAAAATATAAATATAATTTGCGACGAGACACACTATCCACTTTACTTTCAGTAGAGATGCCTCTCTCTTCTGGTACTAAATATTCCGGGTTTAGCCCTTTTGTCTTTAATAATAAACGAGAAAATGAAGAAAATTTCGTCTTAAAGACGAATGTGGTTAGATAGCATTGGTCTTGTGCGGCAGCTAGACTATGATGAGCCAATATCCAACCTAGAAGGCAGTAGTTTCGCAGCATTCTGACAGGAGCCCTAAAAAAATTCGGTCCAAATGAACCTTGGTTTTTTAATGACGTTGTTATACCCCCTCATCCTTTTGCAACCTAGCTAGCGTCACGCTTAGTGTCAGTTTAAAGTAAACAAAAATTATTATGACAAAATTATAATATTATATAAAAAGTGTCCCCTCTACATTTTCATTAGAAATCAGCAATATATATTTTAAAAAATTAAAATGATTAGTACAATAGAATTTCGTGCTATTAAAACCCCATATAAAACACGATATTTTAATAATATACTCATTTTTCACTATATCAACCTTCATCGCTATACACATCACTAATCACAAAAAAACGTTTTGTGTCAAGAATAATGGTATTTGATATAATAACCAAAATAATTTGATGAAATAAATATATCAGCATAGTGTCAATTTAGCTTATCCCATAGATATAATACGACAATGGACTGGGACTTTGCGACGATTCATTGACTGCAACGCAGTGCGAGAGAGAGAGGGAGCTAATTAGGGCGGAAATCCCATTAGTTGCGAGAGAGATGGATCTAATAAAGGCAGAAATTTATCCCTCTCGCAACTAGTAGGATTTTATTACCGCCATCAATCCCACGCGTGGGCGTCAAAGTGAAACATTGCGTATATGTGGCGGGGCCAGTCCATATTATGTATAATGTCAATGATCTATCCGCATTTAACGAAATACTGGTATTAGAGGCTTTCATTTTTACCTGTTACCTAGATCTACTACTATGTAGAGTTAATGGTTTTAAAGGTATATTAAGGTTTTGTAGCTGAATGAGGGATTGGATATTATAAAACGAGTTGCTTTTAAACAAACACAACATTTTTTTACATATTACGTCATTATTCTAAAATTTAAAAAAACAAGGCACAATCTTAAAAAACAAACAACTAATTATGTAACTAGTTAATGTATAATAATATTTGCATCATAAATTATGTTTGGACCATAAACCCCCTGCCGATTTCTATCGAATTTAAATCCCGACTTTTTAAATTCCATGGCTGCTTTTATTTTTAGACTTGGAATCGATTTTAATAAAAACTTGTAATTTAAAAAGTTTTTTTTTAATATTACTCAGATGTAATTCCTTCATTTTCGGGGGCAGTTTATTGTAGATATTATAAATTTTAATTTTGGGGAGTTTATCGGATTTCGAGCAAAAAGCTCCGAATAACGAGATTCCCTTTTATCTACTAAGATTTTTCCTTTCAATGATTGCACTATGTTGTGTGCAATAAAATTATATTACATTCCTTTCAAAAATTTTAATTTTGGCTCTTATGTACACCGTGTTTCATATAAATGTACCCACTATATTATCTGGAAATTCGTAATAGATATGAAAAAATATTTCATACAAACGTTTCTTTAACTTTAAAGTTTTTTTAACATATGTTTTCATGGATTTTCTTTGGGTAGTAATTTCCAGTTTACAAAGCATCAATTTATATACGGAATACAAAATTTTTGTCCACACTTATACAGGGTGACATACTCCTTTTTAAAGTGAAAAAAGTCGATTTTTTTAAAATAAAACACCCAGTAAGTTTACTTTAAAATATATATATATATATATATATATATATATATATATTTATATATATATATATATATATATATATATATATATATTATTTCAATTTTCTTGATTTAAGGTCAATTTAAAAAATTTACACATATACTTTAAATCATATATTTGCCCATAAACATGATGTAGTTAGATAACGTTTCGACCGCACTTCGGTCTTTTTCAAATCTAAAAATGGAGAAGGGCGTAGAATTTTAATTTAGTATTTTTACATTTAATATTTTATTTTGTTAGTATTACCTTAGAACGTAAACTATTAAGGAAAGTACATTTATTTTTAATTTTATAAAAATGGAAAGTGAAAATTTTCCTTCTTACCTCAATACGTAGGATTATTCAAAACGGTACAAGATGTCACATTTCCACATATATACATACACATCGATACAATTAAAACACACGTATTATGTTAAAACATTAAGATAAGACATCACATTGGTTATTCCAGTATTGAAATATAAAATTTACTCAGGTTGTTGACGTCCTTCTTATCGTTGATGGCATTTTTACTTTTTTGTATTTTGACCATCTCAAAAAATTCTCTTTTTTTAGTTTGCGGTTCGGATTTTAAGATTTTGGTGTTACTATAATCAAAGGTATGTTTTTTTGAAATTTCATGATTTGTTAGAGCCGTCGCGTTTTTTTTGTCATACTTGTGACCCTTCAGTGGGTTTTCCAAGTATTGGCTAGTTTGACCTATGTACACACTGTTGCAATCTTTGCAGGGTATTTCATAAATAACATTACTTTTTTTGTTTTTTGGGATTTTGGATTTTAATCTGGAAAAATTATTTGATAGTAGATTGGAAGCCTTGTGACAAGTTTGAATATTATATTGTTTAAATAATTTTTGAAGTGGTTGGGATAAGCCGTTTATAAAGGGTAAAGATATAAATTTTTTTGTGTTTGAAGTCTGATTATTTTTTCTGTCGTTCGAGTTATAAAATTTGTGGATTCTACTTTTAATGGTTTTGTTTATAAGATGTTCGGGATAATTATTTATTTTTAGAGCATTTCTGGCTTTTTCTAAGGCTTGCTTCCGGTATTCAGGATCTGAGAGCATGATGGCGCGATCTGCTAAACCTACAATTACGGATTTTTTTTGGGAATTTGGGTGGTTCGATTTATAGTTTAAGTATCTAGAAGACCAAGTTGATTTTGTATACCATTCAGTTTTCATATTTTCGCCTATATGGTGTATTGTTAAGTCTAAAAAGTTAATTCTGTTATTTTTTTCGACTTCAATTGTAAATTGTAAGCTTTTATGAAATTCGTTAAATGTAGTTAAGACATTATTTACTTGATTTTCTGGTATTGTAGTAATGCAGTCATCAACATAACGGTAAAAAAATGGTATGTCGATGTTTAGATTTTTTAAAACTTTTGTTTCCAGGTCTTCCATTACTATTTGTGCTACAACGCTTGAAATGGAGGCACCCATTGCGCATCCCTCTGTTTGTTGATATAACTGATCTTCATATAAAAAATATGTGGAGTTAAGGGTTAATTCAACTGCTTTGATAAATTCCTCTTGTGGTATATCTGTATATTTTTTAATTTCTGACCTTTCTTTTATTACTTTTATTGCAAGTGGTATGGGTACATTTGTATATAAGGATATTACGTCTAACGAGATTAGCAGGTAGTTTTTTGGAATTTTTATATTTTTTATTTTTTGTTTAAATTGAAATGAATCTTTTATATAATAGTTGTTTTTGTATATAATATTACTGAGGATACCTTTTAAGTAATTTGATAGAGGGGTGTATGGGGATTGTATGCAAGAAACTATTGGGCGCAATGGGATATCATATCATCAAATTACTTAAAAGGTATCCTCAGTAATATTATATACAAAAACAACTATTATATAAAAGATTCATTTCAATTTAAACAAAAAATAAAAAATATAAAAATTCCAAAAAACTACCTGCTAATCTCGTTAGACGTAATATCCTTATATACAAATGTACCCATACCACTTGCAATAAAAGTAATAAAAGAAAAGTGGTCAGAAATTAAAAAATATACAGATATACCACAAGAGGAATTTATCAAAGCAGTTGAATTAACCCTTAACTCCACATATTTTTTATATGAAGATCAGTTATATCAACAAACAGAGGGATGCGCAATGGGTGCCTCCATTTCAAGCGTTGTAGCACAAATAGTAATGGAAGACCTGGAAACAAAAGTTTTAAAAAATCTAAACATCGACATACCATTTTTTTACCGTTATGTTGATGACTGCATTACTACAATACCAGAAAATCAAGTAAATAATGTCTTAACAACATTTAACGAATTTCATAAAAGCTTACAATTTACAATTGAAGTCGAAAAAAATAACAGAATTAACTTTTTAGACTTAACAATACACCATATAGGCGAAATATGAAAACTGAATGGTATACAAAGTCAACTTGGTCTTCTAGATACTTAAACTATAAATCGAACCACCCAAATTCCCAAAAAAAATCCGTAATTGTAGGTTTAGCAGATCGCGCCATCATGCTCTCAGATCCTGAATACCGGAAGCAAGCCTTAGAAAAAGCCAGAAATGCTCTAAAAATAAATAATTATCCCGAACATTTGATAAACAAAACCATTAAAAGTAGAATCCACAAATTTTATAACTCGAACGACAGAAAAAATAATCAGACTTCAAACACAAAAAAAATTATATCTTTACCCTTTATAAACGGCTTATCCCAACCACTTCAAAAATTATTTAAACAATATAATATTCAAACTTGTCACAAGGCTTCCAATCTACTATCAAATAATTTTTCCAGATTAAAATCCAAAATCCCAAAAAACAAAAAAAGTAATGTTATTTATGAAATACCCTGCAAAGATTGCAACAGTGTGTACATAGGTCAAACTAGCCAATACTTGGAAAACCGACTGAAGGGTCACAAGTATGACAAAAAAAACGCGACGGCTCTAACAAATCATGAAATTTCAAAAAAACATACCTTTGATTATAGTAACACCAAAATCTTAAAATCCGAACCGCAAACTAAAAAAAGAGAATTTTTTGAGATGGTCAAAATACAAAAAAGTAAAAATGCCATCAACGATAAGAAGGACGTCAACAACCTGAGTAAATTTTATATTTCAATACTGGAATAACCAATGTGATGTCTTATCTTAATGTTTTAACATAATACGTGTGTTTTAATTGTATCGATGTGTATGTATATAAGTGGAAATGTGACATCTTGTACCGTTTTGAATAATCCTACGTATTGAGGTAAGAAGGAAAATTTTCACTTTCCATTTTTATAAAATTAAAAATAAATGTACTTTCCTTAATAGTTTACGTTCTAAGGTAATACTAACAAAATAAAATATTAAATGTAAAAATACTAAATTAAAATTCTACGCCCTTCTCCATTTTTAGATTTGAAAAAGACCGAAGTGCGGTCGAAACGTTATCTAACTACATCATGTTTATGGGCAAATATATGATTTAAAGTATATGTGTAAATTTTTTAAATTGACCTTAAATCAAGAAAATTGAAATAAAAATATATACTCAAACTGGTCAAAGAAAAATTAAACCATATATATATATATATATATATATATATATATATATATATATATATATATATATATATATATATATATATATATATATATATATATATATATTGAATATATATATATATTCTTGAACTTTTTTATATATATTTTTCAGGTTCATACAAGGAATAAAACAAAATTATTTCATATCCTTGTTTTAAATATAAAATTTTTATTTTATCAAGCAAACTTGCAAAACAAAAAATTTCCTCTTTGTAGTTAATAATATCATATTTACAAAAAAAATTTAGTTCATGACTCTAACCACTTGTTCATATTTTTATTCATTTTTTAGTGTACACAAGATCATTGATAAAGGCTAAAAAATAGCCGAAACATTTGAATTAAAACAAAACGAAAAAATAACAAGAATATGAAATAATTTTTTTTTATTCCTTGTATGAACCTCATCCCAAGAATATAAAATATATATATATATATATATATATATATATATATATATATATATATATATATATATATATATATATATATATATATATATATATATATATATATATATATATATATATATAATTATATATATATATATATATATATATATATATATATATATATATATATATATATATATATATATATATATATATATATATATATATATATATATATATATATATATATATATATATATATATATATATATATATATATATATATATATATATATATATATATATATATATATATATATATATATATATATATATATATATATATATATATATATATATATATATATATATATATATATATATATATATATATATATATATATATATATATATATATATATATATATATATATATATATATATATATATATATATATATATATATATATATATATATATATATATATATATATATATATATATATATGTATATATATAACTAATATAATATATATAATATATATATATATATATATATATATATATATATATATATATATGTTCTATACCTACATTCAATGGTTATAGAGAAAATCGCAATTTAACAGAAAATCTCAATTATTTCTTGAATATTGTGATCCTGCATACTCAAAAAAAATTATAGCAGGCCATGGAATGGATAATATTTCTATTTGCATAACTATACTGTATATTTATTTATTGCTAACTTTTAAACTTAAAACCATTATTGAAAATTAATATTAGAAACAAAGTATCAACATAGACAACATATTATTATAACAACACATAACATAACAACAGATTACATGGAAATAGCAAAACAGAAAAAAATTTAAAAGAAACGACTATATAATTGATTTTCTACACACCGTCGGTTTTCTGCTATGCATATTATATATCGCAATTTTAATTTGCTTAACCAAATGTTTATTTGTCTCAGAACAGTAGTGAGTATCCCGTAGTGGAAAATATCGCCTCATCTGTCCAAAGAATTTTATTTAAAATCCCTCTTTCAAAATGTAGGTATCATTGGCATACAAAAATCCCGTGTGGTCTGATAAAATCAGCTTCACTTAAAAATTGAACTGGAAAAAACTTATATGTGGATATTTTGTTTTATTTTATTACTCGATATATGCTTGTTATGGAAAAATTCAAATCACTTTGTGCATCTTTTAACGAGTAGGTGTATGATATTCAATGAAATATAATAAAACCTCCATTTGAAAATATTCAGAGACAACTGAACGAGCTTTTTCGCTTTTTCTATATTTTGAGTTCATAAATCACTGCAAATTTTCTCAAAAATTTTCTTGTTTGGTATTTTTGGCATGGAAAATATTCGGCGATACTCTCTTAATACAAATTTAATCGTTCTTGACTTGAATATTAACCCATTTTTTAAAATAGAACTAGTTAACACCGATATAAGGACACGTTTTTAAAATGTAATTATTTTAAATTGTTGTCATGTCATCCCAGCAAAATTGGGACATCCTGTATATATGGAAACATTGTATTTTAAAAGAACTTTAAATTTAAAGAAACTTTTGTAGGAATCTTTTTTTCGTATCTATTACGAATTTCCAGATAATATAGTAAGTAATTTTATGTGGAACACGGTGTACCTTTATCTTTATTTCAATTCACTTTTAAATGTGCGCCTTTCAGTCAAGATTTGCAAATTATTTAAATGACTTCAAATATGGACGTAATTTCCCTTCATCCAATAAAATTGTGTACCTTATTCCTTTTGATTTTGCCTCAGGGAAGGTAATGTTTTAGATTACATCTCTTGTTGGGAGTCCTATTCTAAAACACTATTTAGTTTAAACCAGAGATATCTAATAACGAAATTATACTGATATAATAAGTGCCTGAAACTGGCATAATATTTGATCTCGGGAGAAATTTATTTGTATTCTATTGTCAATTGCAATAGTTTACTGCGATTATTCGTTCTGTTTAATTTAAGGCCGTGTTTAAGGAAACCTTAATTCCATCAAAAAGGTTTATTTGATTCGGATAGCTGTATCAAATAATGTCAATCTTATTAAAAAACTTTTCAATGAAAACATAATATGGTAATTTGTTTTAATACTTAGGTTTAGGTTAAATTCAAGATACTTAGGAATAATAATCTATTATACAATATGTAATAGTAGTGACAATATCACAAGATTTATGAATTTCTTTTATATGATATGACCAACCGCTGTCATTTTATGTCAAAAGTTGTCCAGCGGATTTATGCACAAATAATGCATACAAAAATAAAGACATATTTAATATGTATAATTATTCCTATAAGCCACGTGGTCCCGACTGACTAACTCATACATTCATCAACGTAGAATGAAAACTATTAGAGCAAGAGAGAAATGGCCCCGGTACAACTTCTAGTATAGTGCATATACCCACTAAAAAGGATTCTTTTCTAAAATTCAAAGATATAATAATAGATAAACTGTGATTTTTCGAAATATTATAATGTCTCTAGATCTAATTAAGATGGTTTGTTTTAAAACGTTCTTTATGACACCATCTAAAATCCGCTTACAAATGTCTCATTACCACCTCACTCATGAGATATCAACTTGGTTTTTAGCTATTAATATATAAAGAACCAGTTTCTGGGTTTTTCGAAATTTTCATATTGAACGTGTAAAAAGGCATAATGTACAATTCCAGCAAATTGCAGTTAAGATGAAAACTACTTAACTGTACTTATGAAGTTTGAATATTTTACTGAATTATCAGTGTTTACTGGCTCATATCTACTTCTCTTACCTATAATTGAGTGGCGTAATCAACTTTTTGCGGTGAGCTGTAATTATTTAGATATTACTCCAGGTTGTTTCGTTAAAAGAACACCATGTTTATTTGTAAACCAAATTTTCTTGCTTATTTCCAACTTTTTAAAAATATATATTACTTTTTATTTATTTTCATTACTAAGCCCTCTTAATTAAAAAAAAATCTTTTTGTTTTGATTTATGCAATGCGAACTAACAACAATTAATTGCTGTCAAGACTCAAATAGGTACATTTCACTCTAACAAACGATGATGTTAATTCTTATTAATTCTGAATAACCTAATATTTATTTTTTAATAGAGGAATATATTGTTGCATAGGTGGATCGGTACCAGCCAGAGCACGGCAGTGGTGAGGCACTAGGTGGATCTATACCAGATTAGGCACTGATGCGCTACAATGCAGAGGTACCATCATTTTAAGTTATAACATAAAAGACGCTTTCGCCATATCTTCGCCGTGTTTTCTGCCAAAGTTACTCATTTCTCTCTATTCGAATCCCATCTCCACTATGGCTTTCCCCTTTTGGGGCTGCTGTACCACCGAGCAATTTCTTAGTATTTTTAGGCTTCAAAAGAGAGCAATTCGCTATTTATTTGGTCTAAATAATAGAGCTCACTGCGAAAACTATTTCAAAAAAACATGAAATATTAACATTAATGTTCGCACTCTTCGAAAAAAACCAAAGCGTACCTCCTTGAAAGACCTTTTTACTGTGTTACTGATTTTTATAATGAATAAGTCTCATTAAAATGTTTTTTATTTCTTTACTTAAATCTTTTTTGGTGTCATGTTCCAGCTGCTAGCATAAAATTTGAAAATCATTTTATAGGGGAATGATTGGTCTGAGAGTCTGTTAAAATTAATTATTTTGTTACGTATTAGATTAAAGTTATACATTTTCTTTTTTTTAATACACTTTAGTTACTATATTAGTGCAGTACACTTTGTTTAACTTCACTTATTTTGCTTGTATAACGATAACAAAATTGAGTTTAAGGTCGTGTAATTTTAATTTCATTGTCATCGAAATTATTCACCCCGCATTTATATTGTTTATTTCCTTATTATTAAGGTCACCTAAATTCACTAACCGCTTTACGGCAGTGTTATATCCTAACGAATGTTTCTTTTTTCGTGATGGTTTTATAGCTATCATTACTTGGTATAGTTACAATTTATGAATTTGCATTGACCTCTCGAAAAATAAGATTTTTTTTCGATTAATATTTCGTTTAATGTAGAAACTTATTTTTTTTAATAGCTTTTCGGAGATTTCAATCCAGCGCGCCTTCCGAAATCGCTTCAATGTAGCTTTATTGGGACTTGTTCCGGACCGGAAATCGATTGATTGTTGAATGACCATGTTTCTAGATACCGGAAATGTGACGGGAAGAAGAACTGGACTTCCATGACCAGTCAGATCACCTGAAAACGTTGAAGAAGTTAGAGCTTCAATCTTGCACTCCCCATATCTATCCTTTTGTGAGACGAATTTCTCAATCCTTATAAGTTGACAATTGTGCATCTCACGAAGAAATGCATGTGAAGGGATTCTCGAAAACGACGACGCCATTATGTTTTTCAGTGATGAACCTCAATTTCATTTGAGTGGATGCGTAAATAAACAAAACGTGCGCTAGTGGGCTGCCACCAATCCATCAGAGGTCTTTGCATCCACCAAAAGTCACTATTTGGTGTGGGTTTTCATGAGTTTGAATTCTTTGCCTATGATTTCTTTAAGAAAATGTGGCCACAGTCACAGTTAATTCAGAGCGTTACCTAAATATGCTCAAGAATTTTTTTCCACGACTTGATGAAATGGATATCTAAAGTCATTGCGATATGTTTTGTCGGGTTATTTAGAATTAGAATATAATATTAAATCTTAGATGTCTAGTTATATTAGAAATAAACATTTTTATCAAAAAATTAAACCAACTTCAAAAAAATGCACTAAAACCTACGTTTTTTTTCCCTTCAACCTTTCGCTACGCTCACAAAAGTGCTTAGTAGGTCTTCCTACCTTCCGCCGAAGTTCTTTTTTATGGAAATTTCAACTGTGAAAAAAAGGGAAGTTCCCAACCATGAATTCTCCTTTTTGTTAAAATAAGTTCTTTCCACTGCAATCTATTTTAATTTAAATACATGAATACATTTCGACAACAAACTTCTTGATTCGGACGGTAAGCATTCAACTTCTATAGAAATTTGAACTTTTTTAGCCAAGTTTTCAAATTTTTCATTACGATTTTTTGTTGGACAATCTCTGTAGTAATCTAGTAACACTCGCCTAGATATAGAAACTTGAATCTGCAATAAAAATCCTCTACTACACAAATCGAATTTAAGAAGCACAGACTTTGATTTTTGTTCAAAAACCTAACAAATCATCGCTCTCTGTATGCATTAGTAAATATTAGCATGTAAAATATATTTTAAACGTTACCAAATACTTTTACCTTGTTTTTACCTGAAACTTTTATTCTTGTCGCGACCAACATTTTTTTTTTCAACATTTCGTTTAATAATAATTTAATTATTATTAGCGTTGTGGCTAAATATACTAACCTATAAATGCTGTAATGAAAAATAAATATATAAATACCTTCAGATAATGACTCCATCTTATAGAAAATTACATCAAAACCGCAAAACAACTTTAATTCAATATTTAAAATGTTACTATTCTGACACGAAATCACACAAGAACTCATGTCAGTTGACAAGTTGAAACTTTGCATGCTGACAGCTAGATTCATTTATTTTATTCCAAAGCCTGCGCGCATTATTTAATGAGTAAGCATCTTGTGTGCCTTGGGAACATTGTTATAATCAATTTTAAGTAATTCAAGGAATTCTAGTTCTGGCCAAGAATTGAAAAAAATTTGCCAATGTGCATCGCGTTGAACTCGGTTAAAAGTTACAATGGGGGTAGTCAGTTAATAACGTTTTATCATACTGAATGTTCATTTTTCGAAAATGTCAAGTAAACACTAGATTTTAAAATTGCACATTTTCATAGTCACCCTATACATAAAATAACATAACGGGATAGCAAAAGAAAAAGAGATAGACACCTTTTAGCAAATGGGGTTGTATGTCTATTACACATCTCAATATACCATTTCAAACTAAAGATAAGGGTATTTAAGAAAATGTAAATTTAGTTATAGAACTCGCTGCCTTTATCGCCCTTATACCTGTATTTTTTATATTATAATTACACAAAAACGGGTGAACGGATTTCCAATCAAAACATATAGGACCGCCAGAGAAACGTCTACTACAAATTGACTTATCAAAATCGGCCAAGTCATTAAGATAATATAAGCGAACAAACATAAAAAAACATTCAGGTCGAATTGAGAACCAGTTCCTTTTTTGAAGTCGGTTAAAAAAAACAAAAACACATCTGCTTTAAAAATGCATTTTTTAAGGAAGTTATGTTGCCGCAACCTATATTTGAAAATGTCTGAAATACTCGTATATTACAGAATTCTGTTTATAATGCAATACATCTGGACATGTGGTTCGAGATATTACGAGTTCATTTAACTTTATTGACAGCGACGCGTCAGATAAATGTGACAATTTACGGATATGTGTGACTAAATCACCGTTTATGGGATACGGTAGACAGGCAGGCATGAAATAAGGACACTATCATTTCATAATTCATAAGGCAATCCGAAAAAATAGAATTTAGTTCGCATTCGAACATACTACATTATATGGAGTGATTAATATTACATTGTTCTCATTATTCACTTTTAAATTTTATGTATGTATTTTTTCGTATTTGCATTATCAAAATTATTTTATCTCTTTGCATATAAAACATGTTTTCCACTATACGTTATACAGGGTAGAGTTAAAGGATAAAAGACTCCATTAAAAATGAAAAACGGTAGGCACAATCATTTTCCTTCTTTTTTGCATAAAGTTATATAGAGTTAAGCTAAGTGTGTGAAGCAGCTTCCTAAGAATAAAATTAATTTTTTTTAAACGGCGCGGTGGAAGAAATTTGTTTTATTTCCTATTTAGGGTAATCACTCTTTGAATATAAATAACTCGATTATTTTTCAAAATTGGGAAAAGAATGTTCCAAATAATAGTTGTTTGATTCGATCTGATTTTTTATATGCTGCAAAAAAGCAAAGCAAGTACCAATTTTGTTTTCAATTCCTTCGTAAAAGGGTAGTATTGTGATCGTGAAAAAATCACCCTCCGAAATTTTCTCAGATCTTTACGAATCTAGGAAAGATTCCGAAAAACATTCTCAATTCCGTCGGTCTGTCCGTTTGGCGGTTTGCCCGTTCGCGGCATTGCTAAAAACTGCTTACCCGATTTACTTCAGATTTTAGTCAAAAATTAAGGGTCATATGGGGATGACCTGGTAACATTCTGGTAAAAATCCAAGATGATGAAACAAAATGGCGGCCTAGCGAGTTTTTAAAAAATATTATTAAAAAACTATTTATCCTCATTAACTCACATTTTGCACAAACGACAAGTATTATGTTGGAATCAACGGGTAGCATTTTGGAACAAATCCAAGATGGTAGAATAAAATGGCGGCTTAATAAATTATTTAAAATTTCAGCCTGAAAAAACTCCTTAATGGATTGATTTCAAATTGTGTGCCATAACTAATTGTGGTATAGGGATCAACTAGTAAAATTGTGGTACTCATTTAAGATGGTCGAACAAAATGGCAGCCAAATAAAATGTTTGTAAACGTGAAAAAAATCACCCTCTCAGGTTTTATATATATTCACATCTTAGCGTCACTAGATGCCAAAAAATATGTATTATCAATTCCGTCGGTCCGTCTGTCGGTTTGTCTGTCAGTTCGCAGCATAGCTTAAAAACTACTTACCCGATTGACTTAGAATTTTGACAAATAATTACGGTTTATGAGGATATATCTAATAATAACTAGAATTAAAAGAGTATGATCATGAAAGAACGTTAATTGTTCCATTAAAGGAGAGGCGCTATCTTGTAAAAGTAATGTCTTTCATGTTGCTATTTTAAAAAAAAATGTAAGCTTTATAATTGGAGTTTAAATCCAATGCATTTATCTGCCATATCAGAAATTTGATATAGCTGGGAATTCATTATACCTGTGCTCAGCAGGTGGAAAAAATTGGAATCATTCAATTGAAGAAGAAAGATTAAATGAAGACAAATTAAACAGCTTTACTGAGAGTGCTTCTCAGATAATAAAGATAAAATACACGATTCTGGTTAATGAAATAAGTCTTCCAATTGAAAAATAATATTCCAAAATGTGTAGGCATCTGGATAATCCGAATATCGTCGTGGTATCCCTCTTAGACCTAAAAAATGTTGTGGAAAAAATGTTATATTTACTCCTGAGAATACAATTAAAAATTTGAGTTTTTGAAAATTTTCTATCTACGGTTAGTCCAGTAAATAAGAGAAATTATTGAATTAATCCTCCTAGAAAAGTAAAAACTGCTCCTATTGATAAAACATAGTGAAAATGTGCAATAACGTAATAGGTATCATGAAGAATAGTGCTAGTACTACTGACTGGTGTATAGTAAATAGAAATAAAAATCCAATGTGTACCTGTGTGGCGACATACTTAATTATTTCACTAATTAAGCCTTTGAGCTAGAATTCCTTTCAATTTCAGATGCATATCTTATACCTAGTTCATCTAGTTAAAAAGAACATTATAAACATACAAACTCTCTTTTATTCGACATATTAAACGTTTTTTTATAAATGTGTTCAGATTACTTGTTGTGTTTAGAATGATAAATAAAATGTATTTTTTGGCTTTTTCGCAACTGTAACTTTTAATTAATAGCATTAGAGCTAATTTGTTCACGGAATGTTTCGATCCGTAATACCCTCGGTAATACTTATAAAAAATATTATTTAAACAAAAATAAAAAAAATGTGTTATTTACCTGTGTAAACTGTTTCTTATATAACTATTCCCGTAGAATTGACTTCCGTCTTCGGAATTAGTATACAGGGTCAGATCGAAAAGTTATTGGACCCTACTTTATTTTTTAAATGGAATACCCTGTATATTTATAGACTATGAAATTTGTCTTTATTTACATTTTCAAAAATATATAATAATATGCACTTTTTCTCAGAAACACGCAAATAAATGACATTTTTTTGAAACTAAATGCATAATTTAACATGGATAACAATAATAAACAATTGAAAGTTACATATTGCTTCTTCTTACATAAAAATACCTATAGAGTTTTTTATTAACAGTAAGTTTGTAACAACAGTTTTATAGCATAAAGTAACAATAAAACAAACACAAAAAAAACATTATTAAAGAAAATAAAAAACAAATTTTTAAAGGTGATGTTTAAAATGACGACCATTTTCTCTAATGCAAAATTAGCACATTTTTGTAATTCTTTGCATAGCGTTAAAAAGAACCATTGCTCTCAATTGCATATTTCGAAAGACTAAATGAATTGCCTCTCGAAATTCGGCTATGCGCCGTGTTTTATATACTTTATTTTGTATATAGCCCCATAAAAAAAAATCTAAAATTGAGTGATCTGGAGATCGTGGAGGCCATCTAACAGGTCCGTTGGTACCTATCCATCTTTGAGAAAAGTTATTATCAAGAAATTCTTAAGACCCTAGAGTTGTGACTTGGGACATCATCTTGCTGTAAGTAAATAGCATTATATTGGGCTAATGGAATATTTTTTAGCAGGAATAATTTACTCAAGGATTTTTAGGTATCTAAGTAATGTAAGACCTCCTTCAAAAATCCTATAAACAATCAAATCAAATCAAATCAAATATATTACGTAGAAAATGTTTACAATATTACTTGAAAGATGATTGCACACCTAGATGTACCATCTATGTGTGTACAAAAGAAAAGAAATTTTGCTGTAATTACCTATTGCTAAATTCTTAAATTTTAACATATACTGAATAAATAGTACTGCGTACAAAGTAAGTATGTGCCTAACCTAAAATCATATAATTTCACACTAACATATGCGATAGAATAACTTTAAAAATTATAGAATTTAAATAAGACTTACTTGAAGTAAAAATTTGCTATCTACCTGAGATATTTGAAGAAGAAAATTAAGATTTTTTTTACTAAAAAGGTTTCTGTTCTGTATACGTCGGATATTAATCGGAAGCAAGTTAAAAAGTTCTGGACTGGAAAGGAACATATACGGACTCCACCGATCTGTTTCTGCCTTAGTTGGGGATGTTTGTAAACTATCAAAAGTACTGATTTTATATACATCTATTGCAAAGCTTCTTGAGCTTCTTGATACAGAAGTGTCTCATTTAATAAACACTGGAGCGTATGCATTTTTATCCGATTAGCATCAAATTGGTGGGAGTCAAGGATACTGAAACACATAAATTTTGTTTTTTCCATGTTAATTGTCAATCGGTTTTCACCCAACCATTGTCGTACCTTTGCAAAATCTGATATGGTGTGCTCCACTGTAGCATTCCAGGTATCCCTCTGTACAAGAAGAACAGTGTCATCTGCATACGAGACCAGTTTGCTGGATGTAGTGAGGCAAAGGAGGTCATTAATATATAAAGAAAATAGGACAATAAGTCTGCCCAAAATAAAACATGACACCTCACCTGTTGTGCCCTTTTAAACATTAAATACTGATTTTCACTATGCCAGTTTCTGGTATTGTGACGATTAAAAATTCCCGAACTGGAAAAAAGCATTCGCTTGACCAGATAACAAGTCTGTCAAATAAATCGTTAGCATCGATTTGCTGAAAATACCACTGGCAAAACACTGCCTGGCGTTCGGCATAGCCAGGATGCAAATGTTGCTTTATATTACATTTGTATGGATGATACTTATATTTCTTTAAGATCCTCTAACCGTCAGTTTTTGGCACATCAATTTCTTCTCAAATTTTTTACATGAGGACGAAGGTGTTCTATCTCTTTTCTTCCCATGTTCTCTTCGTTGTATGTTTTAGGACGCGGGTGAACAAATGATCCGTGCTCAACTTTGCTTTTAAACGAGCAAGTATTTCAAAAAACGGTTGCTTTCTTTCTGGATATCTAACATGCAAAAACTTATAATGATAATACAGATTTTCATAGCCATAATAACTTACTTACCTTTGGAAATATAGTTTCGAGCCTTCATCAGAATTTTCATTACCCTGTAAAAAACATACCCGCATATCATATTTTTTATAATTTTCATACGCTGCCATTATTTGAAGAAATTGATAAATATCAATTAAATAAAAATACCAAAAGAAAGTGCTTTATAAACCAAAAGTCGATCCAAAAACCGATGACAAATATTTGACATTTATTTTTGTTCGTTGTCATAAACAATAGCTATAGCCTACTATTAAATTATGTATTTCATTTCAGGAAATTGTCATTTATTTGCGTGTTTCTGAGAAAAAGTGCATACTATTATGTATTTTTAAAAAGTTAAAAAAAGACAAATTTTATAGTCTATAAATATACAGGGTGTTCCCTTTAAAACATAAATTAGGGTCCGGTAGCTTTTTGACCTGACCGTCTATACTAATTCCGAAGGCAGAATTGAGTTCTACAGGAAAAGTTATATAAGAAACAGTTTTCACATTTTCAATAAGTTATCCGATAGTTGAGATACAAGGGGTGCCTCAAAATGCAACATTTTCAATTTAGCCCTGTATCTTAAAAACTAAAAGGGCTATGAAAATTTTGTTAACAGCATCTTTAGTTTTACGAAAAAGTAGCACGCTGTCGCGAAAACCTCAACTTTCTACCTATAAAAATTACGGAGATACCCCGCAAAAGTATCCAAAACGGGACTCATCAGCATGTCGATCGTAATGGAGAAACCTTTAAATTGAAAAATTCTGAAATCAATTATTTTCCTTATAAATGTTTCAATTTTACGGTCAGCGCTCTGATGAATCCACACAGGATGAAAACATTTGCATAGGGTGTTCGGTTATATTTTGAACGGGGTTTATACGCTTTATTTCTTAAGATATCAAAAAATTTTACACACAAAAATTTTAGGATTTAGTCTGAATCGTCCGAATTTGTTATCAAAAAAAAAACATATGAACATCGGAAATTGGGAAAATAAGCATCAGCTTTGTTATTTTAAACGGAACACTCTGTATATTTTTAGTCTGAGAAGAGCTTTTTCCTGATTCCAAATGATTTTTAGTCCTACTGTTAAGATATGTAATTTTCATAAATAACTATATTTGTTTCAATCAAATAAAAGTTTGATATTTTTATTCAGTTGCGAAAAAGCCAAACAAGAAATTTTGTTTATCATTCTTATCTTATCCTTTTTTAAATTAAGTATTATTATTATATTATATTATTATACTGAGATATACTAAGAAACTTCTTTTTAGTATGTGTTTGTACATAAAGCAATGGGTACTTTTTACAATTTCTTTCACCCAACTACTTTATTTGCTTATATTTTTTGCATGTTATATTAAAATTACATTAATCAATTTTTATTACATATGTTTTTTTATTGGTCGGTTAGAAGAAGTCTAAAAATACACACTGATTAATTGACGTTTCGTGTCTTTATTGATACCTTTTCAAGCACTGGAAACAGAACACAGCGTACAAATTAAAAACATAATAGATTAACGTTAAAAATATACCTGAACTGTTAGTGTTGTTGTGTCTGCAATTACTGCCCATTACTCCTAGGTTTAAGGTATAGAAAAAATTTCATTACCATAACATACACATACACGAGAAACAGTTCCCTAATCAAAAAGTAATATGCCCACGTGTTGGTCAATAAAATACTGAATTGTGCGTTCTCCGTTGGAATAGAGACAGCTAAGTTTTTTGTGTTTTAATTTTTTTCCCAGTTAGTTTTACCATGGTAATAAGAGTTCCAACTAGATATTATTATGCTAGACTGTTCTAAATTTTAGCGAGTTCAAGTTCAGTTTAGGCACAGTTACACTTTGATTCGTATACCAAAGAGGAAACATGAAAACGAAAAAAAAATAGTTATTATAACTATTACATAATTACAAATGTAGTTAAAATTGATAAAATAAAAAAAAATTTTTTAGGTATTTAAATATAAGAAAGAAACAGAACGAATTACAGATAAAATACTAACATGGGAAAGATACAAATAATGTTGTTTTAAATCCAGATTTTTTTGTAACTATTTTTTTCTCTTTTCTTTTAGAATAGTAGATATATATCCTTGTTGCCCTATTGTACCCAATTTTTGTGTTTTTTTTCCATATTTTTAAATTGTTTTTTTTTCGGATCTTCACGTTTCAGGGTCGCTAGATGTCGAAGAATATGTTTTCTCAATTCCGTTGGTCTGTCTGTCCCTTCGCGGCATAGTTAAAAACTATTTACGCGATTGACTTCAAATTTTGGTTAAGAATTATGGGTCATATGAGGATGACCTGGTAATATTTTGGAAAAAATCCAATATGGCGAAACAAAATGGCGGCCTAGTAAAATGTAAAAAAAAATTATAATTAAAAAACTACTTAACCAATTTATGTCTAATTTTGCACAAACATCATCAATTATTATGCTGGAATTAACAAAATGGCGCCATAATAAAATATTTAAAAATACTTAATGAAATAATTTGAACTTGTATGTCATATTAATTGTGGTATAGGTAACTAGAAAACTTCTGTTACTAATTCAAGATGGCGGCCAAATAAAATGTTTTACCTGTGTGTCCTGATTTTACATATCTTCACGTTTTAATGTACCTAGATGTCAAAAAATATGTTTTATCAATTCCATAGGTCCGTCTGTTGGTCTGTCTGTCTGTCAGTTCGCGGTATAGCTTTAAAACTACTTACCAAGATAACCTGGTAATATTTTCGAAGAAATCCAATATAGGGGAAAATTGTTAAAAAAATTGTTACTAAAAAAACTGATCATCTCGTTTATTTATTTATTTACAATAAGTTTAGATTAGATTACAGAACAATTTTACATTGTTACATTTGCTTATAATTAAAAGTTATAAAAATATATTTTTTAAATATCAGCACCTAGATGTTGAAACATCTGTATTTGCTGAGTTCATATTAACCTAAATTATATAATTAAAAAGTATTTATATTTTTATCACACAATATTCCTAAACTAAATGTACATGAAATTTAAACAGATAAGACTAGCAGAAGAAAAAAATCAAATAAACAATTTTTCAAATTGGCAATAATTGTATATTACATTTTTACAGAGAATTTTAAACCGATTTTGATTTTTACACTCTCTTACATCACCCGGTAGTAAGTTATATGCTTTTGGTCCAATATAATTTATGTATCTTAAGTTGAGGTTATTGTGACTTATGAGTAGTTGCATTTGTCTGTCATGTCTGGTTCGTGTGTCATAGCTATGATTTACTATATTTTGCAAATTTGGATGGATGTGGAAATATGAGCAAATTACTAATAGGCATATTGATCTAATGTTAAGAATATCTTTATTAAAAAGTAATTGTGTTGGAAGTAATATATTTTTTTTAAACATAATTTTTAAAATGTACTTTTGTACTATATTTAATTTATATAGACTATTATTATATAGACCCCCCCATACCAGAATTCCATATCTTAAGATCGATTCAACAAATGCCTTATAGATTGTGATTAAGATTTTTTTATTTAAAAATTCTCTTAATAAATAAAATTTATGAATGAGTTTACGAATTCTGTTTGAAAGATAAAGGATGTGAGGTTGCCATTTAAGAAATTTATCAATAATAATACCTAGGTATTTTGTTGAAGATGTCTCCATAATACAGTCATTACCAATGTTAATGCTGGTATATAATGGTCTGTTTGTACTAGTGAGGGAGAAAGCAATATAATTGTTTTTTTTTAAGTTCAGAGTTAATTTATAGGTTTGAAGCCAGTTCTTTATTGTAGTAAGACTATTAACTGTTTTATTTTTTACAGATTTCCATGTATCCCCTGATATAATAATTGCTCTATCATCTGCATAAGAGATGGTTAAGCCATCAATTCTCAATGTTAATAATGAGTTTAAATAGGTAATGAAAAGTATTGGTTCCAAGACTGTTCCTTGAGGAACGCCAATGATGATTTTTTCTTTATTGCTTAGAGTATTATTTAATCTGACCATTTGATAACGTTGTGATAAGCAATTGTCAAACAATTTATAGGCCGTTCCTCTTATACCATAATTATGAAGAACATTTAGAAGTTCCTTGTGAGGCACAGTGTCAAACGCCTTTGCAAGATCTAGAAATATACCTAAAAATTTTTTGCTTGAATTCAGATTATTAACCACTTCTGTTATTAATCTATGCATAGCGTCCTCTGTACTGCTCCCCTCAAGAAACCCAAACTGATTTTTTGACAAAATATCATTAATTTTGAAAAATTCAATTAGTCTATTTTTTACACATTTTTCAAAGAGTTTGGCAAAATTAGTAATTAAACTTACTGGTCGATAGTTATGGATAGAAGTTTTAGAAGTTTAATTTACCTCAGATTTTGCACAATAATTAAGTGTTATATAGGAATGAACTGGTAATATTTTGATATGAATCCATAATAGTAAAACACAATAGAGGCCTAATAAAATATTAAAAAAACCAAAAATAAGCCTAAAATTACTACTTATTAAAATAATCTCAATTTTTGTGCAAGAATTAAGTGTCATATAGAGATAAATTGATAAAGTTGTGGTACGAATTTAAAATAGCAAAACAAAATGGCTACCAAATGAATTTTTTAAAAAATCAACCTAAAAAAATCTTATTCAATTGATTTTAAATTTTGCAGAAAAATTAAATATGAAAATAGGATAAACTGGTACGAATTCAACATGACAAAATGACGATCTGTGTCAATGTAAAAATTACTTATAGAATATTGGTAGAAATCTCTCGTGATGGAACAAAATGACGCCCAATAAAAATGTTTCAAACACAGTATATGTCTATATACTTCATTATGTATTGAACTAAATTAGGCTACATTTCTCTATTCTTAACAAATGAAGAAAAATCATAACGAGGGAAGTTCCAGGTAAATGAAATTTACCGATTTTTTTTATGGGTGTTGTATCTCTAACTTTAGAAAATAAAGTTCTAGTGGATTTTATATTACAAAAAGCCAATTTAGAAATTCTTTGATCAAAACATTGATTTATTTTTTGTGACAATCCAGTGATGAAAAGAAATGTATTATATGTAATACCAGTTTTGTTAATTTGTGTTGCTACGATAGTTTTCATCCCATTTTTTTGAGTTGGGTTATTAGAATAAAAGTTAAGTATTTTTTCTGAACTTGTTGGCTTGGCATACCAATTGGTCATTACCTCTATTACTTCTTTTCACTTCAATGTCTAGATATGATAGTTTTTTTGCCAACTTCTTTCTCAATTGTGAATTATATTTTTGGGTTGATAGCTATTAAAATATTGAAGAATGGTATTATGCTGTTTGGTTGGTGTAGCTGTTGTCGAATCATCAACGTACAGATAAAAAAGGTTATAATAAATGGCAGGTTCTTAGGAATGTCAGTGTATGCTGAAATAAATTTCCAGCTTTTATTATAGTATTAATGATTAATTGTTTTGGAATCTTTGAACAAACAAACCACGTCAAGTGATACTAACTGGTAGTTCTAGATTATGATTTTTGTATAAGTACTTAATAAGAACACAAGAATTTTTCACATTAAAATAATACTTTATTGGACTAAGAACAGAAGATAGGAAGCTGGTGAGATTATTGTAAGATTTATTGAAGCAACTTACGATGAGTCTTAGCATAAAGTCTTTTCTTTATTTCTCTCGTGAGAGGGAAATATTGTAATCGTGAAAAAATCACCCTCCGACATTTTTTCAGATTTTCACATTTCAGGGTCCCTAGCTGCCAAAAAAACATGTTTTCACAATTCAGTTGGTCTGCCTGTCTGTCTGTCTCTCTGCCTGCCTGTTCGCGGCATAGCTAAAAAACTACTTACACGATTGACTTCAAATTTTGGTCAAAAATTAAAGGTCATTTGGAGATTATCTGGCAACATTTTGGTAAAAATCCAATATGGCGAAAATAAATGGCGGCCTAGTGAAATATTAGAAAAATTAATATTAAAAACTGCTTATCCAATTCATCTAAAATATTGCAAAAACATCAAGTATTATGTAGGAATCGACTAGTAACATTTTTGTCCGAATCCAAATTGGCGGAACAAAATTGCGGCTTAATAAAATATTTAAAAATTCAGCCTGAAAAAACTGCTTAATGGTTTGATTTACAATTGTGTGTTATAACTAATTATGGTACTAACTCAAGATGGCCGAACAAAATGGTGGCTAGATAAAATGTAATTGTAAAAATTTCACCCTTTCAGGTTTTGCTCTCTCACCTTCTCTTCACGTTATAGCGTCCCTATAGAGGCCAAAAAATATGTTTTATTAATTCCGTCGGTCTGTCTGTCGGTATAACTGTCTGTCTGTCTGTCAGTTCGCGGCTTAGCTTAAAGACTGCTTACCCGATTGACTTCAAATTTTGATCAAACATTAGGAGTCATGAGGATGGCCTGATAATATTTTGGTAACATCCAATATGTCGAAACAAAAGGGCGGTCTTGTAAATTGTTAGAAAAATTATTATTAAAAACTACTTATCCAATTTATCTCAAATTTTGCATAAACATCAACTTTATTGTTACAGTCTCAGAACACATATAGATTCTATATCCTACATGAAATACATATTATCAGTCTTTACCTACTACGTGGGTACGCAGATATTTCCCAGATAATAAGTTTTTAAACGGTTCTCTTTAACGATCCTCTTGTTATGTTAGAATGGTATATTATTTGGTTTTAGGATCTAATAAAAAAAACAAAAGTCTTTTTTTAGTTTGTCGAAGTTTCGCAGCTTTATTGTTGCATCCTCAGGAGACATATATAGAAGTGTTTCATAGGAATAAACTGGTATCATTTTGATATAAATCCAAGATAGCAAAATAATATAGCGCCCTAACAAAATATTTATTAGGTCCAGTGTGGTACAGAAAGAAACTGGTAAAATTTTGGTAGGAATCCAATATGATAGAACAAAATGGCGCCCAATAGAAATATTCGAAAAGACAGTATATGTAACACATATACTGTCACTATGTACTGAACTATACTGGCTCACACTTCACTATTCCTAACAAATGGAAAAAAACCATAACGAGAGATGTTCCGGGTAAAAAAATTTACCGATTTTTTACCTAATTTTTCACTAGTTGAATCACTAATAAATTTTTATACTTTGCCTAAAAAGTATTTTCTTGAATTTTTATCTAAAACTTTGTAAACTTAGTTTTTAAAACACGTTTTTACTTTGCTCATGAGAGGAACACATTAAAACATGTTCTCCCATTTCCATTGCTCTGCCAATTTGACCGTATGCGGCATATCAAAAAATCAAATGTGAAACAAGGGAAAACTAGTAAAATTCTAGCGTAAATCCTGCATGACGAAATAAAATGGCGACTTAATAAAATCTTTAAATGTTCGGTAAAATTCTATTTCCTGAAATAAATTCTTTAATAATTTACGTTTATAAGTCCTGTAGTTGATTTATTACAGTACGAGATGTTTTACGGATGAGGTGACGCAGGAGCCGAGTCTGGAATATAAACGAATACTGTCATAACACCTAAAGGACGTGTATTATATATTTTATTTCATACTGTCTTTATACTTTGTTTAAAACAAATAGACTTATATTTTTTATTTACAAATTTATATAGTAATTTTTTTCCATATTATGATTGTTTGTTGTTTGTTACTGTCAAATAAACAGAACCAATATTTTAATTACAGATATAGATATAATAAAATAAAAATTATTAACGTCGGTTAAACAAAATAATAAAGTAAGTAGAAGCCTAATTTATAGCAAAGTTGTTAGAAAAATATATTAAGAAAAAAACGGGACTTCCGTCGTTATGAATATTTCCTTTTATTACGAATAGTGAAGTGTGTCAGAATTTAGTTCATACTGCCTTTTTAAAGATTTATTATTGGCCGCCATTTTAGTCCATCATATTGAATTCCTATCAATATTTTACTATCTTTGCCACACTTGATTTTTGGGCATAATTTAAAATAATTCAATAAGTAGTTTTTACATAAACACACACCTTGATTTTGTCACGTCATGTTGAATTCCTTCCAATTTTTCCCTATAACGCAAGACAAAACCAGTATACAAAGTGTGACAAACCTTATAACATCAGGAAGATCTTTAAAAAAAACTACGACAACTGCCAATAATGTACGCTATACTTATCACAACTTAAATAGAATTACATTGGCAACACTTAAACATCGTCAATTGGATATTATACGATCACTGTGACTTATACACAAGACACTAAAGAAAATGGCAAGAGGCCTAAAAGGTACTTGTCTGTTTTTAACCAAGCTCTCTCACCTTCTCCATGATCCTCAGCCTCTAATAGAACATCCACCAACTGTAGCACAAGAGAAAACATCGAAGGAAATAGGAAATCTATTTACGGGTGAGTATCGCCTTAAGGGAAATGACTACCTTGCCTTAAAAACTTCCGTTCCTCCTGTTCTCGAATATTGCATAAATATTCCCAGAGTCTACCGGTGATGAAAAAGACTCTTGAAGGAACGAAGAACTATTCCGCTTTAGGAACCGATGGCATTACCAATTTCTGGTGAAAGAAATTTTTTAGCACTTATAATCATCTTTTACCAATATTCAACAACAGGCATAATTTAGGTGATCCCATTCTTCGGTGTATAGTTGAAGAAATAACAACTTTGATACCGAAAAAAGACAATCTGGAAGAACCTAAAAACTATCGACCCACGCTATGCCCTAACACCTGTTACAAGATTTTAACACAGATTCTATACTCACGAATACTGAATGTGGTCGAACCAGTTTTGAATGATGTCATCGAGGAGCAAGGTACTTTCAACACTGCATCACATTATCTGTTGTTTCATCATCTACGTTGTGCCATATTCAATACTGGGTTGTATTAAGTAGTTTATTCCACTTTGGAAAACGAGTTTCTCTATAATATCGGAATCTAATAAATGTATTACAGCACCAGCTATTTTCAGAAGGGTGTATTTCGGGGGAGCCGGGGAGCGAATAAATTAATTCAACAATAAAAGTTATGGGGCCCCATTGCCTCTCAGCTGGATATTTAGTTTTTAATATGATTCATTTTGTATTATCTGATCTTTGAGAATTTTTGAGCTCCTAAGAAATGGGGCTTTTTAAAATTAATTAAAAATTGACAATACTTAAATGTCATTTGAATATTTAAAAATTAAAATATGAACCAGAAATCTTTATTTGTCAACTATATTCTGGGAATAAATGAAATGTTTAGTGTATATTTAAAATGAAATACGTGGTGTGTTTGAAACAGTAATTATCGTAGGTGAGATTAAGTTGCTATTAATAATAAAAACATTTTTATGATAATGGCTATTAAACCTAACAGCTGTATTAGAAATTGACTTATGTTTATGTTAAGTTGGGCAAACTTGATCTGATGGTCAGAATCCAATATAGAGACCTTTTAGTCATACTAATTTACCTTGGAAAAGGTTCTCTACCCTTTGAATAAAGACAACAAAGGAGCATATTAGAATTTTTCAGCTGTCCTAGTGGTTCTTGCAAATAGTGTATCATTGTAACCATTCATCAGTCTTAATATTGTTGTTAAATATTTGTTATATACATTATTCGCTACCTTAAACTGTCATATCACTATAAAATACTAATTTGAATATTAATCAAATAAAAAAAAACAAGAAAGTTGTAGATTAACTATCGATGTAAACAAATCATTGAGATACATTTTGTAAAATTAGATGGGTAGAAAATGTTCGAGTATATGAAAGAGGTTTGGACATTTTATATCCTCTTAAAATTTGGATGGAAAATAAAGCCACTAAGCTTCCATCAAATGTTTCAGTTACTAAGACCAAAAAGACTTAAAAGATACATTTTTAAGACCAAGACAAAAATTTTTTTTACATATTGCCACCATTTCAAGACTGAGAAGAAAAGAAGAAGAAAATTTTCTGGTACCTATATATTAATTTTTTGTTTGTAAATGCTTTGTATAACTGCATTTTTTTTACTTAATTTTAAATAGAACAGAATATCCTTTTGAAAATGTATTCCTGTTTCAGTTAAAGTAACCTTGTTTGCTCTATTATTATAGCATTTTCTTTAATTTTTTATATTTCTTATACAATTACATTTAATTTACAATTAACAGTAGTTTCATTTTGTTGTTTTTTTTTAGAAATATAAATTCTCAAAATATAACCTGGAATTTCCATGAAAATGTTAGGGAAAACCTGGAAAAGTCAGGGATTTTGATAATTTAAAATTGCTAAGAATTCTGGTTAAACATATTGCTTATAGATTTTGATCTTCCATTACTTTATTTATTCGTAGGTTCTAGCTGTTTCAATAAATACCCCTTGTCATTTCTGAAATGTGGTAGAAAATGTTATTTAAAAGAAAAGGGGTGGACAATCATCATCAAAATAAAGAAAGAAAACAACAATACAATAGTCTCCTACTTTTTTGTATTTCGTTGCATCCAATTTCGATGTTTCTTCGTAAAAGCCTTGGTTATGTGAGCGAAGCTCCTGGAAATCGCACTCACAAGATTATTCGTCTATTTTAAATAAATTATTTAATAAAATTGATCTTTAGCTTTATGTTTCGAATGACCGAGATTTACAACAGTCCCTGAAAAAAGTACAAGGATATACTCGGGACATTGGCAAACAGTTTGGTTAGATGAGTGCGTAGTTCTAAAACTTCAAAAGGGCCGGTATGAATACGAACACCTCTGTTTCAGTGGCCTCCTTCGCTATTTGGAACATAACGAGTCTTATAAATACTTGGGGGTCGATCAATACCATATGCACGACATAAGCCAGGTGAAGGCTTTAAGAAACAAGTATAGGCAGCGATTACACAAAAAATGGAGAATTTCCCTGGAAAAATAAAATAGCTGTTACGAATATGCTTGATCTCCCTGTTTTAGTATATTCATTTATAGTAATCAATTCGCATTTTATATGTCTTGTCGTCAGGAGAGACGAAGCCTTTAGCGTTATCGGTCTGACTTTTAAGTACACCAATAGTGCGGACCCTTTGCTTCGGCTTGCCATTTTTCTTTAAGGCGACCGCTCGAATAAAAAAGACATAACTCGTCATGTCTTGTCATTACCACTGTTAGGACACTATATTACCATCTGAAACATTACTACGATGTCAACGAAACTCCTCTGCTGTATTATGTCCCAGATAAAGTCGAGGCTGTAGTGGAAAATGACAATTGTCATATTTCTTCTTCTTCATTCCTGTTTAGCCTGTTACATAACAGGACTTATTGGCTTTGCTACGAGGCAGTCGCCAGATTGCCCTCCGTCCGGGGCTCAGAGTCGTTAAATCGGCGACCCTCGAAGTCGACCCTGCACCTTGGTCCAGTTTGGAGGCGTTATCGGTAGGATATCCGGATGGCGAGCTCTAGGCTCCCGAATACCCCGAAGCTTTCAAATACTTTAATAATTCCTCTTTAAATTTTTGAAATGCATCTAGGCTTCCACTAGGTGCCCCTTGAGAGTACTACTGATATCACGAGATGACCCTTTCTTTCAAGCTATCCCCTTACCCCTCCCACTCCCGCCACGTAGCGGCCGTTACGCTAATATTCTATGTAGAACTGCGGCAGACGAACGGGATAGAATGCAGGAACAACTAGGCCTCACACGTTCACAGCGTATGCTCCCTTTCTAGCGGGGTCGTAAGTTTCCACCTGAGCGGTTGAGTCTCCCGTTTTCCCCCGAAATAAAGCAGCAAAACCGAACACGTGGCACCACTTATGTTAACAACACAGAGGTCTGCATTCGACGAGACGAACCGGAAGACTGATTGTCATATTTATTAGAACTTCACAACTCGAACTATGGTTAAGCTGCATGCCACCAAGCGAGACCACTCAATGTTCGTCATTGAGTTCTCTGCATCGGCGGAAAGCAACATAAAAAAGGGAGAAGCGAGATACATAGATCCAATTGGTGGGCGAATTGAGAAGACTCTATCCTAGAGTATGGAGGTCCAACTAATCGTCCTTATTGTTAACGCCTTGAAGGGGAGTATTAAAAACACGAGTTTGGCAGTTTCCAGCGTGTCGGGACTCATCAGAACTTCTTGTGATGGGTATGTTGCAAGCTGTCGTTTTCTAGTCTCCTCGTTTACTGAGATAGATGAGTTTGGCCGATGACTACTGACCGAGTCGAGCCGCAGGGATGTTGCGCTAGTTTATTCTTGCCATAATAATAATAAAAATAACAATAATATAAAAATAAATTTTTAAAAACCGGTAAATTAAACCTGTCAAATTAATATAAAAATAAATGTTTAAAAACCGGTAATTAACGTTAAATTAAATTTACCCAGAAATCTTCCTATAGCAGCAACTTCTTATCATATAATATGCATACACAAATTGTTATTAAAGCCAATTTATTTTTATATAATGTATATCAATAATATTCTGAAATTAAAATAAAAATAGAAAAGTGCATGCGCGCCTTCCCCTTTCGCCACTATCAGTGCTAAACGTAAAAAAAGGAAATGACACTTTCTAGTTAAAAGAAAAACTGTGAGGTATATAGGAGGTGTAATGATTATTTCGGAATGGTTTACTTTTTATTATTATTTTTATGAGAGTTTAAGCAAATTTTAGCTAGATTACATACGTTGAAACGTGAATCGATATAAGAAAGCTGTAAGACTATTTCAGAAATGGTTTTTAAATCAAAGGATGAGCTTTGGTGTTATAAGAGACAGAATTTTTTCAAACATTTTAAATGAATTATAAATTTAAGACTTCATCTTTAAAACACAAATAACTCCAACCCTGTCAAGCATCGCCAATGAAAACTTCTGCAAATGAATGTTACTAAAACCATTTATCCTTTTTTCCTAAATTACTTTAATTCGTATTTAGCTTTTCAGTTTTCAACAAAAATACGTAAATCAGCTTCAATCGTAATTTAAACAAAAATATAAAAATAAAACCAAATCTCCCTACTGATCATCACTCATTAAAGAGAAATGTGTTCCGGAGAAAATTTGTTTAATTTATGAAACAAAAGCATGTTTACTTAAATCTAAAAATCGGCAAGGAACGCAATAAATTATACATGTAATTTGCGAATTCGTCCTTTTTAATATTTCTTTTTTACCGTAATTTGATCGTTTTATTATATTGTTATCTAATGCTAAAATATAACCTAAAAATAGCAATTTTCTTTATTTAAATTTAATAAAAGTTAAACAAAGATTTTTCCGTAATAGTAATCTTATTCTCTAATTCAAAACAATTTCTGAAATAACCTTATATATTTCTCATATCGATTCCTGTTTCAACATAGATATATGTTCTGTATAAATTTGTTTAAACATTCCCATATAAATAAAAATAAATAATAAATCATTTTCAAATAAATCATTAAACCTCTTATCGGAAATTTTTCTTTGAACTAAAAGGTTGACTTACTATTAGTTTTATTAAGGAAGTTTTGTCACGAAATACAAGTTTTTCCCATTTCTTCAAAAAATATATATTTATTTTGAGAAATAGTTCATAAACGTGTCCTTAATATGATACCTACACACCAAGCAACGGGTACTTTTCTCTTTAAGTTATTTCTTTCGCCAACAGAAACTGTTTCTAGTAAAATATCCTGTTAACTTTGAAAAATGGACACTTATATCGAGCTGTTGAAAATTCCGGTAACGTACTGCGGTGCGGTTCAAATAAGGAAGGAATAAAAATAGCTGCACATAAAATACCAGACATATTTGGCCAAAACGCACAACTACCGCTATTTATATTTGTACGCAAAATAAGAAACCGGAAATATATTTGGTGAATTTTATTTTATGTAGCAATTCAACTAACTAGACACTTTCCTGTGAGTTATTTAAGTATTAGTATTACTAAACAACAGGCTATATCCAAAAAATTCATCGGAATTATTATTTTTAAAATTTGGAAAATTAGGTACCAAACAGTGACTGATTGTGGTGAATTATATTGGGAGGTCAATAACAAATTTAAAAATAGGCATGCTCAAAATAAAAATAAATATCTTATCTTTAAATTGAGCTTTAAATTCTCTTGAAGTTCAGGTCTACTCTTCGTTCTTTAGACTGTTTTTTTATTTTTTCTTTTAAGTGCTTTAAGGCTTTAACACCGGTTTTACACCATAATGAGTCCGACGAGTCCTTAGAAAACAACAAACAAACAACAATAAAATGAGTTAGAGACTTCACAACCACATATCCAGTACTAGTTTGTTGTATGCTAAGTTCTGGCAAATTGCGACCACTTACCTTGAATTCGGTTATTTTCACAAAATTAAGTTCATTAGCACTCTTTAGTTGTTTAATTTTTTGCACTACCGACATTTTATTTCATCTACATTCACAACTTAAACATAGGCCACCTTGAAATTGGTTATTTTTGCAAAATTAAGTTCGTAAGCACTTTTTAGTTGTTTATTTTTTTGTACTAGTCCCTGCCAACATTTTATTTCCTGTATATTTCCAACTCACACATGAATCATAAAAATAAAAAATATATTTTACAAAAAACAGTATATAAATCAATTTTCATCGATTAAAAACGTCCGAAACAATATCGAGTTAGAATATGTTAGAGTTAGAATTGAACTTTCTCATGCCGATGTGATGCCGCAACCTATCGATCGAATTATGAGGAGAGAACGGCTGATGACCCAAATCGCGATATCATATTCCATTTGCTATCACGTTTGGCAGCCGCTCGGTAGCTGTGAAATCTTCGTGTACTTTCGTCAAGCCTTAAGGTAATCAGGGCAATTCAAACTGCCCAGCCTAGCTTAGTATAGCGTATTTTATTATGCGTAAGGAACGCAACGAGACCATTCGAACCGCCGCGCGCGGCTTATAGTGTAGCGTATTTAACTTTTCCCAAGGTTCGCGTTTTATTACAACTATTAAGAGGGACGGTCGAATGAATAATTTATTTTCTGAAATATTTTTGGAGGGTCATTGATCAAATAACCCTTCGGAGGAGCCGCCACTGGTACCAAAACGCATTTACTTTACATTTAAAAGTTATGGCGTAACGTCCCTATGAACTTACTAATACAAGCGAACGGCAGCCATGTTGATTGCAGGTTCTCGGGTACATCAATAGGAATTAAAAAGAGCGCCATTTAATTAACTATGACTCAATTAGGAAGAAATCTATATAGATATTTAAATGCTGATAAAATAAAGATTTGGATGGCATTTCAATAAATCACTGTATAAAGTGCAGACGGTTAAATTTTAATGATCTCTTTTTTGTTTTGAATTGTTTTATTACTTTTTTTAACATGAATTATCTTACAATTTAAGTTATATTAAGAGATAAAAATAAATACATCAACAAAATACTATATAATAATATAAAATATATCAAAGATGTGAAATGTCATATCAACCTGTGAACATTTGGCGAAATCTTATAACCCAAATATGTAAAAATTAAATTAAACAGCGCACACGGAAGTCACGAGTTCATAATTTTTTTTTCTATAACAGGTTATAAAAGCTTTCCAAGGCTGTTTTACAAAAAAAATAGGTTACTTCCAATCCATTCTGCTACCTTATGTAAAATGTATAAATATGAAATTAAAAATGAAATCCTCGTAGTCTTACAGAAAAGAACCCAAAAACCTCTGGGTTTATGTACCCCAAAAATTACACCATAAACTTGAACTGGTAACTTGAAAATGTAACTTGGAACCCTACAAAGTATTATTTGTCTTAAAATAAAATCGACACGGAATGTGGAAAAACAAGTTATGTACAACAAAAAACTGTTCAGAAACATTGCCTTACCTCTAATCGTCTAGAGGGCTTGTTCGACGTCACCGGTCACCAACAAAAGGAATTTTCCGACATCTAGAAAGGCTCTTTGAGAAATGAACAGCCAAAAAAGTTCAGGACGCCATTCTGTTTATAAAAGAAAATTATGGATTAGCCCACAGCAAGATTAATTTGAAAATCGATTTACCACGTGGTTGATCAAACTTGAGATGGGACCAAAATTTAGGGCTAGATATAGGCGCCAGGATTGAACGGCAGAGCAGTTTTAAAAAATATATACTTTCACTACTTTTAAACAAAAATGGGTCCTTTATGGCACTTTTATAACGCCAGACACATGTTACACCTCCAAGGAGAACCAAGAAAAAGGAACGAGAGAATCACCTTCAGAAAATTCTAAGAAATTTGACATTCCCCGCCACCAATCTTCCTCACTTCACAGGGTACATATGCCAGCCTAACGCAATAAAATAAGGTTATAATTAAAATGATGTTGACTGCTGGCGCCTGGACTGTAAAAGAGGTTTAGAACCTGGTTATGAATAAAACATATGAGGTTACCTAAAAAAATTATTTAACATACATAGTTTATTTGTAATCACCGACAACCAACCTAAAACTATATTCTTCAAATCATAAAGACTAAAATCGATAAACAATTTTATTAAGCGTAGGCAGTGGATCGCCATAGATCGAGTCAGAAATAGTCGTTAGAAAAAGACAAACAGATAAACACTCGGGAAGCCGCTTGATGACCTTGAAGCGCTCCGAGCGATGCGCTATGACTATGAGTCATAGCGCATCACTTAGGTTTAGGAAAATTATGCATTTAAAAATCTAAAAATATGCTCTGAAACAATGGAAAATATGCACTTAAAAATGTATTTATTATCGGATCCAAAAAAACAGAAATAAAGCAAAAGTATAGCAATTAAAATATTATATTATTTACACTTCAAAGTATCCTTAAGACGGAATTTGTACCAGTAGTTATTACATTAATATAACTATATAATAAAAGTATTTTTTTAATAAAATTTTAATATATAGCTAACCAAACAAACTAACTAAAGAATAAACCTATTTAAAATTTATTGTTTACGCTATTCAACAAGTTGCGGTAACATTTTATAACTATATGAATAATCAAATTAAAATTTTCTTCTATTATCTGACAATAGTACTTTATACTCAGAAAATACTCGTTCAACATCACAAGATACAATTGGAACATATTCAAATCACTGTTTATTAAAAATTGTTCATTATCTGGATTCAATGTCTCTTTATTGTTCAAGACTGCACTAATATTTTTCAAATTTGTGTAACCAATATTTTTTTGTAAAACAGTAGCTAATTTTTGAGAAATTACTTTATTTTTAGTGTTAGTTATAGTTTCACTCACTTTTTCTATCATTTCTACGCTTTTTGACAAAGACAGTCCTTTCATCTGCAATTTTTTTATAGTATCAGACAAGCAAGAAAAATGGTTTTTAATGTAAATTAAATCCTCACGTACATCTTCTTTGCGCAAAAGGTTTTGTGCTTCTTGTATACAATGTGAGTGTTCCGCATTAAATTGGTTGACTACGTTTTTTATTGCCTCGAAATGTTCTGCGTAATAAATGGCAGCGTTTATCCAAGTTTCCCATCTAGTTACTATTAGGAGATGTTTCCTGCAGTTTCCCGTACATTTTTCTACCCGAGTCGGAGCTTTTAGGAATACTTTCTTCACCTAGGCCACCATAGGCAAGACATGTGGCATGTATCATTTTAGGGTACAATATTTGTAGACCACTCATTGCTTTACACATGTATGGAGCAGCATCTGTAATTGCCACTAACCCTCTCTCATATATAATACCACCGGGCCATAAAAGAGTGAGAGAGTCGTTGAAAAATCCATTTGAATGATTTACTTTGTCTAAGGTCTTCATTGTAAGTAAATATGATTTATCCCTTTCTGCTTCTACACCCAACACAACAAAAACAAAATTAGCAACACATCTCTGTTCCACATCACTTGATTCCTCTAGTGACACCCATATACATTTATCTTCTACTTTTTCACGCAATTCGGTAACTGTCTTATTGTACAAATCTGGAACATAGTTTTTCCTTAATGTGGATTCATGTGGAATTGATGTCTTTGTGTACTGCTCTAAAAATGATTTCAGGGCAGGATTACTTAATTTGTTCAGGGGAATATCCGCACTAATAAACGCCTTGCACAAATCCTCATTGAACTTTGATCGTTTGAGTTCCGGTTCTGGTGAAAATGCTGTGGTGATTAAAACCTGTTTCTGAGCACACTTTTTACTTTTTTGGATCTGATGCTTTGTAGTTCCTATATGTTATGTCACTTGGAATTTCTTGTTCGCAGTAACAGGAACATCACAATATTTACAAAACAGCACAAAACCGTCAATCGTAAAGTCAGGAAAATCTTTCACGAATTGATTTAATAACACACTTAATGAAGGTTTTTCTTTCACAATGTGTAAACTAAACTGAATTGAAAAATTATTTCTAACATTCTTAAAACAATTTTAAGAAAGGATGGGTAAAACTCTTGGCCTGCCAGCAACTAGACATTTTTTATTATTTTATTATTATGGATTATATTTAAAATACATCAAATTTGTCTTGGGAAATAAAAATATATTCAGAAAAATTAGAATATATGCATTTTCCTGTAATTACTGCAAAATATGCATTTAAATACAAAAATTGCGAAAATATGCAGCTTTCATGCAAATGCATGCTAAGCCTAGACTTATGAGTAACAGTCGCTCTTAGCGCGCGTATCGTATATTCGCGTACGATCGAGATTCTCGATTCGAGAGTATTCTAGTTGCTTATTGCGGGTAGTATACAAATCGCTCAGCACACGTGTCAACTCATGACTTCTTAAAAACTGATAAGAAAAGACGCGGGAAATATTCAAGCAAATTCGTTTCAGAAGAAAAAAAATCTATTAAGATGTCTGGTTTGAAAAAGCGGAAACTGGACACACAAAGTCGTCAATTCCAAAACAAATGGACTGATAAATACTTTTTTATCATGCACAGTGGTAAACCTATGTTTTTGTTGTGCGATGAAACAATTTCTGTTTTAAAAGAGTACAATATGAAGCAAGCAAAAACTCATTACCGATATAGGGAAACAGCAGCAAATGTTCCATTCAAAAAGATCAAATCTAGACAGTGTTGTTAAAGTTAGTTTTATATTTAGTCCCAAAATAGCGAAAACATCGAAATCATTTCCTTAGGGAGAGTTTGTTAAAGAGTGCCTAGTAGATGTTGCGGAACTTTTGTGCCCAGAAAAGAAGAAAGAGTTTGAGAGAGTGAGCTTACCGCGTCGTACTCTTTCGCACGAAAAATAATTTGTTCATTCGGTAGCACGTATAAACGTGAGTAGCTTTTTTCAATCACGAAAATTAATGAAAATAAGCATTGTACTTGGCTTACAGATCTTAATTTAGAAAACTCTTTGCACCTATGTACTAGTGATATTAACCCCAATATTGATCATTTGTTTCTCAACTTCAAACTCAAGTCTCTCATTAATTTTCATTTGATTTTTCTACGTGTTTTTGTTAATTTGTTTTTTATATGTTTGATTATGCTATTATAATTAATAAATAAAAAAAGAGTAAATTTTATAATTTTTAATGCACTACTATCTATTTATTTCTTACCTACGGCCCGCCATCAGATTAAGTTTCGAAATTACGCTCTCAGCTAAGCAAAGGTTTAATTACAATTTTATAGTGTTCAATTTCGTTTTAGATTACTAATGGCTTTAAATAATGAAAAACCACCAGCAAAATGCCCCTTTAACACTCCATACAAAGCAAACATAAAGAAAAGCCTTGAGAATTTCGTTTCCTGTTCAGTACATGGTTCCAACGAGAAGCTGTAGATGATTGTTTCTTTGCCAGAAAAATATTAATTACCGATATTTACGTCAAACGGAGTCGTATGTTCACAGAATTGCCGCCGCTACCGGTGGTGTGACGAAAATCCTAATTTTCTCATAGAGTGTCGCAATCAATACTCATTTAAAACAAATGTGCGGTGCGGTATTTTGGATAACCAAATATTAGGGCCGTATTTGTCTGTTAAAGAATTGCAATTAAATATCAGGCGCTCACTTTGGTACCAACACGACGGAGTACCATATCATAGTACACACATAGTTTCCAATTTTTTACAAAGGACTTTTTCAAATCCCTGGATAGGAAGGTATTTTGCAATCCCATGGCCAGCGAGGTCTCCTGACCTAACCTTTTGGGGATTGTTAAAAGAAAAGGTTTATTTTCGCAGTTCATTTCAAAACGTCGATCACCTGGAAAGAGTCATCATGCAGTGAGTACAAGCCAGCTATTGTAAGAGCGGCAATAGCAGAGTTCAGTAGAAGAACGATAATTTGTATGGAACGGGATGGCGCTCATTTAAAAGCATAATTTTCATTCATTCGTTCTTATTGCTAACTAAAATTTTTGTATATAAATTTCTTTATGAAGTTTAGTATTTTATCACATGTCGGAATACTCAGAATACTTCTCTTATGGCATTTTGTTCTAAAACTAAACCTATGGGTAGTGTTACAAAAATATTCTCGGAGGAAGCAGAACTTTTTATGAACAGTAATATTTTCGTCACTAAATTTCTGCCTGCATGTTGAGTGTCCAGCATTGCCATCACATCCCCATTTATAAAGAAGATTGAATTTATTTGACATATTTAATGGAAAAATAGAATTAACAGCTTTTTGCGACTCAACAATTCTTTTAGCAGTATTATTGACCAGTTCTTGCAAACTTATTTTGGCAGATATATCTGTGAGTAAAATAAAATCTTCGGTTGGACAACATGTTTTCTTATCACTCAGGAGAATATTATAATAAGGGTAAATGTTGGCATGCCGGCACTTCTCTCCCTACTGCATTAAAATGTAGGATTTTTTGTGAATCGCCCATTACCGTAAAAGGCAAAAGCTTCTACTGGGGAGTACTTAATAGGCTTATATTTTAGATGACTAATTGGTTTTTTGATTTTGGCAGCTCTATCTGGTGAATGTTCTGACACTTCCTAGAATATTTTAGATGCATTTGTATGGCCTGACAACTCAAGACTTTTTCGAGTTGCAAATGATAGTTCCTCAGTAGAATACCTTTCCAACAATGGCATTAACTTCTGTTTTTTGGGTTTGTCGCCAAAATCTTGAAAGATTTAGAGGGCCTACTAGTACCTTTTCTTGTAGATCTGCTATGAAAAACTCAATAGATTCATTCAGCCAGTCACGATGTCTATGTTCAAATACTGTCCGAGTGCAATCCAGCGATTTTTGCCCGCACCAGATGGTAAACATATCTTCGTATTGACAAAAAATATGTATTTCAAATCTTGGCACTTCTTAGCAACAAAGTTTAGCATGAATGGAAAGGTAATAAACCAAAGTAACGATAAAAAATATTGTTGGAACAAACATGCATGAACACCATGTTCTGTAGTATTTTAAAATTAGTCGGAATTCCGAGATAGAGATACAGAAGTCCGACTTTGAAGTCGGAATCTCCAGATAGAATTCGGAATTCCGAGTTAGAAGTCGGAATTCCGAGATAGAAGTCGCAAATCCGAGTTAGAAGCCGGAATTCCGAGACAGAAGTCGGAATTCCGAGTTACAAGTCAGAACTCCGAGATAGAAGTCGAAATTCTAAATTAGAAGTCGGAATTCCGAGACAGAAGTCGGAATCCCGAGTTAGAAGTCGGAATACCGAGATAGAAGTCGGAATTCCGAGTTAGAAGTCGGAATTTGTTATAAAAATAAAAATACAAAAATTGTAGCTCTTCTACGCTTTCGTAAGAAGTTAATGACAGAGTCTACTGCATTTAAATCAGATTTTACAAAATGCGCTAGCCCTTGGTCAAAATCTGCCAGAGCGCTGAAATTATATTCTAAACAAAATCTGCATATAGGACACACTGTATTCGTTCGCTTACTGAATATTGCAAAGTCTGTTGCTACAATTTAAATCCTGCCTAAAATACACAATCAAATATTTAACATCCGGTTTGATGAGGGTGAAATATCCTGAAAATATGTTGCTGGATACCTGTAATTAGTCTGTCACTCTATCCCGGGTTAGTCCAGATGTTATGTTACACGTCCGGTAGGTTTTAATACGAAAATAATCATATGTAGAAAATATGATGACGTTGTCGTAATTATTATTAAGCGTCCATTTAATTTAGTTTGAAAAAAGGTTTTAGAAATTGTTAATTTATTTATATTGAAGCTTATATTAGTACTAGTAATTAAATAGTAAATATTATTTAGATCCTAGTTTACAAACATCATTTACGTTTACCCTATCTCCTTGGAAAATTCAAAAACATTGACGCAGTTACAAAGCTAACTTCTTAGATTGAAAAAGGGCTAGATAACTTGAGAAGAGAACGGAAACAGGTATAAAAAATTCTTTTTAGGCAGAGAAATCTAATAGAACTAATCAAAATTGCTGCTACTTGTTAGAAGTCCAAATATGTGCCATTACCCTGTCAGATAAGATATATATATATATATATATATATATATATATATATGTATATATATATATATATATATATATATATATATATATATATATATATATATATATATATATATATATATATATATATATATATATATATATATATATATATATATATATATATATATATATATATATATATATATATATATATATATATATATATATATATATATATATATATATATATATATATATATATATATATATATATATATATATATATATATATATATATATATATATATATATATATATATATATATATATATATATATATATATATATATATATATATATATATATATATATATATATATATATATATATATATATATATATATATATATATATATATATATATATATATATATATATATATATATATAGATATGTATATATATATAGTTTTAAAAATTAAATTAATGTTTTGGTTTCTTCTGGTGGGTTATTGATCGACTAATCATATAAGGCAGCCATAAATGCGGTCCGTCATATTTGAGGACGAACTGCTTTATGATTTTCCTTCTTGTTGAAAAACCTTATAATACGAGAGCTAGCCTCATATTTATTGTTTAAAGTTAGTTTCTTCTATATAGTATTCGTCCTGTTAGTGCTTAAAATACACTCCTGCCAATTCGGTGGCAGAGACAATACTTCGGAACCACGTGACAATCATGAAAGGATAAGAGTCGAGATATCAAAAATGTTTAAAGTTCAGATTAATTATTGTTGAAACATAGTAATTGGATGTGCTATCTTAATCCGAGATGCCATCTTCTAAATTAAAGTAACCATGCAGATTTGTTTTATTTATTAGAACCTGATGGAGGTTATTTATCTCAGCCAAAACGATTTTAAGTAGTAGTTTGCCCTGTAAAAAGCTTTAAGTCGAAATGGATCGACCTGCAGTCATCCACATCAGTTAAATTGTTTAGCTCTCAGGCCTCAAAATTGACTTTGTTGGGATAGCTTTAAGTTTCGGCACAAGCGATAATGGTGACAATGATCTAGGATTCTGACTATTAATTATGTTTTGATTTAGTTCGAGTGTGCTATCGCAATAAATTTGACCTAAAAGACAGCGACGTGCTGAACAATTCGTTAGGCAATCCTAGATGTTTTATATAATAATGTGGAGCCTGGGGATCGCTTCACTAGTAGTTTTAATTATCTTAAATAAGTTTTCTTCATTATAAAATTCGTTCGCGGTATTTAATAACTTTTCACTATTAATTCTATTTGAAGTTCTTAATATAATTAGATACCTATACTTATTATGGTAATAGATATTTACGATAAAATTGGGATAAAAGCGTTATTAGCATACGCATGTGGAAGTGTCACACCACACAAGTATGTCAATAACGATGTATCACACGTGTATCGTACAAAATTTTATCTACAATCGTTTACAATTGTATCCGAGTTATAATATAACTTACATTTTCCTGAAAAGATTACTTATCAAATATTTAAAAACAAATTACCTCTGTTACCTGTACTTACTATACCATAGCAACCAAATAACTAAGTTTTTGATAGAAAGCATTACGAATTAATGCTGTCAAACAATTTGTAATTTGTCACACTCGGAACGAGTGTCATACTTTTTTGAACCTGAGCGATTCAGATCTTCCATCCGACATCGAAAAAGTGGCTACCGGCGTAATTTCCAATCTTCTGCCCGAAAAATCACCGGCAAAATAAAAGTTGGCCTACTCCCGGTATCAGAAATGGTGTGAATGAAAAAACATAAAAACTATCTCCAATGAGAAGGCATTGTTAGCCTTTTTTAATGATCTATCCAAAATTCAAAAACCATCCTCTCTTTGGGCATGCTATTCAATGTTACGAACTGTGATGGCTTTTAGAAACAATGTGAATATTAATAAATACTCGCATTTAATTGTGTTTTTAAAAAGAAAGTCGGAAGGATATAGACCTACAAAAACGAAGATATTAACGAAAAACGATTTTGGTGTTTTTCTGCAGGAGGCTGATGATAACAAGCTTTTTATGGCGAAAGTAGCACTTATTGTTGGACTAACAGAAGCATGTAGAAAAGAAGAGCAGACTTACTCTTGGAAAATGTGAATGACGTCTTCAAAAAGACAAAAATAGTTTGAGAGTTTTGTAACATCAGGAGAGATTGAAGGTTTAGATATGGTGGAAATTCTTCTAAATTACATCAAGTTACGCCGTAAACACGTTGATCATGGTCATGGTGTGCTATAAGAACGGTAAATGTTCAAATAAGCGAGTAGTAATAAACACTTTTGGAGGTATGCAAGACTATTGTTTTGTTCTTAAAATTATTCATTCCAGAACAATATACCGTCCGCTACTTTAGAAGGTCTTCTAAGTCACTATTGGCCAACACCGGAGTGGATATTTTGGTCAAATAGAGTTGCAGAAGGATACATTGAGGCTTCGGAAGAAAACGAAAAGAAGACTGCTTTGAGTATAATGGAAAATAAGGAAAAGCAACTAGTATCCAAAAACTGAACATATTTAATGTAAGTTAAGTCAAGTTCATCAAGTCCATCTGGTATTAATTTAAATAACCGTAATAGTTGTGTAATTAATATTTACAATTACAATACCGCACTAGTGCGGTAGTATCTGACATTACCTAATTAAAATCAGTGCGGTAATGGCTTCTGACCTCACGATCGTAGATAAAATGTATCTACTGCTCTATTTAGTTTTCTGGCTCATAGAAATTCCACCAATGGAATGTGGGTGATTTCGGTTTCAAACATCATGAAACTCCATAAGAGCCGCCTAACCAAAAATAAGCTCTACAACTATTTTTAGTTTTTGCGTATATCTATGAGCAAAAAGCAATGAAGCATTCGAATCTTACATTTTTCGTTTGGAATAGCCGTTTTCGGGTCACAGGCGTTTGAAAGTGAGCATAATGCATTTTTCAGCCGAAATGGAAAAAATATATATCTTTAACTGCTGATTCTGACCAGCAGATCCAATTGGTCGCAGAATTGAATGCTTTTTAATTTTGGTCTATGTACGATGCACCTTTAGAGATGTTGAAAGCTAAAAACTGAAAATAGTGCCAAAATTTCGAAGTTTTTTGGCTTTCAAAAGTTTACTTCGCCTCAGACACCGTCCCAAACTCGTATTACTCTTATCAGGTGCCCAAGTTCAAATAAAATCATTTATATCTGTTTACTAAATAATGGAAATCACAGTTCTAATCTGTCTGGAATATAAAGCCCAAAATATTTGGTTTAAATAAAGGAAATCAAATTCGGTGTTTTGCTTAGAATAGATTATTGTATTATTGAGGCTTAAACCTAAGTGCATTTGTATTAAAACTATTACCGACTATAATACAGGGTGTTATATAATATAGCACAAAATTTTAAAAAGTTTAACACGTCTTAAGTTTTGATACATATATTTTTCCTCATTTAATTGCATCATACTATTCGTTAGCTATCAGTCTCGGGCCAATTACGCCATTTTTGAGTAACCTCAGTATAGAAGATACACATTTTTAAAATAATGTAAATATATGCTGCCTTAAGTGCTAGAAGTGACCAAGCAGTAGACAGGCTTTAAATTAATGTCAATACTTAAAAATTCATACCATGGATTCCACCTCTTTACTTAATATGTAGCACACAAGGATATTTATTAACAAATTAATTTTTACTAGGAAGAAAACATAGAGAATCTTCAACACATAAGCGGATTTTCCTAATTTTTAGATATGTTGTTCTACAGATCAAGAGACACTTTTACGTATATGCACGTATAAGCTGGACTTCACATAGGATTCTGGATCAGATCAGAAGTCCTTTAATCTACGTACTGTCCAGTTTAAAATTTTTCAATTCTATATTTTCATCAACCCTGTATAGTTACGATATTTTTTGTCATATATTGATGTTCTGAAACCGAAGAAAATTATATTTAAAAATTTTTAAATTTCGCCGATAATGATGATGAATCCCATGTATTTTAGTCCTTGAATAAATGTTTTCTATTTAGATTGATTGCTTTTTATAAAATTTTTGCAAAAATAGTTATAAGTTGGGTTTTTGCTATAGTTTCTTTAAAAAAACATCCCTACTTTTTATGTCAATTTCGACAAATAAGGCTGCAAATTATAATTAACAAATAATTTCTTCCCCGCACAGATATATCGAAAAAATGTCGAAATCGTCCCAAAAGACACAGAAAAAAAACTTGAAAATTGCAAAAAAAATATCATATACTTACCTGTATAACAAGCATATTCGAGACGTACACAATTCTTTTAGGCCTTAACTTAAGAATTACAATCCTATTTAAGGCGAAAAAAACATTTCATTTGCTGTATTCGGTTTTAAAAATATGTAGCAAAATTTTAATTTTATTTGAATCGTATTTAATTTTAAACTCAAAATGGTCCCAAAAATGTTATAATTCCATTCCTAATATTTGACTGTGATTACATTAAACAGTTTTGATTTATTTATTCATCTGACTAAATATTTTCACTAACACATGGTGTGAAAATGTTTGCCTACAAAACGTTAATTATTTTATAAATAATTAATAATTAATTATTGAGTTTGTTATTGCAAATAAACTAGTTGCGCATCTTTCTTTTAATAATATTTTACACAAGTACATATTTTATTACAAGTATATAATATACTAAGTTCAATTCAATTACTTGGTTTTTAAATTATAAATTATATATTTTTTTCACTTATGTAGGTTATTTATCTTGCCGTGATCAGGTAGATTTTTTTTATTTTAAATAAAGCACCGTTTATTTATGCAATGACTAACATTTGTCATTAATATTTTAATTATGTTGAAAGTGAAGTAACTAAGACACCCAATATATTTTAAACATTTATTTATGGCAAGAGAATTTATAATGTATGCATTATCAAAGACCGAATATACTTCGAACAGACAATTCATCAGATAGTTCTACAAATTCGCTGTTATTGTAATATTAGCACGCATTAAACAATATTTGGCGAGGTATTGACTGTAGCGTATACAATTAGATATACAATTCGGAAATTTTGCCTTAAAGAAACAAATGAAATTGCTGCGTAATAGCGTTAAACTGACCTATAAATTATTTTTCTACAGCCGCGCAAAATAACTAATTCTTAAATTCAAATGAAATCGCAAAGTCGATAATTTCCGCAGCAACCTTATTTTGGTCTCTAAAGGTACATGGAAAAGAAACTTTTCACTTTTTCCATAGAGCGTTCTAATTTATAGCATGACAACCGAAAACAAATGACGACCTTTCGCTCACTGACCCGGCGACGTTTTACGCGGTACTTAAAAATGTATCAATTTAAGGATTTTTTTCTTTTGGTGTTGTAAACAGTAAAATTAATATAATAATTATTTAATCATTATGGAGAGCGGAGGTGGTTTTTGTTCTGGTACTCTGGCTGATATATTTGATGAAGCCAAATTCGCAATTTTAAATTTACTAGCAGCGAAGTTCAGAAGTAAATATGAAAAAAATACCATATGTTCAAAACCTGCTTGCTGGTGTACCTATTTAAGCAAAGGTAATGAAGCCACCTTTTGCTTTGATCTATTTATTCAATGTTAAGATCGATAATATTCATACATCATAATATAGATATAAAACAGTATATGAAACTTTGTGCATACTTAGAGCATCAAAATGATGGCTACAAAGCCAAAAAATTTACGTTTTCATTCAAGAAAACATAAAAAAGTCCTTATACTGATGAGTATAATCTATTGCTGGAAGACGAACTCGTTAAAACGACTATCGACGACAGTGAGGTTAAAGACTTGATGCTTATTGTGCAAATTTCAGATTCGAAGACGAAAAGAAGCCGTGTTTTTACAATAACTAATACTGATGACAATAAAAGCGACCTTAAGTCGATTTTTCTTAAATATGTAAAAGGGAGTTACCATAAGCAAATTGTTGAAATTATATAGAAAAAATCCCCACGGAGATCGCTACATATCTAAAATTAGCGAACCCCGAATTATAATACAGGTCACTGTTTTATACGAACGTCGGCTGCTATTCTTTTAAATAATGGATGAGCAGATTTAATCCAATTTAAATGTTACGGGAGCTGGAAAAGCTCAACTATCGTAGAAGGATATAATATACTTGAGGGAGGCTATTAGTAATAAAACTGACGTAACCCAGTAGATTTTGGGTTCATTGGGTCCACCCATATCTTTGTTGAATCATCAATAACCTAAGAAATTTCAATATATCATCTGAATTGAAATTAGCAATAAACAACAGCAAAAATTGTTGTTTAAATTTTTATATTCATTAAGAAGTATATTGTTTAGATACCATTAACTAAAATGTTAAATAAGTACTATTAAAGCAGCTTAGTAAACATACTAACTAAATTTTTAAATTGTTGCCATTGTTGACTATAAAAAAAATAAGTTTTTACCATTGAAACTGCGTCTCTAGAGAAAGTTATGCGTGTTTTTCGTATACAAAGTAAGATTGCTCTTTCGTAATTCGAATTTAACGATGTTAATAGTTTTTAATTTGGTAGTGCCGACAGAGCTATCAGAAAAAAGTATCTTAATTTCTTTAGAGTAACTTGGTTACTTTAAAGTAACTAAGTTACTGTATCCTAGTTCTCTATTTTTTGGCAAAAAGTAACTAGTATCTTAGATACTTTTTAAAAGGGACTGTATCTTGTAACTTAAAAACGTATCTTATCTGGATGCAAATAACAAATAACAGGATCGAATGGAGGGATATAAGGGAGGCTTATATCAGATGATGGATGGTTTAGGCTGATGATGAATATACTATAATAACCAAAGTGAAACCAAGGATTTTTTTATTTATCCTTTTTATATGTAAGACACCTTCAGAGATAAGTTACTACGCCACATTACAAAAAACACCCTGTACGAAGTCAGTCCAGTTTGTGGCATATGTGACACTCGAGCACGTTATGGTTGCTTCGGTTCGAGGTTCTGGTACAAGTAAGTATGCGGCTTTATATTCCGGAAATATTTAATTGCTCAGACGTTGCAGACGATATTTACTAAGACCGCTGAACATGTTTAGGTAAAGTACATTAAAAATAAATTGGGAAATAATTTACCTTCACATGAGATGGAGGTTGATTAGTCGGTTTGAAAGCCCCAGAGTTCCCCTAAATTGGCTCTATTTAAATCTGAGCATTTTCCCCTTGACGGATGCAAAATTTATTTTGGAGTCCCATCGTGTATTATTATACGGCTATTCAGAGCTGCATTCCCTATTGACTGGTTTCGTAATTACATTCAGCATATTAATGAGAAAATAAATTGAAGTTCTATCAGCCCATTTCACGTTTTAATACCCGGGAAATGATCGAGCTAGGGTTAACTAAGCAACATGATGATTAAAAGTGATATTATCATTTTTGTTGTTGTTTTAATAGCGAGCTTTTTTGACCTGAAAATTGTTTCAGTGTGCCTGGTAGGCAATTAAAATTGAAAGCTTTTGAGGAATGGAGCATTATGATTATTGTTAATGGCAATTTATTTGCAATATACAGGGTAATTGGACTAACAGTGGATGGGACATTGGACGTTTTTGGAGCACTAATTAACGGATCATCTTTAAATGTTTGTTTCGAAGGTAGCCGAATATGGTCTATCATTTCAAAATAATTTTATTGATACAGCGTTGCTGTTTCTACCTAAAACCAGTGACCACATCGTTATTTTAAATAGAATACCCTGTATATTTTTCAATTTTCAGATTTTATATATATTTCTGAGAAACAACCTAACCTAATCTATATGCAGTCTCTCGGTAGCCGTTTTTGAAGTATTAATTAATTTTGTTTTTTTTTTTAACGAAAATGGGATATCAACTAAATTTGAATTTCTTTCAACTCTAAAGCAATTTTAAGCTAAAATTTGGGTTATGGTACCACAATATTTTTAGGTATTTGATGTTTTGGTCATATCTTAGTTGAAGCATACAAAGTGGTCCAGAAATAAATGTTTCCAGGTAATTTAAAGTATCTCAAAATTGTTTTTTCAATGGGACGCCCTGATTATCAACGCTGATTTAAAAAACTGATAAAAAGAGCATTTTAGCAAGGTATACTTTGCCTAGACCTAAGTTTTCAGGTTTTCGATTTATAAGCAATTCTTTTTGAAATTTAATTAAACATGTACTTTTTCAACGTCTTTGATAGTAGTTAGTAATGAAAAAAATTATTAGGCAGAAGTTTCATTCTTTTGTTTATATTTTGAGTTAATATTGCAATAGCACAGAATAATAATTACTCAATTCCAGTGCATACAAATGCATGGACAGTGTAATAAGATCACCAGCGTGCAGAAAATTTATCGAAATACATCCAGATTTTCCACAAATTTATATCTTCGAATCCATAAGAATATGGCGTCTATAAGAAATTTGAAAATTCATCGCGGAAACAGGGAGATATGGAATTTTTATTTTACCTGCATCAGATTCTTTTAAAAATGAGTCTTAATAATATATTATTCTTAAAACCAAAACACTCTGATTTGATGAGCTACAGAAAAAAATTGAAAATGCACTTTTTAGTATTTTCTAATTATCTAAAAACCATCAAAGATAATTTGAATCTTCAGTCAGAATTAAATTTGGAATGAAATGTTTTACAACTTACCGAATTTAACCATATCTCTCTTGGACACACTGAATACCCATACACATGAGTCTACAGTACAGTAAAGTACGACCAGTGTGTCCTACCAGTAGTACCAGAAGTGGAACAAAACTCTTACTCTAGCTAAAAACACCGTTCCTAAAATAAAAGGAAATCCAAAAAGCCATGCTAGGCATAAAATTGCAAGACCGGATAAAAACACAGATTTTCGCTAAAAAACATCGAAGATTTTTAACATGAATCACGATACTTACATAAATGGAGATAGAACATGTTGCCGGGTCAAAGGATATATGGTCTGTACGAATAATATAATGGATACGCAGTTCAGATACAAGCAGTGGAAGATCACCAATACGTTAGAGCGATAATGTTAAGATAATAGGGCACATATCTGTTTAAATGCATTTTATATCGACAGTTAGTTGTCAATTAAGTAAGAAAAAACTTTTTGCACATTATTTCTTGCATTATTTTATGTTGGCCTTTTATTTTTAACCCGCTTAAAACGCACCTAACGTCACAGGTTTAAATATTGAGTGAATTTCACATGTTAAATTTTATCCGAATTTTATAGGCTATAAACTTTTATAATCCCCAGATGATTATCTATAGAGGGTGTTAGGGGTTTGACTACAAATATTTTAACATGTGACAGTATGGACCCTTTTGATTAAATAATGCTTAAATAACATAGAGTCAATTCCTTACCATTTTTGGAAAAAACGGCCTTGTATTTTGTTTTATTAATTTTTAAGCACATCGTCAACACATTTATTCAATTTATTATATAAAACAATTAATTATATGATTTTCTACAAATTGCCTATACATTTTTTGCTGAATTTCAGAATGCTTATTTGAAAAGGGCAACACAACATAACAATTCACGAAAATTTTACTATAAACATACTGACAACTGATGAATGTTGTTTTACAAGAGATGGAATTTTAAATTATCATAAAACTCATACCTGGACTCAAGAAAATCCAGTGCCAGGTGACTTCATGATGAACTTAGAAAATGGCCTCCAAGGTCACCAGACCTAAACCCCCTTGATTTTTATTTTGGTGGCCACATGAAAACATTAGTGTATAATAGTATAACCAAACGTTCCTGAATCTGTTCAAGAAAATTGGCGTCGCCGTATTCGTGCGTGTTTAAATAGTGGCGGTAATCATTTTCAGCATTTACTTTGGGTTTTTAAAATACTTTTTTTAGTGTGTGAATTACCTACCTAGGGCTATAAACTAATATGCTTGGCAAGTTCATATTCTTTATTAATTTTTGGAAACTAATAAACTTAATCAGGGTTACGCAGTTAAAAATTATACAAATAAATAATCTAAAAAGTTTTAATAATAGTTTTTTACTATTTTTTTTACATGCCGATATTATGCCATACATTCGTTCATACGTTAAAAAAATAGTTCATACATTCCAAAAAAATAATCAAAATAAAATAATTGAAACGTCTTCAAACCTACAGGTTTTTTTATACTTCTTTGTTGACAAAACAGAGGTGATGAGATTGTCATCACATTGATGTCCAAGCAAATAGCAATGTTGTCATGTTGTCTTGGAATTAATTGAATCCTTCCAAAATTAAGCATTTTAAAATTAAATATCTCAAAAACCCTTTCGAATTGACCGATGGTTTATAAAAATATTTTGTTTAAAATCGTTCATACTATCCTATGTTAAAATATTTGTAGTCAAAACCCTAACACCTTGTAATTTTACTGCACCAATTTATGATTTTTTTTTTAATGATCGTCTGGTTACCGAGACCTTTCAACAGTATTTTTTGTATTGTTTTATTGCGTATTTTTTCTATAAAACTAATATGTTTTTCCAATTTCTGGACGATATGGTGAATAAGCCCCATATTCTTATATTTCCACTGAATATTGATCGCGGCATCTAACGGAAAAGGCATCTAAAGAACAAAGTCTGTCGGGCCAGCTAGTAACCTCCAAAAGCGTTTATCTTCTGGAGAGTTACAATAACATAATTTTGATCGTCAATTTGGTGTCAAAATGACACATTTTGACACGGACTGGATGAGGACCGTAATAGATTCATTATAATCCTGAAGCGACGTACTTAGCAATGAGAAAACGACTGCATTTCGAGCACACTCATTATAAGACACGCCGTGATATTAGTCTCGGCTGACCTCTCGTTAGCTAATATTCAGAACTAGTCTCATAAAGATTTTGATTCTTGTAACATAAATAACTATTAACTTCAAGCTCGACGACATATAATTAGGAAATCTTACAATCTGTCCAAAGAGGTTGTGACTTGAATTAATAAGTTTTAAATCACTGTCAGTGAATTAGTTTATAAAAAATAGTTTCCTGTTATCTCATACAACCGTATTTCATTGTTAGGCTGTAGTAAAGATGATTGATTCCGAGAAAAATACCTGTACCATATTTGATAGTTGGTTGGGGAACCGGTAGAAATATACACTAAGTGAGCTTCTGCTGTATTCGATGCTCTGAATAATCAGTAATTATCTCAAGCTTATTTAAGTTCTCAAAAAGAAGACAAGAATGGTGGACAGCAGGCAACTTTTAAAAGCAATATGTTGTCGCCATCAATATTAATAGAGCTAAAAGGATGTAGCAGACATTTCGGCGCTGGTATGTTCATCTAGATGGGTTTTATTTGATTTCATTTAATAAGTACGATTTTCTGATCGTCTCTCTTACGATTGCGTGGATGAAAAATATTCACTCTCCAATAATCTAAATATAGTACAAATTGACCTTGTTATCAATAAACGCTTTATAATAAACCTAAATCAAAAATTTTCTCACTAATACTGAAAATACAATTTACAGTCGATAAGGGAATATGTCAAAATCAACTGTGGTTGACACACATCACGTGCTTTGGATGCTCTAATAGCGTATACTGTAAAACATGTTGCAATACACCACTGAAGAGTTTAGATAAAATATTTATCCAAGTCCAAAACGTGAGCCGAGAGGGGTACAAGCAATTTATTTAATTGCTGTACAAGTATTCGTACAGGGTTATTGGTTATAAATGTCACCCCCTCTAACATCTTTGTTTTTAAAATACAAAGCTCATTTTTTTACTGAATTGTAAGGTATCGTCTGAATTATTTATTCACAATATTAATATGATACACAAAGACGCACCGAATCAAACTTATTTTTTAAATAGAACGTCCTGTATATTATCGAAAATTTAGATTCTACTCGTAAAACTAATAATTTTGTGTATTTAAAATTTTCGCGTATCTTCAATTGTTTTCGAGATAATGGCAGTTGAAAAATGAAAATTTAAGATTTTGAAGTGCTGTCAAATTTAAAAGAATCAAATTACAGTAAAATGGTGTGCACTTTCTTACCTTAGTTTTTGAAACTTTGTTTAATGACACTAATGCCCGATCAAACGTAAAATATCAGTTTTTGACAGTTCCAGAAAAAAATTTTAATTTCACAATAATCTTGAAACTAGTATCACTGGCTTTTTACCAACCGACCTTGTCTTACAATTGAAACAGCAAAATAGTTAAAGATGATTAAAAATGTAGGGAATCGTCTGATTTTTTTTTGTCGGCGATTTAAAAAGCGCACTAAACTAAACTTTTTTTTTTTAAGGAACACCCGGTATATTATCGAATATTTAGATTTTTCTTGTAAAACTAAAATATTTTTGTATTGAAAATTTTGCGTATCTTCAACGGTTTTCGCGATAATGACAGTTGAAAATTAAAACTTGGGGCTTTGAAGGGCTGTCAAATTCCATTGGATAAATTTTCCAAAATAAAACCTAATTTCGTATATTATTGCCGGATTCTAAATAAAATTCTACCATACTTCAAATTCTTACTAATAAAACATTTTTAAGAGTTTTTCGGAAAGTTTCACATGAATCGTCTTTCAAACGGAAGAAGGGAACAATTCATATAAATGAACAATATGAAAATGAAGAATTGGAGATCCTCAAGGTATTTTTTGGCACACATTATTTTTAAATACTCCTTAATAATAAGTTATATAATTTTAGAAAATCCCAACGCTGCTATTCTAAGATCTATCTATCTAATCTATCTTCTAAGATACAGAAAACTTTGTCAAAATATAAACTCCATCCCTATAAAATTATACCTGTTCAAGCCTTGAGTCTACAATATTACTGACGAAACCGCATTTTTAAACGAAAATTTTCCGTTTTGGATCGGTAGATTTGGCCAGATGAGGTGGCCACCAAATAGCCCAGACTTGACCTTAATGAATATTTTTCTATGGGGCTTTTTAAAAGAAAAGTTGGGAGAAGACTCTCGCTAGCGGTTAATATTATAAGAGAAATAATAACCCAAGAAATTGAAACACTAAATCATCACAATCAGGGTACTCTTTTGACAGCTATAGAAAGGCAGAAGAGAATTTATAGGAAATGCATTGAGCAAAATGTGGAACATAAAATTCAATAACCTAGTTTTTAATAAATATTGTGGTAGGCAGCGTAAAAGTTACTGTTATTGTCATCTCATTTATTTTCCGGATTTCATTTTGTTTATTCAAAATTGGCCAAACTAAATATAATATAATTATTAATAGGGTTGAGATGTATTTCTAATTTTTAAAAATAAACTTTTAACAACTATATCCGAGGATCAGTGTCTTCATAATTCCGCAATGCGAGGTTTAATTTCTCTGTTTTCAATTTCAGTTATTTAAAAAACATACAAAAATCCTCAAACTCTACTATATTATTTTTTTTTGTATCTCGCTAAACAAGCAAGATAACATGGTCTGAAATTACTTATAATAAGTTACTGTCTGCCCAGGACAACGATAGCTTTTGAAAAGTTAAGACAGAAAAATGCGCGTCATTTTTAATCACCTACTATTTTGCTGTTGCAATTATTAAACAAGGTTGGTTGGTAAAAAGCCAGTGATACTAGTTTCAAGATTATTGTGAAATTAAAGATTTTTTCTGGAACTGTCAAAAATTGATATTCTACCTTTGATCGGGCATTAGTCATTAAATAGAGTTTCAAAAACTAAGATAAGAAAGTGCACACCGTTTTACTCTAATTTGATCCTTTCAAATTTGACAGCACTTCGAAATCTCAAATTTTCATTTTTCAACTGCCATTATCTCGAAAACAGTTGAAGATACGCGAAAATTTTAAATACACAAAATTATTAATTTTAAAAGTAGAATCTATATTTTTCTGATTCGGTGCGTCTTTGTGAAACACCCTTTATCATATTTATATTTTCAGTAAAAAAATATTCACGATTCCCTACAATTCAGTACAAAATGAGCTTTCTATCCGTAAAAATAAAGATGTTAGAGAGGGGTGACATTTATAACCAATTACCCTGTACGTTTGCGATGGCCTGAAATCTATCTTATATCAAGATGTATCTTGTTTCATACTACACTACACTAGACCACTATACAGGGGGATGCGTTCTACGTAGTGGTTTCCCGTGGTTTTCTACGCAGTTGTGTTACTTTAAGCTAATAATTTAACAGATTGTCAATAAACCTTACTTTGTTGACTGGTGACGTCAAAATAATGAAAAAGCATGCAATTTCTCACGATATTAGGTGATCTTAATGATGCCGATATGTAAAGACAAAGAATTTAAAATTAGTGTGTCACTTTACCTCAATTATCAGTTAAAATATAAGATTGTATTTTCTACCAACTTCTGTGTTTTCACGCCCTGAATTTCTGCCTATGGATAAAGTTGATTGTTAATAAAACGAACCTACAATCATGAGGGAATCTACTTTGGGCAAATTTATTGGTTGGGCATTAGCAAATTCAATTATTTTTTGGTGCAGTATAATTGTTGCTGTCGTGGGGTGTAGTCTTTTGCTCCAAAAAATATCTAGTTCAAGCGATAGCGAGCCTTTTCAGGACTCTGAATACGTACCAGACACAAATAAGGATGATGACAGTAAAAGTCTCTCCAGCATATCGGATTTTTTGAATTGGTATTCGTACAATTTGCTAAAATTTTTCTTGTTTACAAGAGACAAGATAGTCTAGAATGTTTCCTTTTACATCCAATTTTCGAGAGTTTCATCCTGCTGTAAATTTAGAAAACATAAAGACCCCTTTAGAATGCTTTCAAACGTTTATGTCAGAGAAAATCGTACAGGATATGTTCCAATGGACAAATGAACAAGCAGGTATGTTTGTAGTCGAAAAGGGAACCGAAAAGGTAAACAGAATTTTACGGAAGGATGTTACGACTGATGATATGTATACGTTTCTTGGTATGAATTTATATGGGGGCATTGTACTAAAATTGCAAATTATTGGAGCTGAGATTTCCTCTTCGATGGACCACATATCTTTAGCGCAAAAGTCATGAGCAGATCAAGATTTTCTCATTCTGAAATTTTTAAGATTTAGTGATCCGAAGGCTTTTGTTCAAGGAAGGCCAATTACGCGATTAGCTATGCTCTTTGCGTACATCAAGGAAAACTGTATGACCCTTGTGGATCCGGGGGAAGTTATCGCCCTTGACAAATGTTTAGTCTTGTATAAGGGCAGGCTGCATTTTAAGCAGTGTATAAAAACGAAACGATCACGCTTTGGGATGAAGTTATTTTGTGTCTGCCCCAGTGACCCTTCTTTGCGGGGCTATACTTACAATTTCACGTTATATTTTGGGAAAAGCATATATAAAGTTACTCACATCCCAGAAGGAAATTTGTTGAGCATTTCTAAAAGAATAGTTGTATTTTTGGCTCCAGAACTTCTTGAATGAAGAGAGTTAGTAATCTATAATTGTGTATGTCTCTAAGATTAGCAGAATGTTTACTTTACTCAAAACACGTATGTCACTGGTACTATTCGATCCAATAGAGGTGTGCCTAAGGAATTGACTGAGTACCTTAACAAACATTTCAGACAGACATGTTTTGCAAGAAAGGAAGACGTATTGGTAACGAGGTGTAAAGATAAACGAGATGTCTACTTATTGCGCGCAACACATACAAGTGGACTTGTTGAATTGCAATTTAAAAACCATCAACTATTGATCATTATAATATGAATATGGGAGATGTGGACGCAGCGGACCAGGATATAAAACCTTACATCTGTTCTAGAAAAAGCTACAGTTGGTTTAAAAAAAAGGAATGCATATCATACAACGAATGGTACTGAATTCTCGAGTGATGTATTGCCATTCAAGTGGAAAGAATACTAACGTATTCGATTTTACGAAACTCCAAATTAATGAACTTTTATTTGAATTTTCTGACCGGTACAAAAAATTGAAATTTAACAATAAAAAACTAATAAAAAAGTACATTTTACAATCAGTACCCAGAGAACCAGGAATCCGTAAGAATAGATAACTTGCAGAATCTGTTACAGAGTCAATAAATAAAGAATGTAATATCAATGTTCACAAGTAATATCTGCAATCGTTGTCCCAAGGCTCCAATTTATTTATTTTCTATATAACACATTGATCAGTGCCATAGTTACTAAATCAATGTTTTCGTACAATTATTTCGTTTATTTAATTTTTTTAAGACAAATTCAGTTTTAGGAGTTTTTGTTCAATTCAAAGTTTGTTTTATAATTTTATTTATTTTTTATTTTGAACGCGAATTTAGTTTCTGTTTCTTTTATAGAAGTTTTTGATTAAGGTTTATTTATTCGTTTATTGGTTTGTTTGTTTATTTTTTATTTGTATTTTCATTGTAAACGCAAATTTAGATCCTGTTGTTTTATAAAAGTTCTTGTTTTGTTCAGAGTTTGTTTATTTGTCTATTTGTTTATATGTTTGTTTGGTTACTTTTTATTTGTATTTTTTTAATTTTAAACGAAAATAGAGATCCTTCTGGTTTTGTAATTGTTGTTTTGTTCTAAGTTTTATATATCTTGTTCTTGTTTTGTTTATTTTGTTGTTCATTTCTTAGTTTATTTCAGTCCTATTTTTTATTATAAATAAATATTTTTCCATTTTAAACATATTTTTGCATTATAAGATACAAAAAAAAACGTGAAATCCAAAAAGGTAGCGAAATCGCGCTGGTAGCGAAGAAGTTAATGGTGGCTTAAGTCTAGCAGTGGACTAAACAGGCTGCAAGATGATGATGAGCCCTAAGCCATTCTGACAAAGTAACCCCAAATAGTTTGGAGCTTATTAGTAATAGTAATATTAAGTGTGCTATTCAAAATAGTAATGTTAAGTGTGCTAACATTTTTTTTTCTCGTGACATCCAGCAACAAAAATGAATATATTTTCAGACATGACACATAACATACAATGATTGGCAATGACGTTAAATCCGGTTCCCTAAGCTTTATTGTATTAAACAATTATACACTGACTGATTTATTGTTTCTAGTTGAATCTTAACCTAGAAATCCAGATGTTTGCTCACAGGAGTTTTTAATTTATTTTCGCTCGTTGAAAAGCTTTATTCTTTTCAAGACATTACTTTTATTAACTGGAGGGAATAAGCAGAAAGCACAAACTCATATAATGAAATTAAATTATTTTCAACGTTGGTTGAGCAATGTTTCGGTAAAATGTAGGATGAAATTTAATATTTAAAATGAAATTTAAAGTAGTAATTTTACCTCTAAAGTCATTTTTTTAGGAGATTCTTGGAGTTTGAACTGCAAAATATATTATTTATTACTTTAGGATAAATCTTTTACATCTATTTTTAAGGGGTCGTGTTTTCTATATTCTTGTCTATAAATACAACTCATATTTGTACCTACAAGATTAACCCAATATTTTTGTTATGGCATGGTTACCTCAGATTTCAAAAGCAATTATTTTCAGGGTTTTTAAACCTTTCGATATGTAGACAACGTTAATAACATAACTTTTCTAAATATATTATTGAGTACTTTGCGACGTACATATAGTTTATTACTGAGGGTGATGGTGCAAATTTTCTTAAATTTACTGTTTAATTAGAACTCTTTTCAATGTTTTATTTTTTGAGTTCCTTTGGTGGTTTTGACTTTATAAAAAATATGAATAAAATTACTAAAATTTTATAATGTAATCATTTTAACTCGTACACATTTTAATCAGCCATAACTTTCTAATTTTTCAATACATCAAAAAACAAATTTCATGACTATTTACCAAATTTTTTGTAGCACATCAACATAGAGAAGTGTCCAGTCAATAAACATAACTTGCATTTTTCAAAGCTGTGAATCTAAATATACTAGCTTTGATACTTTTTTATTAAAGATAAATGAGAAAAAAGAACATTATTATGTGTGACAATGGTTTTTTTCTCTTTTTATTGTATTTGTCTTATGGAGAAGTTATTTTTCAATTTTCTCGTATATTTTGACACATAGTTAGAACAACAAGGGTTGTTCGCTACCCCCGCTAGTAGGTGTACCTGTTTAGTTTACAGTGTCCTGTCAAAATGCCAATTACGTACCCAATCACCTATCGACTTCTTGACATCAACCAAGTTACCTTAGATCCGCATGGGTTGGGTAGCCTTTTTTTACATGTTTACAGTAGTTCGTTCTTGACTAATTCTCCTTTGTCTTTTCCCATGCCCATCTATTCAGGGCCTGCGAGAGGTATTGTTTAGCTGAGCGTATTTCATTTTTCGCTCCCTGCTTTGCTGCCAGTGGCGGATTTAGGGCGGGGACGAAGGGGGTTTCGCCCCCACCCTCAACTGCCGATATAGTAATTAATGGTAAAATGTTTAACATAATAATTTAGTAATGCATAATTGAGTAATGCATTAGTTAATGACCCGGGCCAGTTGATCTGTGGTCTTCCGCTATCCTTCAACACTATCGCTCGATTTTGTATACACGTCGCATCCTCGTATCTCCGTCATTTGCATTCATTATCGGACGCCGATTTACAGCCACAAGTGAGATGCATGTGGCATGTGGAAATGTTAGGTGATACTGGTTATCGCGAAGCAATGTTGCCAAGTCTGGTGAAAATGTATCAGATTTGGTGATTTTTCGACCCAATTGGTGATATGGTGAAAACTTTTTTAAAAATCTTTATTTCTGGTGATTTTTTTGACAGTGACATATTAATAAATCTCAATTTATATTAAAAAAAAACACAATTATATTATGTTTTATATTCTCTATATAAAAGTCTCTAATTTATATAACGTTATATCTTTCGAAAACTCCACTGCTAGAAACGGGGCCAAAGTTTACATAATTTATTCGGTAGACTTTGACGTTTACCAGTGCTCAGTGTTGCCGCAGTGATGCATTTGTTAATTTTGCTTGATACTGGGATAATACATTTTTAAATCATGGAAGTTTTGGTACAAATTGTCTGCACCTGCGCGCCCTTAAAACGCAATATTATTAGTATTACATTACAATTTTTTCTCCATTCCGTTATCAAAAGGGAAGTAACCTTGCCATTTTGAATACTTGTTGACAATTTCCTGTTCTCGAGTTGCCAAGTATTTGATATAATGATATTTTTCATGCGACCCTAAATTCAGTTAAGTATTGCGCTGTGTTATGGCTTATAATATAGGAACCAAAAACTAAGTCAAAATGGCTACGTAGGTTTTCTTTTGATATTGATCTGGTTCTAAAAATTAATAGAAAAATATTTTTTTTTTAATTATTTAAAAAATTACCGTTTGAACATAGAATATTTATAGATAATGGATTTAGTACAGTAGCTACTATAAATGTGGCAAAAATTTCGAAAAATTACAAATAGCAGAACTGCCTATAGTAAATAATTATCCTTGGTTGTCTTAAGCCCGTTAAATTTTCGGTTTAAAGTGTTGTACGCCTTAAAAGTGGGGTGCTGCAACACTGCGCGTGCTTGAAGTTTAAACCATGGATTACTCGTGCATGATGCGGGAATTTCCATGATTGTCCGACTTATTTTACTTCTAATTTTCTTTCGGCGTTTTGGCATATTATTATATTTATTAAAACGAAGCACGAAGCTAACGAGTAGGTACAGTATTTACGGTGGTGGTGGGATTATTCTTTTCGGTCATATAAAGTGTTCTTTTGTTTCTGATCATTTAAAACGTAGGTATTTGAATTGTTTTTTAAAATTTTAGTTGTTATCAAAAAAATTGTCTGTAATAAAACCTGTTTGTAAACATATATAATTTAATTTTATTGTATGTATCTTGTGTAAATATATAAAAAATATAAAATCAGGTGATTTTTCGAAGATCTGGAAACTTTGAAAGCAAGTGTTTGGTGATTTTCAGTTTCTTGACCTAGCAACATTGGCGCGAAGTCAGGCTATTTCAGTAATAACTATGGCGAGTATCGTATATTTCATATAGCTATTCTTGCCTTACACGTGGATGCTCAATATACAGTAAAACAATGAACTAAACCAAATACCATTCTGGCTCATAATAAACAAACAAGATTTGGGCTCGAATGCCCGTTATGCGCCCGTTGGTTAGCCTTTATCTTGCGTCTTGCCTTACATGTTGTAGGTTTGTTAACGTCTGGTCTGGAATAATTGACTTTAATAATTGTTTATCTGCTGCTATGTTTTGTGTTCTTCTAACTATAATACATAAACATTTAAATATAATAAGGAATGTTTTCCAACAAGGAAAAACGGAAACTAAATACCCTTGATTATTTTATTAAACGTACAAGATGTGATAGTAATAATGATGATGGGGTAAGAATTAAACACATATTAATTAAATAGATTTGACTGTTGATTTATTTGCGAGTAGCATATAGTAGATAGTACATCTCGCCTTGAGTAATAGTTGTAGTTTGTTGCACTGAAATAGCGTGGAGGGTAAAAAATAAAATAAAGTTTTATACAAGAGAGGCAAATTCATTAACATTTTACATTGAAAGGGTATAATATTTTGATAGGGGCTTTGGGTTTTCCCTAAGCAATTATAAGTTCAAAGTCGATTATTAATAATTCTACTTGAATTTGTTTTGCGAACACTTCTTTAGTGGTGGCTAAATTTACGACAAACACGTTGCCAAATGTGAAGTTGTTCCATAATATGTTTAATTTTTCAGAAAATAGCTATTACAAAACATGAATTATGCTAAAGATTTTTTGCAGGTAGTTGTAAAAAAGAAAGGTTAATATAGTGCCTGAGCCTGATATAGTTAGCTAAAAAATAAAAATTATTTTAGTCAATTTCTGATGAAGCAGATAATAATCTGCCTTCTAAATCTAGTGCCATCTCCAATGACTTAAAAAATATATCATCAGTTGCTTCGTCAGAGGTTGTTAAAGAATTGAGCGATTTTAAAGTGTATGTCGGTATTTTTTTTATCCAAGACGGTAATAAAAATTTAAAAAATATAGATGATTTTACAAGATACGAAATATTGGTAAATCGTTGGAAACCTCCCAGAGATCATATTTTTCCATTTTCTACCCATATGAAAAAAGGCAAAGAAGAAAAACGAAAAATAAGTTATGATATGTTAAGCAAATTTCCTTGGCTAGCTTTTTCTGAAAAAAGTAACGGGTTGTATTGCAAATTGTGCGTAATATTTATATCTGGCTCTAAGGTTGGAGGATGAACTACAGTGAAACCTCAGAAGTTCGTTACGTGACCTCTGCAAACATATTAAACTAACTGGCAAGGGTGGGGGCCTAATTAAACATCAGTCAAATTTGTACCATCTGCAAGCAGAGGAAAAAGGTAATTTGCTGTTTAGTGTCTAAATAAAGATATACACTTTCTAATATTCTAATATTTTTGAAATATTATTTTGAAAAACCCTACTTCTCAAGTAAAAGATTGAAAACATATTTAAATATTTACTTTTTTCTTTAATTTGCAGTAATGATTTAATTAGGTATTATTTTGTTAATACTTATTCTAGGCACAAGCATCATAGAAACTAAAACTTGTTTTTCTTTTAACCAAACTATTTATTGCTACCTGTAAAAATAAAAGTTTAGAAGTTCGAAATTTTTTAGATGAAGAAAGGAAAAATCAGGTCGAAGAAAATCGGAAACGCCTTCGGCCCATTATTAAAACTATCATATTACATGGAAGACAAAATATACCCTTTCGTGGACATAGAGACAAAACATGTTCCAGGTCGGCGAATAGGATAATAATGTAAGGACGACAAACTTTAACGATGGCAATTTCAAAGAACTACTTCGTTTTCGTGTGGATGGCGGAGACAAGGACCTTGAAAATCATTCAAAAAATGCGAAATCAAGAGCAAGTTATATCAGCAAAACCACCTGTAACTCTTTAATTTCATTCTGTGGGGCGGAAATTTTGAATACAATTATTTTTTGTGTTGCCGAAACGAACTATTATCGCGTTCTTTTCGATGAAACTACCTATATCTCACACCATTCACAGCTGAGTGTTTATTTTCGCAATATATTTATAATAATTTAGTTTCATTTAGATAATTTTGATAATAAAGATCTTGAAAGCACAACAGAACCTAAGATTGATGGGATAACTTTAATTAAAACCATAATTAGAAAACTGATTAAACTAGCTCTTAATTTAGAAAACTGTGTCGGTACAGGTTGCGATGGTTGCAGAGTAAATGTATCCGATGTTCGAGGAACTGTAGTGGAAATTCAAAAAGTGGCAGTAAATTCTGTTTTAGCTCCTTGTTTTAAACACAGTCTACATCTATCAGTTTCGAAAACTGCAAAGGTAACCTTTTTAAGGCGTCGACTAAGAGGCATTATGTTTTAAAAAAATATTTAAAAACCAGTTTATAACGTCCATGTGAAACCCGATGGGTTGAAAGCATGATTCTGTTTTGCAATTTCGGTCTGATTTATCAAAAATTTGTGACGCTTTGAACGAAATTTCTGAATGGGATGAAAACACCTCGTCGAGCAAAGCACATATACTGTTAAAAGCAATACGGGACTGCGAATTTATTTTAACATTACCTGTACTTTCTGAAGTTTTTAATTTAACTATACCCTTAAGTATACTTTTCGAAACAAAAATATTAGTTTAGATTCAGCTGTTACGCATTTAAAAAATGTTCAAATGCTCCATGCAAATGCAGCTGATTATTGGAAAAAACTAATTTTTATTTCTGTTTTAGATTTTTTAATTTTTGATTTAACTGAAAGTTTTTCAGAGAAAACTCTAAATTGTTTTTCACTTAATGAGTTAATTGTATCCAATTTAGTGCATCTAATTGAATACACTGATCTTAAAAAGAACACTGAATTAATTTGTAATCAGTATTCAAGGCTAACTGAAAGTGTTGAAAATGAATGCAAAAAACTTTTAGGTGAGGTACAACTATTTCAAAAAACTATAAAAGAAGACACGTCTTTGCAAACTGCTAATGATGCACTTATACATTTAGATCATGATTTTTATGCAACCATGGTCAGATACCTAACAATTTTAGTAACGTAAAGGACATTGACATTGATGTACGTAGAGTGATAGATAGATTTGCAAGGGAGAGTGGCCGGTTAAATTTCGCTATTTAAAATGTTGTCTGTATTGTTATTACTTTTTTGTAATTAATTATATATTATACAGTCCCTATTTTGTTATATTTTTTTTTCCGCGTTTTGTCCTTTGCCCGTTTTTTATGGTTGGTTTTTTAGCAGGTAATATACTATATATATATATATATATATATATATATATATATATATATATATATATATATATATATATATATATATATATATATATATATATATATATATATATACATATATATATATATATATATATATATATATATATATATATATATATATATATATATATATATATGTATATATATATATATATATATATATATATATATATATATATATATATATATATATATATATATATATATATATATATATATATATATATATATATATATATATATATATATATATATATATATATATATATATATATATATATATCTGATAATAAGACATTTTTTATTTTTTTTTTAAATACAATATATTTAATTCTCTGACAATTGACAGTTTTTTACATTTTTTTTAATATGAGAAAGCACCTAGCCATTCACTTTGTTTTTTTTTCTTATTTTTTTCAAAATATGAAAGTCATATTACATTAAAATGTAACTTAAAACCTAAACTTAACTGAAAAAAACTTATTTTTCCGAATTGCATTGTCTTTATTTTGGATTTATTTAACGTTTAAACCAGTGTAGTATCTCTAATCGTTATCAAGGTAATAAAAGGTATTTTTGAAAATTATAATGGGCTAGTAGGATCTAAGTTTAATAAAACACATTTTTTGATAAGCCGATCTTTTGAACAATATATATTCTTCCTCTGGACTTAGGAAAGAATCTTAATGTTATTGAAGTGAGACTGAAGAAGAGCATTGTAACTTAGTGATCAAATGTGGGTACATACAAAATGTGTGTAGTGAATATACAATATCCAAGAAATTAAAAAATAATGATAGTTAACAGAGTCAGAAAATATCTCTTCCGTAATATGTTTTTCCATGTAGAGTAAACAAAAATAAATTTAGTGCCATTACATCGTTTTCTTAAGACTATGTACCTTTAGATAACAGATCGGGATTGAGGATTCGTAATACCTATATTTTGGACTATGGGATTAATATTATATTATAAAATGTTTACCTAACCAGATTACGATAGCAATTATCTAACAACTAAATATTTTAGAGTTTTAAGCTCTAAAAATCACATAAGAGATAGGTACAATACTGTAAGAGCTCTTAGAGTTCAAACTTCAAACTACGCTTACCTATAAATAAGAAAATACCCATGCGGCACAATTGGCTCTAGGCCAAATCTTTAAAATTTTGTACGTGTTGTGGCCCTCACAGCTCTAACATGAATTATCCAAAGTTTTATTACTATGATACACTACACAGCATTTTTGAATGGAAAAAAAAATACAGAATATATTTTTTGTTTAATAGATGAATTTGGGATAACGAAAAACATTAAAAATTCTACCACCTACGGTAAAAAAACGACCTCTTAACCATGCAAATTAGGTACAAGAAGTTGGTTTTGTGAAAAAATTATTTTCTTTTTCTCTACAATAAATATGGTCATAAACAGAATAAAAACTTATAATTCTCTACAAAAAAGGTTTTATACAGCTTTTAAGTATCATTGGCATTATTGCCGTAGCAGCCTCTTCACTGCCAAAATAGCAAATGAGCTATGCATAGATAGTACATTTCGAAAAAATATTGCAGTTTCCGCGGAAGATAAAATATTTCGATATTTTCAATTTTGTTGTTATTTACCGATTAGTCCTGAACTGTATACCGTTAGAAAGACAGTAAAAACTTAGATACGGCAAATTGATTTTTATTTAACATTGCAAACCTTTAAACCCCCACCCAGAATACTTTTCTGGGTGCGCCACTGTCGACGCTAGTGCTGGTGTTGCGTAAAAAGTGTAGATAGCCAGTTTTATAGAAACTTTTATAACCTTTTTTTTATACTACTATATTTATCATATGATAAAGAAAAAATACTTCTGGTATCTAATTTGCATATTACGGGGTCGCCATCCGAAAGGCCGTAAAACCTAAGATACGAATTATAGAATACCATTTAACATTGCAAACTTTTTAACCCTCCATTTAGAATTTTTTTCTTGGTGCGCCACTGTCGACGAGCATTAATCAGCTTAAAATGGCGGCTACGACTATAGTGCTGGTGTTACGTAAAACACGTATAAAACTTTTTTTTGTAAATTAAATTAGTAAATTAAATTAGCGTACTTTCAATATCAATATTGTTAATAATAATGAGTAATATTATTCCATTGTGTTTCTAAGTTTCAGCTTTAAATTTACTGCATGCCACAAACTGTATTTTCAATATCAATATTGTTAATAATAATGAGTAATATTATTCCTGTTTTAAGTTAAAATAAAAAGTGTTTCTAATTTATTTAAGGTTTTTTCCAATTTTATGAAGTATAAGAAATATTGTTTTATTCGCGCTTAGAACCTACAGATATAAATAGGTAAAAAGTAAAGTAAAGTAAAAAAAAATATTGTTACTAACACTTGTGCAAAGTGTCTTTCCAATACTTAAAGCTTATACAAATTACGCTTCGTCTAACTGCTTTTGCGTGCGGGAAAGTATCACTTTGCGCACTTGTTAGGAAAATAACTATTTCAGTACGACAGTATTTGAAAAATGGCAAACTAAAGTTAAAAAAGGAAAGCCTGCCTTTTAACTTATTCTATTTACAATTAATCAAAGAAATTACTGTTTTTCAACTCTAATTTTAAAATAGTACATTTAAACAGTAGCTTCATCATCGTTTTATAGAACGAGTATTAGGTTAAAAAACGAGCCACGGACGAATTTCTATAAGGCGAGTGAGATTAAATGCCTTATGAAACCAGTATTTTATACTATTTTTTTTTATTTTGTGCACTATATTTTAAAAAAAAAACGTTATCTTTAAAAAACATGGTTGAAAAATTTTAACTTGGTGACATACATACATGAAAAGAGGGCCAGTACGACACTAGTATTTATAATCTTAAAAACTAAAATTGTATTGAAGATTGCTTATAGTGGTGGGAAAAATAGTGTACATTACTCGCAGGTTTTTTAACACCTGGCAAACGCCTCGTATGAATACTTCCGCTTGAAATTTAATGTGCTATTAACTGGCTCGCCAGACCTTGTTTTGCCTTTTCCGTTATATGGCGCGATGAGTTTTTAATTATAAGAATATGTGGCACATGCACTATATCGTCCAGAAATGTTATTGAAGTAAAACATATTGATTTTATGGAAATAATACACAATAAAACAATACAAAAAATAGTTTTGAAAGGTCTCAGTAATCAGGCGATCATTTCAAAAAAAAAAAATATGTGAGTCGGTGCAGTACAACTCTCTCACGAACTTGCTGAAAAATCTGGCTTATTGTTTATATGTAGATTTAATTCCACAGTATTTGAAATCCAGATGAAAGTTGAAAAAGCAAAGCCTATTTTTAATTTATTTTAGTAACTTTCACAGCAGTTACTCAGTTGTTCAAGAGTAGACCTGAAAAAAATTTTTCTAACACTCTTTCGAAATGAAAAAAAAAGTGTACATTACTCACGCGAAAGTGATCGCTTTCGCACTCGAAGGGTTTCTACACTTGGCTAACGCCAATATACTCTACTTTTTTCTTACATAAACGACAGGTTTCCTAAAATGAATTGTCTAGACTATTTAAATGGTTCCGTAAAACACAAATCATAACAAATATTATACATTTAAATAAAAAAAAACAATTTACTAAGACACTCCATAAATTCCTTATTCATTTATTTTTTTTTTTTTCAGTGAAGAACTGAATATTCAGTTCTGAATGTAATTTTAATTCAATAGAAAGATAATAAATTAAATTCTTCTAAAATATTCCAAAAAAGTTAGCAGTAAATAAACATCTTTTCTTACACGGGATTTTAAGTAAGTTAAGTTTACATTTCTGAGAATTTCAGCTGTATTGAAAGCATTCTATCCCTTATAAACCTTTTGTGTGACAAACCGAAGACTGTTCAGATAATGTTGACATCGGGTATCAAGACAAAGGATTTCTCTTCCCAGTCTGAATTTCCTTTCTCCTCGGGAGTTACAAATAAACACTACAGTGTTAATGTTTTAACAGTCGGTCTATGAGGTTTATCACCTTCGCATACGTTTCACGATGTTATGTATTTTAAAAACTTTGTGAATTATTTTAAAATATTGCTGAAACAAACTATTAAAAATAGGCATTTATTTTTTCGATTTGGCACTAAATTGTTTGTCGTAAAAAATGAAAGTTATTTTGATAATTTCCTGAATTTATAAATAAGTATAATAGTCGAAAAAAGTACCATAAAAGATAGGATTAAAGCAAATTCGGTAGTGATGCGATCGCCCATATACAGGATGATTTAGCTTTCCATTCAAGTGATGGTAAACGTATCCCGAAAACTGCTTATTGAAACTTTTTTAAAATTAGTATGATGGAGTACATGGAGGCATATAAAACATGTTTTAAACATATTTTGGCAAATGCGTTGGTGTCACATATGTTTTAAACTGATAGCAACTTTAATGGAATTCCCTGTATATTGATTGAATGTTCTATTTATTTATATCAATAATATCATATGGTTTCCGATACATTTCAATTTAAAGAAAAAAATTGCAAAAAAGGCGTTTAATAATAGTTTGCTAAGGATTGTGAAGTAATTTTAAAATTATTTTTTATGAAAAGTAGACTAACGTATAGTACGTTAGAAAATGATATAAAAGTTTTGGCCATTTAATGTTAATAAATAGAATCAATAATTTTAAATGGAACATCCTGCATTTGTTTTGATAAAATGACCGGGTAATATTCTGGTAAATATCCAAAATGGCGAAACAAAATGACGGCTTAGTGAAATGTTACAAAAATTATTATTAAAAAACTACTCCAATTTATCTCACATTATGCAAAAAACATAAAGTATTATGTTGGAATCAACTGGTAACATTTTGGTACGAATCCTAGATGGTACAATGGGTGATCTGGTAATATTTTGGTAAAAATCCAGAATACAAAACAAAATGGCGGCCTAGTGCAATGTTAAAAAAATTATTATGAAAAAACTACTTATTCAATTTATTTCAAATTGTGCATAAAATAAATAAATAAATAAATTTTGGTACGAATCCAACATGGCTGAACAAAATGGCGGTATAATAAATTATTTAAAAATTCAGCCTGTAAAAACTACTTAATGGATTGATTTCAAAATGTGTACCACAACTTATTCTGGTATAGAGCTCAACTAGTAAAACTGTGTTACTAATTCAAGATGGCGGAACAAAATCGCGGCCAAATTTACATATCTTCACGTTTCAGCGTCCCTAGATGCGAAAAAAACATGTTTTATTAATTCCGTCGGTCCGTCTGTAGGTTTGTCTGCCAGTTTGGAACATAGCTTATATACTTCTTACCCGATTGACTTCAAATTTTTAATATTTAATTAGTAATATTTTGGTAAAAATCCAATATGGCGGAACAATGTTAAAAAAAAATTGTTAGAGTGGTGTATTATTTGGAGTTAAGATCCAGTAAAAAGTCTTTTTTAAATTGTCGACGTTTCACAACTTCACTGTTGTATCCTCAGAAAACACACACACACACATATATATATATATATATATATATATATATATATATATATATATATATATATATGATAGTATGTTTTCATTCCACGTACACCAACGTCATAACAAGAAAATGATCCTTGTTTGGAACATGTTCTGCATCACAGCAGACACAATGATCCATTTTAGTCAAACGACGATCGCGATTTCGCTCTTATTAGAGCTCATCAGGCCGCCATAGACTAGCGAGCCCCGTGTAGGGCAAAGGCACAAAATGGAATCACGAAAACAACTACTCCGCTGGCTAATACAACGACCGGCATTGAATTACATTGTGACTCCTGGCTTTCGTATGGAGCATTAAATGATAGTATGTTTTCATTCCACGTACACCAACGTCATAACAAGAAAATGATCCTTGTTTGGAACATGTTCTGCATCACAGCAGACACAATGATCCATTTTAGTCAAACGACGATCGCGATTTCGCTCTTATTAGAGCTCATCAGGCCGCCATAGACTAGCGAGCCCCGTGTAGGGCAAAGGCACAAAATGGAATCACAAAAACAACTACTCCGCTAGCTAATACCACGACCGGCATTGAATTACATTGTGACTCCTGGCTTTCGTTGGGAACATTAAATGATAGTTTGTTTTCATTCCACGTACACCAACGTCATAACAAGAAAATGATCCTTGTTTGGAACATGTTCTGCATCACAGCAGACACAATGATCCATTTTAGTCAAACGACGATCGCGATTTCGCTCTTATTAGAGCTCATCAGGCCGCCATAGACTAGCGAGCCCCGTGTAGGGCAAAGGCACAAAATATATATGAATATATATATATATATATATATATAGATCCTATATCCTGCATAAAACTCATATTACCAGTCTTTACCTACTACGTTGATTCGCAGATATTTTATAGATGTTATGCTTCTAAATGGTTTTCGTTAACGATCCTCTTGTTTTTAAGTTAGAGTGGTGTATTATTTGGGGTTATCAGGATACAGTAAAAAAAGTTGTCTTTGGCATTGTTATCAATTCTGTCCATCCATCCATTTGTCTGTCATTTCACGGCATAGGTTAAAAACTACTTATCAGATTGACCTCAAATTTTGGTCAAATATTAGAGCTCATATGGGGATGACATGGTAATATTTTGGAAAAAATCCAATATGCCGGAACAAGATGGCGGCCTTGTGAAACGCTAAAAAATGATTACTTAAAAACTAATTATCCAATTTACCTCAAATTTTGAAAAAAAATCAAGTGTTACATAAGAATGAACTGGTAACATTTTGATATGAATACAAAACAAAATGGCGGGCTAATAAGATATTTAAAAAATCAGTCAGTAAAATCTACTTATTGATTTAATTTTAAACGATGCCCAACATCAAGAGTGCCATTGGTTAAACTGGTAAAATATTGGTAGGGATACAATAAATTGAAACAAAGTGGCGTCCAAAAAAAATATTTGAAAATACAGTATATATATGTGTTCCTAATTTTTTTATTATAGAAAAACTCTTCATTTTTAAATCCTTATTCAGAATTCGCTGGCCGATTTTGATTCATTCATATACAATCTAAAATGGCTAAAAAAAACATCTGACAAACTTAAAAAATGGTCAAAATCGCTATTTTTAAGGGTGCCCCCACCTTTCGCTCAGATGCAAAGTTGGATACTTAATCTGCACCCCAAAAATGACAGTTTAAATAGACTAAATTATGCGCGTATGTGTATATGTAAAAATACAGCATGGGTATGTATATTTAAGAGGCGGGATGATGTTCAGTACTGAACGAAAAAGTTGTCTATCATAATTATTGGCGACATGATAATCTGATATCGAAGTCTGGAGATATATTAACGCCTTAAAAAGTACTGCAACAAAGTCATGATCAGTAATTTATTTCTTAGATATTCTTTATTGATTTTTTATTAGGTAAAATGACATCCCATAATGTTTTGCCATATTCTATGTGATATGTCGATTTAGAAAATATAAAGATTAAGACAACTTTATCCGGATTATTAGATTTTTGAACTAAACATTTTCAGCATTTTGTAGTAATACATAATTGCTGATTAAAAACAAATTGAAGTTACTAATTCACGTAGTTTAAGAGGAAATATCTTCCACTTAAGATACTTGTTTCTTTGAGTACTTAAAATTTTACATCGGCGAAAAGGATAAAGTGCAATTCGTTCAAATCTGTGAAAGCGCAATGTAGACGCTAAAAGAGTATACCTTGAATCGTTAAATATTTATGAAACACGGCACTACTACCATTTAAGTATTTGAAACATTAAAGCGAGATATTTTTAGAGTTAGCAGATAAAGTAATGTAAGGGTCTTTTTTATATTTAGTTGTGTTAGCATTAAACAACAATACTTTTCATTTCAGAATTCTATGAATTAGTTGTCTCATTATGAATGTATTTAAATCATCATCTGATTTCAAGTTGGCGAATTACGTAAATGACGTTATTAATTAGGGTCAAGTGGTGTAAAAATTGAAACAATTTAACTAACACACTAATATTACCATATAAATGCAAAAAATTGGCGCAATTCAACACGTCTCATTTTAGACCCCGAAATCTTTTATTATTTTTCACGGTTTTTAGGTCGGAGCGGTTCAAAATACCTAGAGCAGCTCTTCCATAGGGTCATTTGGTCAACGATCCCCCAAAAATATTTTAGAAAATAAATTATTCGTTTGATCGTCCTTCCTAATAGTTGTAATAAAACTCGAACCTTGGGAAAAGTTAAATACGCTACACTATTAGCCGCGCGGTTCGAATGTCCTCGTTGCGTTCCTTAGGCATAATAAAATACGCTATACTAAGCTAGGCTTTGCCCTGATTACCTTAAAGCTTGACGAAAGTACCCGAAGATTTCACAGCTACCGAGCGGCAGCCGAACGTGATAGCAAATGGAATATGAAATCGCGATTTGGGTCATCAGCCGGCCTCTTCTCATAATTCGATCGATCGGTCGCGGCATCACGTCGGCATTATTAAATCGTCGGAAAATTAATTTATATACTGTTTTTTGTAATATATATTTTTTTACATTTATGATCCATGTGTGAGTTGGAAATATACAGGAAATAAAATGTTGGGAGTGACTAGTGCAAAAAAATAAACAACTAAAAAGTGCTTACGAACTTAATTTTGCAAAAATAACCAATTTCAAGGTGGTCTATGTTTGAGTTGTGAATATAGATGAAACAAAATGTCGGTGGTGCAAAAAATTAAACAACTAAAGAAAGCTAAAGAACTTAATTTTGAGAAAATAACCGAATTCAAGGTAAGGGGTCGCAATTTGCCAGAACTTGGTATACGACAAACTAGTAAAGATAAAAATAAAGAGGTTCATCGAAACTTTCGCAAAAGTATGTACGATATAGCTATCTGGATATGTGGTTGTGAAGTCTCTAACTCATTTTACTGTATGTTTGTTTGTGGTTTTCTAAGGAATCGTCGGACTTATTATGGTGCAAAACCGGTGTTAAAGACTTAAAGCTCTAAAAAGAAAAAATAAATAAACATGGGTTTTCTGCAGATCACATGAAATGTTCGGTGAACTATGCTACGGTCAGCTAGACACAAGTTATAGAAAATCCCTTAGAGTTTTTAATGAAAATGTATCCAAAAATCGTTATATTTTAAACAAAATTATAGATTGTGTAAAATTTTGAGGGGCATTCGAGCTGGCACTACGTGACCATGATGAAAATGAAAATCAAGCGGTTTTTCGAGGGCTTATAAATTTTGTTGAGGAGTTGGGCCAAGATAGACTATCCGCTTCAGCAATGTTAAGTATCGAGAAATCGTTTATAAAGGCCGTTATATATACTGCAATTCTTTCTTGCAAGTTGCAATAATCTTGAACAAAAGCATGCGCAGTGGCAAGACATTTGTACCTTTTGTCAAACTGCGCGTGCCTTTGTTCAAGACTATTGCATATTGGAAAGAAGAATTGCAGCATGTAAAACGGCCTTAAAAGGAATGTGCATGCAATTTTATTGAACGTGTAATTCAGCATTTTTCCAATTCTAAAGAACGAAGAGTAGATCTGAACTTCAAGAGAATTTAAAGCTCAATTTAAAGATAAGATATTTATTTTTATTTTAAGTATGCCTATTTTTAAATTTGTTATTGACCTCCCAATATAATTCACCACGAGCCGCCACTGGCCTACAGAGTATGTACCAAAAGCCAAACCGTAGACAGACAAAGATCTACATGAGGCAGTAACTTTAATTCAGCAAGGTAAGCTAGCCATGAAATCAGCTTCAAGAAAATTTAGAATTGATAAATCTAAATTGAGTAGAACAATAAATAAGAAAAATGTTTCAAAACGTTGTCGCAAACAAGCATTATCATTAGAGCAAGAAGCAGACTTAACTAAAAAAAACAGTTATGGCTAAGTGGGGCTTTGCCCTTGCCGAAAGAAATCAGATCAGTGGTACAAACTTACGTAAATGAAAATAATGTACAAACAGTTTTTCAAAACGGCAAACCCGAAACGATTTGTTTCGCTATTTCTGTAAGAGAAACCGCCTCAGTCAAAAAAAGATGGTACAGTTCGAAAAATGCCGGAGAACAGCTACTAGCGATCCGTTTATCATCTATTCCTTCTATGATAGACCCGAGGAAACAATAAATCAGCTAAGCTTGAGAGATAATAAGCATTCTCATACATTCAACTTGGATGAAACAAGTTTCAATATGGATCCGGGGAGAGTGAGGGGGTCACTGCAGTGGAGCAAAAAGTTCACAGAAGCATCGAGGATTCTGGATAGCATGTATTTCGGCCAGTGGAATGGTATTACCAGCGCTAATTATACACCAAGGTCAAAATTTGTGGAGTTCGTGGAAGGGAACAAATGATATAAAAGGTAGTTTCTATGCTGTGTCGGATAAAAGCTGGATGACCACTGTCGTCTTCAATAGCTCGTTCTTAAATTTTTGAGGAATGGTATCAAAAAGACCACTTCTAAACATTATGGACGGTCACGTATCCCACCTCGATCGAGGTACAATCGAAAATGATATTTCTCTTTTTAAACTGCCGCCGCATGTTACTAATGTTTGGACAAATGTTGCTTTGGGCCACTCAAGCTAAAATGGAATCAAAGGTTACTTGAATGGCAACGATTGAAAGAAGGTTGACAAAAAAATGAGTTTGGTGGTATATTTCCCTGTTGTAATGACAAATACTCTAAAGAACGCCTAGACCAAATAAAATTGCAGAGATACAATGAAGGAGAGAAAAACACATATCCACTAGATATTTATGAATTAGATCAACAGGAAATTGACATGGAATGTAGGCAGCAGGAAGGAGATCAGGCAATTAAACAAGTGGCCAGGAAAGCGTAAACGAAAATTTAGAAGATGAAAATTATTCCAATAGAGGAGATTCCGATGTATGTGGGGAGAACGCACAGTCATACAACATTGCAGAAAATCTTGACATTTCATCAACTTCAATATCTTTCGAAGAGATTTTGCTGCGAAAAATAAAAAAACAAATCCAAAGGTGAAAAAATGACGAAAAGTTGATTTTAATTGTACCGTTCTGACTATTTCCGAGTATTTAGGTAGAATCAAAGAAAAGGAAGCTATACAGAAAGAAACTGTGGCAAGAAAAAAAATACAAGAATTCTCCGTTTCTTCATCAGAAAACGAACACAAAATCTTTGTCTTTGTCTATAGGTTAATTGTTCAAACAATGAATTATTCCCAATCGAAATCGTTACTGGGGACTACCTTTGGTCAAATTTAAAACAAAAAAGAAACTGATTCATTACGTCGCATTAGTGGAAGATGATAATAATAACGAGTTTGGTGTTTCATATTTGCGTCAAAATGGCGACAAGTTCGTCTTTTTGCAACTTGAAGAAAAAAAGCATTTTCTCAAAGGATGATGTTGTTCTTAAGCTACCAGCTTCCACATTTCATGGGGGCACCGCGAGAGTATCGCAGCGACTTTTTTTGCCATTAATCTTGATAATTGTTATCAATTACCTTTAAAACTGTTTTTCAAATGTTTTGTTCAAATTTAGTTCGAGAAGAATGTTTAATTTGTTTTTTCCAACTTCTTTCAAGGTAAAAATTTGCGTTCTTTTTTTTTTCTTTTGTGCAAGTTTTTCTAGTAAAGCTATTAAAAAAAAAGATTTATTGTGTCTTATTTTTATCCCAGACTGTCTTAATATTACCCCGATAGTCAGAAATAGTACTCAAACGCAAATATACAGGTGAATACACTGTTACCCATGCATGTCTCATTATTGCCCCAAAGCGAGGTTGTATATGAGACATATACTTTATATTTTATATATAAAATCCAATTTGAAATATAAAATATTTCTATATACTGATGCTATTTATGGACACACTTTTTATACTCGGTGACGCAGAAGATAGGGTACACGCAATTATTTTTTTATTTTTTCAGATATCGCTTTGCAACTTAGATACGTTTAGGAACTTATTAAAATGTATATTTTGACGGATAATTGGTTTATACATCACTTTCGGTTTAACCGGAATTAAAAATCAAGGAACTCAATGATGAGATGATGACCGTATTATTCTATTTTGTTTTCATAGCTTACTACTGTTTCTCAATGTATGCTTTTTCTAACCTAAAAAGTTGTGTTAAACTCTAAGTGATGTATAATGCAATTATCTGCCAGAATATGCATTTTAATAAGTTGCTAAACGCACCTAAGTTGCAAAACGATATCCGAAAAGGTAAAAAATAGAGCGCGTACCCTATGTTCTGTGTCACCCGGTATGTTGGTATTTTTTTTGAAAGTTTTTTCTCTGATTATCATATTAAAAAATATAAAGTTTTGAAAAATATCTCATTTTTTCACCACCTGACCCTAAGTCTTATTGCTGAAATATGTACAGGATGTCTCAAACTCGATGCACCTGCCTTATTACGGGAAAACGCGAAATAAAAATCAAAATATAGCCAGAGGGTTATAAATAAGTATCAGTAAGTGGTAGTTATGAGGTCATTAATTTTTTTTTCGGGGGCGTACCTATTTTTCTGCACAACAAGCTCTTTTTTGAGTAACTTTCATTTAAAAAAAAAATTCTCTTAATTCAAAAGTTTTAAGACAAAATGTTTAAAAATATACGAGAGTACATGGGAAATTTTCGTTAACCAAAAATCAGGTAGATCATGGAAATACAGCGATATTATTTTTTGAGTAACTTTCGTTTTAAAAAAGAAATTCTAACTATCTTAATTCAAAAGTTCTAAGACAAAATGTTTAAAAATATAAGAGAGTACATGGGAAATTTTCGTTGACCAAAAATCAGGTAGATCATGGAAATACAGCGATATTATGACATTTAATGAAATTGAACTTATGTCAGAAACTTTTATTGTTCGTCATTTAACATTATTGGAGCACAGAACATTCACATTTCGTTAACGAAATTCAAAATCAGGGGCATTTTGGTATAAATTTTCAGTGTGGTATATTCGGCCAACATTTAATGAGGCCTTTGTTTTATGGAGATGTGCTAGATGGAAGAGGGTATCTACAATCCTTGTAGGAATAAAATTTTCCAGGACTGATCAAAAAAGTTCCATTGCAACTACTAACGGCTATGTGGTTTCATCATGATGGCGCTCCCCCGCATAAATCAACAGTCGTAAAGAAATACTTAGATAATTCCTAAGGGGAAAGATGGATAGTCCAACACAGTGACCGTTGAATCCACCAGATTTAATTCCCTTTTGATTTTTTATAGGGCTCTCTGAGACATTTGGCTTATAAAACTACAGATAGAGAACAGATATCTACATATATAAAACACTTGAAACAAAAAATTTAGAATGCTTGTCGTAGTATAACCAGAAATATGTTTGTTATAATTTATATCCTATTATTTACGTTGTTTATAAGAATTAAACTAACTTGAAATAACCCGCCGAAAAATATGATGGATAATTTAGAAAAAATTAACTCATCTAATTATTTAAATTAACTGTGCGCGCGTGAGAAGACGCATACAGAACATAAATACATAATGGAAATTTCTAATCCCTTGCATAACCCTTCATATTATACTACCATAGAAAAGTCCATAAAATGTTACGTTCTGATACAATAACATCATATTATATCATAAGTTTGAACTACCATAAAATATACTTATTTTTATTAAATGAGTTAAATAAGAGATTTTTATCTACCACTGTATTAGGAGAAAGTACTCATTTAAATCGGTTTGACCCATAATAAAGCGGAGAAAGAGTTTATTGTACCCTAAGGAATATTTTTCAGAAACTCTTTATTTAAATTTTTCATTGAAATTTTTCATTTGAGATTTACTGTGCAAATGAACGTAATATTTTTCTGAAATGAGTTTCCGTCTAGGAAAAGTTTTATAATGTCTAAAACTTCTCGAACAATATTTTGTTTAATTAAAGGAGTATAGATTTTACTTACGAAATTTACTTTAATTCCCTAACAAGCTTTACTAATTGGATTTTATAGGTGAACTCATAAAAATGTTCATTTATATACCATCTGGTGCAGATGTTTTTTGTACTACCAATTTGAGATGCAGCGTAATCTACTCATCTAGTTAATAATTGATCTTCACTGTCCTTTTTAAACAAAAAGATATTTTTCTTAATCAGAAAATATTTGACAAACACGATCTCATATTATATATATTTGATAGTGTGAAGTAATTTCGTTAGAAAAATGCCTAAAAGTTCTTTTTGTTATTCAATCATCAGGAAAATAGCAGGGAAAAATAAAAACAAGAAATAAGAGGGAAGTCAGCACGTTTAACCCGAAATGATGACTATACCGTTGATTTCATGAAAAAGTTTTCATAAACAAAATTTTAGAAGATTCAATTCTTTACAAAAAATATGACATCTGTGTCCTCAATAGATTTGACAAGATAGTAGCGCAAAGTTATGCAATCGAAGCTCAATTCCTACGAAATTCCTTTTTATTACTTTCTCTCCATGCCAAAACCCGACCATGTGAAACGCGCATATTAAACTTACATTCATTTACAAACAGCCTACTGTTTTCCAGCAGCTCGATTTGGTTTTGTAAAAGCGTCTTCTAATAAATAATTTGGAAAGATGCCTGCACATCAAGTATGCACCAAGTTGTATCGCATTCAGCGTGCTGACTTAAATATAGAGTTGTCCTCGCGCGCTGTGATAACTCTTAAGTATATCCTGTATATATCACGGCACCTGTGGTGATAAGATGTCTCCTCAAGGACTAAGGGATTGTGATTTAGCTTTAGCTAATTTATTTTTATATATACAAGATGTCTTAATAAAGCTGGGCTTAGATTTGATTTTTTTTTTAATAATTATAGAATCTAAACAGCATGAAGAAAACGGTTTGTACATTTTATTAATTTTTATTATTTTATCCTGTTATAATGTTTTAAAGGGAAGTAGTAAATCTCTAATAATGTCTGGAACTTTGTTGTTAATTATAACAAAGAATAGAATAATAAAATTAATACACAAACAGCTGAATTTGTTAAGAAAAATTAATTTCTTTTCAAAAATTAAATTAAGTAGAAGTTATCTTTTGTTTCAAAATATAATATTGTTTTTCATTTACAGATGGTTATATAAGCTGTAAGTTTAAAAATAACAGCATACGTTGATAAAACTACACATACAACCGATAAAAAACTGAGAGTAGTAACTGGTGTACAGATATCATCACAAACTAGTAGAAAACGCCTTTATACCTAGAGCATTTTATGCAAAAAAAGTACGATGTTCTTATTTTCTTCTAAACTGAGGGTAACTTACCCTCAGCTTAGAAGACAACAATAAAATCCTACTGCTCGAAATCATTGGACTGCTGGGCATGCCTACTGCGAAATAGCAAAATGGAGAAGATGTGTATCTGTTTTGTTTTTTTACGTATGAGCAGACCACGTCGACTACGTGGAGGTGAGAATTTTTAAAAAGGTACTTGCAAATTTTTTTGTTCTCCCTTTTACAAAAAACGATGTTGCTTTTGTTGACGACAACGTGCGGCCCCATGAAGTGCGCATGGTCAAGAAATTCTTACGGAAGAACAACATTTAGAGAATTAAATGGCCTGCCAGATCTCCAGATCTGAATCTAGTTGAGCATGTTTAAGCTGAAAGAAAAAGGCTTCTAAGGCAGCGTGACTATGAGAACGTGAATGTAGCAGATTTACTGAATGTCAATAGAGACATATGAGAATTTCTGAAATTCATTGAGCGTCTAACCTGGCCTAGTAGAATAAGATCTATAATAGTCAGTGAGGGGAGTTTTTAATCATTTAATTCTTTTGTTTTCCGTGTATGGTTATTTTAGTGTTTTTTTTGATAAAGTTGTATTTTTTAGATAAACCTAATGTTGCAACTGAAAAAAAAAATCATAAATAACATGCCTTATTACGATTATTTTATATAACGTGTACCAAGTGAAATTTAGTCTCGGCAAATTGGTGTAGAAAAATAGAAGTTTTGTTTTCAATGAACATACGCAATTTTTGTCGACATCCTGTATAATGGAACCATGTATATTTCGTGCGGACACTTGTGGTAATGTGAGGAACATAGAATAACCAGCAAAATATACAAATATACAATTGAAAAAAATCCAGGATAAAATTGGTATTTTTCAAAAATCGGTGAAATTACTTTTTGCATTTTCAGGCTATACTCAAAAAATCCAATAAAGAATAAAACCGCATTTTTTTAGTAAAAATGGAATCATTAAACATGTTAGGTCATTTTACATCATATCATTTTGTGCCGTCTATATTCCTATCATCTAATATCACCTAATATGATACAACTCGTCTCGATTGAAATCCAATTAACCATCCATTCCAAAAAGTCTAACTTCATCAAAAACCGCATGGTACTATTTAAGATAGATAACTTTCATAATGGGGTAAAACCTAAGGTAGGCGTCTTAAGTGTTGACCCAGTAATGATTTTAATATTAATATGATAGAGAAGGTTCAAAAAAGATAGATAAGATAGCTCAATGTTAAAAATCATATTACTTATCATTATATGGTCTCTTATGAAAGTATGTTATCTGAAGAGTTATAATACGGAATTGACTAAATAGGTGTCAATTGTTCATGTCAACATAAACCTATAACTTTTATGATAAATCTGCTCTAAATTTAAACCTCTTTATTGAATACGGGTGTTAGTGTTCAAAGGCTCAGTGTTGTTTCTAAGCTCACCTCTAAATAATATGGTACATGACCAGTGGCGGATCTAAACGTCCGTGAGCCCCAGTGCAAAATATGTCCATAGGCTGTATATAAATTTGTTACGTCCTTTTTCACACAGCAAAAGCATATAAACTATCATACTTTTGTAAAGTTACTTCAGTTGTATTTTAGGAAGAAATTTGGAGAATTTTTCTTGTATAGAAAGTATAACAGAAAATATTTCTTTTAGTTGATTTCAAGTAATATCAATAATATAAAAATAAATTAGCCTTAAAATAATTATCTCTATTTTCAAACTGAGACTCTAAACAAGAGCGAAAAGTTTTTTTTTTTCGTTGCCTTTGAAATTTTTCGTCCTATCGATTAGGCCGCATTTAAAACTGTTATAGGCCTTCTCTTCTTTCAAATCAGATGATATTTCGAACAGAATCTAAAATTGATGCTGCTTAAACTAAATTGATATTAAATTCTTTGTAAAGTATTTAAAGCAAAGTTTAATTGACTTAGTTTTTTTATATATAAAGAGGTTAATAAAAATAAATTTAAAATTCTCGATTTTCAAACCGAAGTTTCTTGAATTTTTTCTTTTTTATACGATTTCAATTCATTTTCTGTCAGAGCCTTTAAAATGTCAATTTTAATTATTGCTGCAATTGATTGTACCCTGAGCTGAGTCTCAATTATAATTGAAATCAGGACTACATTAATATTAAATCAATATTATGACCGACGCAATGAACATATTCAGCATTTGTTTGAACCCGCTTCATTATTGTTTGAACACTATTGTAACACAAACCTATCCAGATAACTATTAGAATATTAGAATTTTTTAATATATTTAAAATCGTCATACCACCCGCAGATTGACCTTTTAGTTCTTAAAACTCTAAAAAGCTTTCTCTAATTTCAAATTTAATGACTAGAATATTTGCGTTTTTAGTAATTTGAACGGTTCTAACAAACACTCATAATTTAACTTTTTGGGAATGTGTTAAGTCGAATTTAATATAAGAGAAAAACATATTTTACATAACTGTGAATTAACTTTATTATGTTAAATATAAAACCAACTAATAAAAAAATCAAACATTTAAACAGAAGAAGGGGGGCAATATTGTATTATTGACAAAAACTAAGTTAAATGAAAAATTGCTTACTGATTTCAATACTAACAAAAATTAATTTCGATTCAAAAATCATTGTGCTGATGAACAAAAATAAACGCTTTTATGTTTAAATATAATTAGCCTGCAATAAATTGACATTATATTATGAGGCTACATTTAAAAAAATGCTCAGTAAAAATGTAAAAAACATAATAAATTTAAATAAAATTACGTATGTATTAGCATATTAACAATAATTTAATTAAACTTCCCTAAATATATGCAATTTGCTCTCTACTAAATTTTCTGAACAACTGTTTAGCCCTGAAATTAATATACGCGCATTAAAAATATTAAAATAAGCACTATCCGATCCTTTTTAGCGTTTTTTTGGTGGAATTAGGTCATAGATATTAGGTTAGGTTAGGATAGTTGTATGCACGCCCGCGAAGGATTCTGAATAAGAACGGGTAACAAGACCAGGATCGGGAATCTTCAAAAAATATTTATTGTATAAAATTCAGCATAAGAAACATACAATAAAAAAGCACAAATATACACAAAAGAACAAGGTACACTGTCTCCAGTGATCTCTATAACCTAGCCCTGCTTTTAAAGTCACCACTTATAAACTAGATATATACGCAAAAAATAGTCATTAAAACAAATTAAAATTAAAATCACGACTTATTATCACAAGCAACAGAATTTCCTGCTTCAATCTTGCTTTTAAAGTAGCCTTTGTTACATTCGGTTTATTTTTCAATGCATTAGTGACAAACGAAGCCAGAAATGAAAAACTGAATTGAAAAGCCATGGTTTTATGAGACGGAGTATTAAGAGTCTTGTGCACCCTTCTCAGTTCTCTTTGATGGATATCAGACGGAAGTGTAAGTTTAGCAAAAAGATACTTGGCTGTTTGAGTATTCAGTATTTGACGTACAAAACAGGCCAAGTGAACAAATCTGATCTCATTCAATTTATAAAAGTTCAGACCGCGATATATGGAGAAATATGTGCAAAGCGTGGAACATGAACTATAAAACGTACACACTGATTCTGCGTCTTTTGCAGTCTCGAGCGATTTTCATTTTTTTAGTGTCTTTATCCAGCAAGTTCTTAAAAGAATAAAGCATCTTCAAGCTTAGCTAGACCTTGCGTCAAACATCCAAAACATGACAAATTTCAATCTTGAATCAATCGTCAGCCCTAGATTCTTAATAGACTGGCTGAACTCGATCACCTGTCCATCCACCAGAAGCTCAAGATCACCGACCTTTTCGAGGTGATAGCTTGAACCTATCAACATGTGCTGACTCTTCGATGCATTCAACACAAGTCCGTTATCCCTTATCCATTGTTTAACATTGTGAAGATCTTCATTAATTATATTTCTTGCCCGGTCCTTTCCATTAGGTGAAAAATCAAATGAGAGCTGAATATCATAAACATAAAGATGGATGTAGCAAGATTTAGGAATAGACTGTATGTCAGCAATGCAAAGAGAAAAAAGTAAAGGCCCCAGAACTGAGCTCTGCGGAACACCAGAGTCAATTGACCTTAAGTTAGATTCAGCTATAGTAGTATGTGAATTGAATATAACTTTTTGTTGGCGACCAAGAAGATAACCCGCAACCAGTCATGCGTGAAACAACGAATTCTATCTGAACATATACATAGAATAAGTGATCGATATGTTACTGGACAGTTCATATAAAGATGTTTCAAAAGTACTTCGTTTCCAAGATAGAGGGTGTTAAACTTTTAATATTTGTTATTTACTTTTTATCAACTATGTAGATTTCTAGAGATAATTTATTTAAATTTGGCACTCAATATAGGGTGACCAATGTCTACGAAATAAGCATAATACATCTTTTTTTTGAGTGGCATTTGGGTATTTTCTAGTAATATGTAAAATATATTCTTAAAAAAATAGTGAATGAACTTTTTTAATGTTTAAAAAATTAATATATTTTGCTCTAAATTTATATTATAATGTAAGATTACATTTTAATAATTTCAAATACCTACGGTTATTTACTGGGAGATGCATCATATTTTAATGCGCAAAATATTAATTTTATTGCTCAAACTATTTAAAATACTGCGCACACAACCTTAATAAAATTATTTGATAAAAGCCTTACTATTTCTCTATATTTATGAAATGATAAATTAATTTTGGTTTATATTAAAGATATGCAAAGTAATCGTCCTAAGTAATTATCTTCATCAATAGTTTATTTTCCTACTACAATTCAGACCAACTATGCTGAACTTTTCTTCCAGTCGCTAATTCCACTACTTCACTTATCCATAAGTTGCAAATCCTAGAGCCATGCTCGAGGAACTATACCATACTGTGTAACAGACAATTAGTAAATATTTTTATATTTAAAAAATTTGAAATTAATTATTCTCGTTGTAAACGTTCCTTTCTTATCATCGGGAAACTGGTAAGTCTCCATCTGATAATAGCATTTGTACAACTGTTATTTGTCTATAAAAACTTGTGGTAAATAACAATTTCTTATTTTTTACTTGAGCAATATTCAATATATTATGTAGCGAAACAATTATAGTAAATATAAATATTTGTTTCAATCAATTTAACGTTAGATATTTTTATTCAGTTGCGAAAAAGCCAAAAATAAATTTTGTTTATCATGTAAGTGGGTAGTTAAAAGTAGATCGTATGTGCAGCTGCTGGAGGGGGGGGAAAATTAAGAACACTTTATATATGTACAGGATTTATTTTTATAATTTGCCTTCCTCTGAGAGCCTCTTTTTTTCAAAGTTACTAAAAAAAATGTTTATATGAAAGTATTAGGATTTTTCCTAAGTATTTACATGGTGGTAAATTTAAAAACAAGTGACGACCGGAAAATCAAGAAATCACTACGAACTGTATTATTTTAAATGGAACACCCTGTATTTATTGGCATTTTTGAATTTTTCTCATTCTCCTCGTTTCAAAAATATATACTATGTTTGTACTCGGAACAGTAGTTTTCGACTTATTCAGCTTTAAAGTTGTCACATATAACAAATTCACCGTTATGCATTTCGACGATACTAAATTCGCTTTACCCATAAAAAAAACAAAACAGGTATTTGTCTGATGGGTATCAGACCGAAGTGTAAGTTTAGCAAAAAGATACTTCGGTGTTTGAGTATTCAGTATTTGACGTACAAACAGGCCAAGACAAAAACGTTTTACTGACTTTAGTCAATATGGACTTTACGTCAAATAATTATTAATAAAATGCTTTTTACTGGGGAAGAAAAACTTAAAATAATTCGGAAATGCGAATAACGCGACAATAACAGTGGGACAATACAGGATGCTATATCCTGGAAAAACTATTTCATATATTGACAAAGAAGGCAAGCAGAATTAGATTTGGAAGAGGAATTAACTATATTTTTACATCTTGGAGGTAAACAAATATTTCCAGAGGTAGTCTAAAAGTTTAATTAAAATTAATTTTTAGAAATTCTAAGCAGATTCCTGACATCTCTATAATAACGAAGAATATTGGTATTAAATCCATTCGAAGCATCAGTACTGTCCCTATAAAATTTAACCGTTGCAGTGGTTAACTGACCATCATTTTAATCAACGCCTCCAATTCTGCAAGGATCGCTGGGGAGATTGCGACAAGATAGGCTGTTGTTTGAAAGGATTTTGAGGTCAAATGACGCTTGTTTTACCACAGCCGGCATGTTCAATAGAAAGAATAAACGATTTTGGGCAACAAGAAATCCTCATATAATTTTATTTAAGAACGAAAGAAAAAAGGTCGGAAGTCGTTGCACGTGTGGTGCTGCATTTTGAGAAAACAAATTATGAGTTCAATTTTTATTGAGAGTATTTTAACAGGAGAACGGTATTTAAATTCATTAAGTAACAAGATAGAACACCATCTGGAACAGCTTCCCATAAATACCTATAATTAAAATATTTTGGCAAGATGGAGCACTACTACTATGGATAACATCCGAAATATCAGAAATTTTGTAAACGCTCGTAAAACGGTCTGTAGATCGATAAACATGAAAATATTCATTGGCCAACCAATAGTCCAGGCCTTACACCATGGGATAATTTTTTGTAGGGATATCTAAAAGATAAAATTTACTTAAAAGAACGGACAACATAGACGAATTGCTGCAAAAAATAGAGCATGAAATTGCAACTTTAAAAAAAGAATGTCCCATTTTCATTACCAATGCTATAAGGAAACCGGAAAGAGTTTCCCAAAATTGCTTGGATAATGGAGGGAGTCACGGGATAAGTGATTCACTAAAAAATGGCTGTTAGCAATAGGTTCATTTATAAAATATTATGTTGCATTGATTTTTTGTTAATTATTAGTTTAGTCCTAACACTGGAATCTGTGGTGGGAGATAGATCAAAATACAAGTGTTCTAACCACACTACACCACAACTTGTTACGTTGTGGACACGCAAGTTAGCATCACCAGCAGATGATATAAATTAAAGTAACTTATCCTAACCGAGTCTATTTATAGGTAAATGTGGTCACACTTGGTTGCACTCGACTGCATCGTTGTCAAGTAAGCAATAGATGGGACTATAGGGCTGTCTTTAATTAGTGCTTTCTTACCACATTTAACTATTTCTATACTCTCAAATAATCTATTATTAGACACACTTTTAATTAACTTAAGATTATTTATGTGATTGTTTTCCAAAGCATGTTGGGCAACGCTTGACTTTTCTGTTCTTCCGTTCCTTAAAGATTATCTTCGGATAGGATACGGAAGAACAGAAAAGTCAAGCCCAACATGCCTTGGAAAACAATCACCAAATAGGAATAAATAATCTTAAGTTAATTAAAAATGTATCTAATAATAGATTATTGGATGCATTTCGGAGTATAAAAATAGTTAAATGTGGTAAGAAAGCACTAAATAAAGACAGAGGGCCTATTCTCTATAGTGCCCTCTATTCCTTACTTGACAACGGTGCAGTCGGGAGCAACCAAGTTTGACCACATTTACCTATAAATAGTCTCAGTTATGATAAGTTACTTTAGTTTATATCATCTGCTGATGATGTTAACTTGGTTAGCGAAACGCGCGTCCAGAACGTAACAAGTTATGGTGTAGTGTGGTTAGAACACTTGTATTTTGAATGATTAGTTTGTTTTCACTAAAAATATTATATTAAAATAATGGTACTAATTTTATTTGTTTCTCATGGGTAAAGCGATTTTAGTATCTTTAAATTGCATCATGGTGAATTTGTCATATGTGGCAACTTTAAAGCCGAATAAGTCAAAAACTACTGTTCTGAGTATAGACATAATATATTTTGTTTTGAAAAAAGGAGAATAAGGAGAATCCAGAAACGTCAAAAATACAGGGTTTTTCATTTAAAATAATAAAGTTGATTTCTTGATTTCCCGATCATCATTTGTGTTTAAAATTACCACCATGTAAATATTTAATAAAAATCTACAACTTTCATATAAACATATTTTTGCAGCTTTAAAAAAAGGCCCTAAGAGGATGGCAAATTTTAAAAAATCCTTTACCCCTAAATGCCTCTGATGCAGTGCGATGTTTATGAAAGTAAGCTTTAGCAAAAAAAACCACGTCACCTTTCGTCATCGACCACGTAATCATTTGATTCTGTGCTAAACACACCATCTTCTTTGAATATTAATATCACTGGCATTTTCCTGAAAAATGTTAGTAATTTTTTCTCAGATTATTATTTTATACTATTAATTTTCTAGGAAATAATAATAACTTCGTTAATTTGCACCTTAACATGCATTGGAGCAGACTTTTTTAGCATTAATGTCAATTTTGATTACATTTTTTATTACCCTTCAAAAATAATATGTATGTCGACTAGTCGGTTTTCCCCGTAAGAAAAGTTTTTTATACATTCAGACTTTAATTGAATTAGGAGCTTTTCAATTCGCTTTTTCAGTCGTTATTGGAAAATGAAAAGAAAGAAAAATCTCATCTACTTTTTTCGTTTAATAAATTTCTTCCAAGTCTCCACACGAAAATTGATGTAGGATATTGGCCATTTAGAAGGGCAATTTGTACTTATCGGCATATTTAAGGTACGAAACGGCGGATGCAATTCGGCAACTTTAATTTCCATTTTGACTCGTCGATGATGAGTTTCTACGCAGATTAGCCTGACAGGAAATCGACGAGTTATGGGGGACAACTAAGACGGAAAAACGGGGAATTTCTTGCCGAGCAGTTGGTTACAGCAACGAACCAATAGAAAAATAGCTCAAGAAATAATAATATAATATTTGCTGTATATAATAATTTGACTTTTACATTTATATCTTTCGGTGTTAAGAAAGTATGTATTCTAAAAATATGAGCTAAAAACGAGTGTTTTAAATGATAAAAAATGACAACTGAGTTTTCGACTATGTTAGAATATATTTGATGAAAATACTTTTAGAGGAAAAATAGTTTCCCGCACAAAATTAAGTTTTATCGAAAATCGAGCCACATTTGTAATGTTTAATATTTTTAAACCTTGTAATCCAAATTTTATGAATATTTATGAGAGAAAAATTTCATAATATTGTTATCAAATTTTCAAGAAATGTCATTTTCCATTATATACAGCTTAAAAAAATTAGATTTCTACCCGAACATTCGAAACACTCGGTAGTTTGCAGTAGTTATAAAATGAAGTCGTCAGAACAATAGTTATTTAACTTTAATGAATAATGTATAACTTTACCATAAACAAAACACATTTTACAAAGTACATAAAACAAACATAATTAAACAAAGAAACAATAAAATATGAAACAAGGCTACGCTTCAATTGTATTTTCCGTTGTAATGTTCATTTTAAGTCTGATGATGCCCGTTAGGGCGAAACATGTAACCTATTCTTAATTTATAAACTTATTTTTGACTGAGACCTAGACTTTGTTTATATTTTTTAATTTGTTCGTTACCAGGTCTCTTTGAGATAATATGGACACACTTTCTTCACTTTTGAAAATGCAAATCAGGCTAAATTAGTCCATTTTTATAAAAAGAACCTAATTACACGGAAAAGTCTTCTGCTGAAAATTTGGTTTCTTCAAGAATGTTTAAGATTTCATTTGACACCAAAATTTGTTTCATTAAAATGCAATGTCAAACAGCTCTAAAACTTGCCAAATCCACCTGGATTAAAGAAGAAATAAAGGCTCTTATCGATGTAGCCGTTACTTGATGGAAATTCATTATACACTAGTATACAAAATAAACACGTTTAGTTTATTAATTTCCACTTATTTATTTCTGCTTGACAGCTGTTTCGACACACTGTGTCTTTGTCAAAAGCTAACTTAAAACTGACACTAAAATCTGTACCAAATATAAAAAAAATATATATATATATATAAAAAATCTTAATGGTGTCAATAAAACAATATCGGTGTTTACCCACCTCGTCTATTCTTTAGGTATAAAGATTTAACAGAGAGGAACCATTTAAGTCCAACTGGTCATTCAATAAAATATTTCGGGTTTTCCTCTTGTTAATTTCTAAACTTTCCAAATGGTTCAATTTGTAGCTTTTATTAGCCGTATGCAAAATTTTATATTCGTTTTTAAATGGATTTGCTTCTATGAAACGTTTAGCGTAATTGGTGTCTGTTTTTTCTTTATTATATGAGGATTTGTGTTCTTTTATACGTTTATTGAAAGATCTACCCGTTTGGCCAATGTAAACTCTATCACAGGAACCACATTCTAATTCGTATACCCCTGATTTTTTAGATTTATCAGACTTGGATTTTTATTATTTTTAATAATATTTTCCTAATGTATTATTTGTACAGCAGGCAACTTTATAATCTGTTCTCATGAGATGTTTACTGATTTTAGAGCTAATTTTGCCTGTATGTTATTGTATTAAATTTGGCTATATCTTTTAAATTATTATTCGGATAGATTAAATTGATTGCTTTTTTATATTGTTTTTTATTTAATATTTTGTCGACTATATTAGGACTATAGCCATTGTTAATAGCAATTTGCTTTATAATATTCAATTCTTTATTATAGTTATCTGATGACATAGGTATATTAATTAAACGATGTACAAAACTGTTGAAAGCTGCCATTTTGTGTGCAAAAGGATGATTTGATGTTTTATGTATTGTTATATCTGTGTAAGATGGTTTATGATAAATTTGAAAATCGTGTTTATTGTTATTGTTCATAATTGTTAAATCCAAAAAATGTATTGTCTTATTTTGTTCCACTTCTAACGTAAATTTAATATTTTTATGTAAATTATTAATAAAATCTAAAAATAACTTTAGTTGTCTCTCTGTTCCCGTGAAACACACTAGTATGTCGTCTACATATCTATACCAATAAATGAACTTGTTTCTTAACGGGTGATTATACATTAATTGTTCAATATTATTATCTAGAAATATTTCTGCTAGTATAGGACTCAAAGGATTACCCATTATTAAACCTTCTTTACTTACGTACACGGAGCCATTGAATTCAAAGTAATTTTAATCTACACACACTTTTAACAAATCCAATATATCATTCTTAATAATATGATAATCTTAAGTACAATTTTTCAAATAATATTTCTATTAAAGACAAAGAAATTTTGGGCATAGAGGCTGAAAATATTATTCAATCTACCGATATCGACAAAAAAAACATTCTAAGGTCAAGAATAATAACTTTCTTAAACTCTAATAGTGAGGTTAACAATAAAAACAAAAATTTTAATAAAGCAACCTTAACAGTTTGAAGGCTCCTGTCTTGAAAAGGTCTGATTACATTAAAAAAGTACTAGAGTTCTTAAATACCGATGAATTTCAATCTTTGTCAAGGGATCCCACTAATTCCTTTTTTACTAAAGTGAAACAAGTTCTGGATAAGACTCTTGTCATGGTTTAATATTTTAACATAACAAAAAAAAAGCTTTATTCAATGAACTTCACAATACCACTGTTACATGGTTTGCCAAAATTTCACAAGGAGGGTACTCCAATTAGACCAGTGGTTTATCTCATAAAATTGCCTTGTTATCAACTTTCTTCTTGGCTAAATACTATTCTAAGAAAGGTCACCGAGTTTGAGAGTGAATATTCCTCCAAAAATTCTACAGATTTCGCCAACTACTTAAAAAACATATCCTTACCACCAAATGCTAAACTTGTCTCTTTAGTTGTTAAAAACCTTTTCCCTAGCATTCCCCCAATTGAATGCATTGATTTAACTGAAAACTTAAGAAACAAAAACTTACCGGCTGCCTTAATATCTGATCTCATTCTATAGCTAAAAACTGTGCAAGAACAAAACTTTTTTAAATTTGATAATAGATATTTTCGACAACGTTCTGGCTTGGCAATGAGTTCTTGTCTTTCACCATTTTTGAGTGAAGTTTTTATGAACAACTTAGAAAAGAAAATAATGTATAGCTCGTTTTCAGAACATCTAGTAAGCTATAAAAGGTACGTGGATGATATTTGTATTATTTGAAAAAAATTGTTAAATTTTTTAGAATTTATCAATTCTTTGCACTGAAAATATCTTTCACTATGGAGAGTGAAACTGATGGCAAACTTCCTTTTTTGGACCTTCTTTAATTTAGAAATGATAGCAAAATTAGTTTTACTGTACTGATAATATCATTCAGTTTACATCTAACCCACCAATTTCTCACAAATTTGCAGATTTTAGTTCGTTTTTGTACAGACTTTTTAAATTACCACTATCCCAAGCTGCTTTTACTAAAGAATTAGATATATTAAGGGACATTGCCTTAAACAATGGTTTCCCATTGAAAACATTCAACAAACTTTTTTATAAATTTATGAACAAATACAAACTCTCTTATAACTTAATACAACTAATTAATAGAAACAAATTTAGAGTTTTAACGTATTTGGGAAATATATCTCCACATTTAGCTAAATTTTGTAAGTCATTTAATATTCCCATATCATTTAAAATAAACGATACTTTAAAACAACACATAGTTAGAATCAAAGACAAAAAGGATAGTCTTTAGGAGTTTAGTTCAGCTTTATGTTGCAACACACGTACCTCTACTTGTTGTGAAACGAGCAAAAGAAAACTAAATGTACTTAGTATTGTTTTTATGAAGTTTAAATTTAATTACAACTTTTCTCTTAATATAGATTAAGTTAATTCTTTGCCATTGAAAAGCCAATTACCTGTCAATTCGAAATTTAAAAATAACTCTGCAAGCCTCTTGTATTCAATAAGTGAATGTAAAGGTGCTATTCTGATTAAAAGTATAATTCCCTAAGAATACATCCCTTTGAATAAATTTGTGCTTCCAAAGTAACACTTTAGGTTTACTAATTGTCTTATCTCCAGCGTCTTAATTAAAAATTTTTGTTAATGGCACGTCTTTACTAATTTGAGATGAAGAGAGGCTAAAATGTCCCACAGTAGAATTTTGGGTTAAACTAAAAGATTATTATTAAGGATATCCCCTGTTTCCTAATTTTTTTAATGTCTTAGTTGAATTTCCTTAATTGTCCTTAATCCAGGAATCAGAGCCATTTTTTAGACCGGATCTCAGAAGTATTAAGAGGGAGGCCATTATTTTTTATTCTAGTTTTTGAGTGCTCTATTGGACTAGTAAACTTCCCTCGTCTAAAATTCAATTACTTACACATTCTTATTATGCATATAATTATTTGATGATAACTTTATACAAAACCAATAAACTCTGATTTATTTGAATTTTTTTAGGTTTTTTAGATTTATGTATTTTTATTATCACAATTTATATATTTTTCATAACTTTTACTCTGTCTACATTGAATAAAGTATATCCTTTATTATTTATCTTCATAAAAAAGAGCTTTATCTTTAGGAATTGGAATTTTAATGAACGTTTATACATTTTATTAGACCGCCATTTATTTTTGATCTCCTATTAAGGATTTATAAAAAAAATTACCAGTTTATCCCTATACCAGGCTTTATTTTGTCAGTCCATTCGCAAAGTAGTTTTTTAATAATGATTTTTTTAAATTGGAGAGTCCATCATTTTATTCCAAAATGTCATCATGACTCTTGATTTTTGTCAAAAATTTGAAGTCAATCGGATAAGAAATTTTTTTAACTATGCGGCGTATGAACATACCGACAGAACGACAGACCCACAGACCGACGGAAGTAGGAGAGCATATTTTTCGGGGTCCAGGGAGGACGAGGGTTATTTTTTCACGATTGAAATACATCCCTCTTACAAAAGAAGTAAAAAAAAATGCAGACATTTTTTTTCAATATCTGCAAAAATATGCTATCTAGAGGACATAAACGCAAAGTGTGGAGGTCAGGGTATCCTGTACAAAAATGGTACTAATGATTTTCTCCTTAGCATGATAAATAACTTCAGAAAAACACAATAGAGGTTTAAACAAACTTAATTTTCACAGTCCTGAGGAACATATAAAATTTTCAGAAACTGAAAAAAAAAACTCGTTAAAAATTGGACTATTAAAACGCGATACCATAATTTCCTGGTTGTTTATTTGATGTGAATCATGATATTTTCTGAAAATTTGGAAACGTCCCAGATTTCTCCATATATTTTTCAGCTCTCCATACAGCTTTTATTTTTAAAGATAGAAAAAACTATAAATATAAAGTTGTAAGTTTTCATCTGAACCGCCAGAGTCTTTTTACGAGAATAGACAAATGAACATCGCAAATCTGTCAAAAACCATCAACCCTAGTTTTTTTTTTAAAGGAAACACCCTATTTATAATTTTTTGCATTAGAGATCATGAGGATATCTCCAAAGTTCGACAATATGTACCGGGTGACAAGTTAGAAAATAATACCCCCTTTAACTTTTTTACTATTTATCGCTCATAAGGAACAAAAATACTGACTTATAGAAAATTTTTCATAGATTTAGAATGTGCATTCGGATTTAAAAAAAAAATTAAAATATACAGGGTGGAGCGAAAAGTATACTTTTTTAAATAGAATTTCCTGTATTTGGTACTGGAAAGATCATTGAAAGAGCTTTTAAAAAATACTCCATTTAATACCTTTATCTTTAATAGTTTTTAAAATATACGCATTTAAAACTAAAAAGATATGTTTAATAATTAATTTACTCCTAACAAAAAAGGAGGATATATTTTTAGAAATATTTATAATCAACAGCAAAATTTATGGTACGAGCGGGGATCGAACCCGCACCTCTGGATCACTAATCCGTTACTCTAACCAATTGCGCTATCGTACCACTGATAAGCAATTCGTTAATACTTGTACATATATACAATACTACCAATTAATCTAACCATATGGCGCGACGTTCCTAATTTTTAAATTTAAATTTTCTAAAAATATATTTCACAGTTTAAAAATAAACCAATAAAATACTTCTATTCAAAAAAGGAGGACTTTCGAAATCAAAACAATGACGTATGACGTTTTTGTGTATATCGCTTAGTAACGATACAGTTATTTAGTGACTTTTGATGGCGAAATGGTATATTCGACGGAACAGAAACAAGAAATACTTAATAAATAATATACAGAGTAGTGGGTTTAAACAAACACAATATTTATCAGATTTGCAATGTTTACACTCCAAGTTTTTTTATCTTTATAAAAATAGGTTCTAGGGGGCTGACAAACAAAAATCTTTTTTCGAAATTCAATAGAAATATCTAACTTTAAATTGTTTGAAGCTAATATTTATTAAAAATCATATTTATTTATTTATTTACTGTAACTGCCTTACAGGATAAAAAAACTCAACTACAACTACAAGGCAGGAAAATGTATTCATTTTACATTGACTTTTAGTAAATAAAAAATACATATTTGATTAATCTAAAAAACGATAATAGTAATAAACTTAAACCTAAACTAAAACTAACTTAGTATAAATATTAAACTCAAAGTAACAAAGCCTTTTAGTGCTGGAAAATACCATTTAGCGACTGTCTATTAATATTCAACAAATCGATATTTGATTCACGGTTGTGCATGTCGCACATTGGTTGGTAGGTAAAATAAGTTATGATAGCGGCTATTTATACATGAAGTATAAAAATTAATTCGTGAAAGCATATTAGGGTAATCTAAATTATTATCTAACAATTTATTGCAGGCTGAGAATATTAAAATATTCTCATCGATTTTTCGAAGAAAATAAATTAAATCTATTATATAACTATATAATTGCCATCGCATTTATAAGGGACATATTTTAGAAATTTTCGCTGTACTTTTTCCAAGTTAACAATATGTATATTATAACCGGGAGACCAGACTACGGCAGCGTACTCAAATTTTCAGCGAACATATGCGAAATATAACGGTTTAATGATTTCAATATTGTTAAAATCCCTGGTACATCTTAGACTAAATCCATATACCTTGGACGCTTCAGAAATAATGGTGTTAATATGAGGAGAAAAGGAAAGTTTGGGGTCAAAAATGACACCAAGATCTCTAAATGAATCCACAGGAGATACTATGTTATTACTAAGTGAGTACTGAAAAATAATTGGAGATGCTTTTGTAGTAAATGACAATACGTTACACTTTCCAACATTGAGCGCCAGACCATTCTCTAAGCACCATTTGCTAACCAAAGATTATATTGCAGTTTAATACAGTTGTCACCACTCTTAATTTTTTTATACAACTTTACATCGTCAGCATAAAGTAAGAAATCTAATCTAATTAAGTTTAATTCCAAAGTAATTAAAAAGTAGGGGTCCTAGTACCGATCCCTGAGGGGCTCAGGACATCGCGGGATAATAATCGGATTTGTAACCATAATTTTCTACATATTGGGTACGATTTCTCAAATATGGTGTCAAAATATAGCTGCAGCCATACGCGACAACCAAGAAAGATATCCCAATGAAAATATTCCCACAAGAAAAACGATCAAAAGCATTCATTCTCATTTTACAAGATTTGCAACCTTGCAAAGAAAGGGCAGAATAAGTAGAAACTGTTACCATGACGAGACGAACTAGATATCATTTTGTTATACATAGAAAATTCGAGAAGATCAGTAAGACTAGAATCCCAAGACCTTCTAGAAGGTTTTGACCAAAGAAGGGGATTTTCGAGCGAAAGCGTGCGTATAGTTTTAAAGAAATATAAACTCAATCTCTACAAATTTTAGTCTACAAAAAAAATCTCTCAGCAGCATACAGATCAGAGGCTCCAATTTTGTAATTTCATGCTAAACAGACTATAAAATAATAGAGATTTTTAAAAAAATAAACTATGGACAGATGAATCCAGCTTTTTCACAAGTGGTTTACCAAACCGGCAAAACTTTAGGCACTGGGCACAAGAAAACCCACAATTTGTAAGAGAAGTTAAGTTTCAAGAAAGGGTAAAGTATATACGATCTCAATTGAAATCGTTAAAAAAACATTTGGAATAGAAATTCTTTGTATGGACGATACCGCCAACTTCGCACAGTGGTGGCCTTCATTATTTCTTTTTTAAACAAATAAAAATATATTCTAAAATTATGGTTAGTTGGTTTGCGAGATATAAACGTAAAATGATGTTCAATAATATCTTAAAATCCCAGAAAATTGCAAAAACATATTTTGAATTTAAATGTTTTATTAGAAATATTAAGCAATTCCTAATGAATATATGTGGGTACTTTTATTAATACTTAGATACTGTATGTCCAGCCAAATATACTTAAACAAATAATACGTTTTTAGCCAATAACCGATAACATATTTTCAAAATATCGTACAGTCATTCATTATTAGTTTTTGGAATTGATGGGATTTATATGACTTTCCTCATAAAGGAAAGTATGTAATCGTGAAAAAAGCGCCCTTTTTTCAGATCTTTACATTTCAAGGTTTTTAGATGCCGAAAAACATATTTTCTCGAATCCGTCGGTATGTCAGTCTGTTCACGGCATAGCTAAAGAACTATTTATTTGATTGACTTCAAATTTTGGTCCAAAATTAATAGTCATATAGAGATGACCTGCTAACATTTTCGTAAAAATACATAGGGGAACAAAATGGCGGCCTAGTTAAACGTTTAAAAAAATATTGCTGAGAAACTTCTTATTCAATTTATCTAAAAATAAATTGCAGAAAAATTAACTGTGACATGGAGATGAACTGGTAAAATTTTGGTACCAATCCAAGATAGCATAACAAAATGGCGCCTCATAAAATATTTGGGTTAAATCTTGCAACTTATTTTGAAGCCTTTATCGGAAGTGACTGAGATTTAGTATGCGTATATAAACCAGATGACAATGCAATAAGATGTTATCCAATCATGAATATCTTATACCGGGTGCTTACAAAATATTGCTAATAAATTCAAAAAAGTTTCCGTTTTAGGAATTGTCTTAGATTTGGTATATATACGTAAACTTGATGACGATACAAATTATGGCGTTGAATATCTTATCTTGTACAGGGTACACCTATATAAACTCAGTGACAATGTAATATGAGGTTTCAAATCGTAAATATCTGATACAGGGTGCGTAAAGAATACAAAGTGGTACAAAACAGTTTTTTTTTTAATCGGAATTAACTGAAATTTGATATACATACGTAAACTGGATCACGATACAATATTATATGTTCAGTCGTGAGTGTCTTTTACGGTGCGTAAAATATAATGGTAATATAGTTCCCTCTATCGGAATAAACCGAGATTTCGTACACATGCACAACCTGATGATAATACAATATTGTGAAGTCTAAATATTGCTGGAAAGAACAAAATAAAATGTATGTGAAAATATTTAAATACTTAAACTTAAAACTTTTAAAAGTTTTGTGTTTATGTAATTTTAATTACATCGAAAAATACAAATATTAAAATAAATTTAAATTAGCAAATATAAACAATATTTAAAAAAATGTTATATTGGGGTAACCCATCCGTGGTTTCATTTTAATAGGTATGGTAAGTGAATTAATGTATGTATGTATGTATGAACGTATGTATATTAGATCTGATCGATAAAGGTATATTGTATATACACAGGGTTATTCACGGTGAGTGTCCAATTAGAAGTATCTGAAGAATCAATAAACAGAGTACTTTCAAACCTTGGCTCTACACATAATTGAACATAAACTCTCTTTTTAAAATATTTCAAATTATGCAGTGTTGCCGCTTTTGACCCAAACCGATAGCAATATCTATTTTTAAATAAAATGCCCTGTATATTATTGCATTTTCGTAATGTCTTTATGATAAAAATTTTTGTATGGTGTTTCCTATACCTAAATTCAACTGACTTTAGGAAAATGGCACCTGAAAATTGAGATGCGCTTTAACTTGCAGCAAAATGGATTGCACTTCCCTATCTTAGTTTTTAGTTACCTATCATCTGATACCCATTTTAACTTCGACAGGAAATGTCAAATTTTGACAGCTTCTGTCAAATTTAAAATTGGTATCAGGAGATAGCCAACTAAAAACCAAAATAGTAAATTGAAATCTATTTTGTTGCAACTTAAGTCGTTTCGGAGCTACAGAGCTTTAAAACATCAAAAATGTCAATTTTCATCCGCCATTTTCTAGAAACAGTTGAATTTAGGTATACGGGGCCTTCCATTTAGAACATGGATATTGGTATCAGTTTGAGCTAGAAGTGGCAATACCGCACAATTTAAAATATTTTAAAAATAGAGTGTATGTTCACCTATGGCCAGAGCCAAATATTCAAGATAGTCTGTTCATTGGTTCTCCAAATATTTCTAATAGGACATTCACCGTGAATAACCCCGTATACGTAATAACAGTTGTATTTTGGCTTTACAAAAACAATAAGAAAATGTAGCAAAAACTGTATAAAAAAGTAAATATATGGGTTATATATGGATATACATACTTATTTTTGTCAACAAAAGTGACACATATTAAGAATTATATAATGTTTATAAACTTATTACCAATTTAGTTACGAGGAAAGTTCCGGGTAACGCCACTTTACCGATTTTTGTATATTGCAAAAGGAAAATAAATAATGTTTAAAAAAACAATTCGTTGTACTAAAATAAATAATATTATGTACATAGTACTAGTTTACTGAAGAACGTTTAACGGATATTGAGGGTACATTGGTTATTTTACATATATAACTACTAGCGCGTACCCGCGACTTCGTTCACGTATGTCGACAATGAAAGAGGTAGAAAAAGGTACTTAAATCGTCTTATTTAAGTACCTCCTAAGATCCGTGTTTATATAATACCCTGTATATATAAAAAAATATGTAAATAATAAAATAAAATACACTTGTCAAAGTTTTTTTTCTTTGAAAAACTAACCGTTTTGTAAATAATAAGAAGTGTAATATTGCAGGGGCCGGACGGTTTCACCCCTTGAAATTTGAGGGTCGTAAAATTCCCTTTTACCAAACCTTTACATCATACATTCCACCTCTATGACAAAATTCAACTTTTTACGTCAAGAGGTTTGGGTGGGATTGTGAGTAATCAGGAGCCCAATATTTTTGAAACACCCCGTATAATTTTTGAAAAAATCTTATAATATGTAAAGTATGAAAATAAAAAATCTTGAAATTGTGCCACAATTTTACCATTTTATCTATGGCTATATGTTGATTAAATATCGTACACCACTGCCTCACACAACTCCGCCCGGCAGTGCAATTCTCCGATTTCAGACCCTGGCCCGTTCACAATTCAATCCTAGGCATCTTTGACAGGCATCGCTGACTTCATATATTCTACCACCACGTATGTAAGATAACGAAATGTTATAAATATAAGTGATATTCATTCAGAGGGGGACTTCTGTAATAATTCTGACTATAAACGTTTGATTGTTAAACTCATAATTGATTCAAATTTGTTAAATTCGGTGTGTTTTTAAGAATAAAATTGATTTTTAAAAACGTCTTTCTTTCGGCCCGACATTTAACTGGCGCAGTCGGTAGGATAATTCTGAAACGTAGGGCAACTGTATATTGAACTACGGTTTCTTTCAAGAATTTATTCGGAAAAAAAAACCTACGAAAATTTCAATAAGCCCTTTTCAACCCAAAGCAAATAGTGCCGATCTTAGGCAGCAGTTGGAGAAAAGCAGCCAATTGGAAAAGAATCAAGAAGACGAAAACACAGAACAAACAGCTTAGAACTACAGAACGTCCCAGGAAGGTCCGGTGATTGCATATCAAAGGTTTCCTGGCCACTACATTTTGGAAGACCCGGTGACTGAATATCAACGGTATTCTGTCCAAAACTACGTGGGAACTGGTGAGAAGGAACACCATCGATCCAGCTAGACTAAGGACCAATGAAGATTCTCACAATTCTGGCATTGTAAGTGATAATTTTTGATTTTCAAGTGATTTGATTATTTTTGTTTTTTTTTTTCCAAATTTAAAAATTGTATATATATTATTTAATTATTACTATTTTTCTTTTAATGCGATAGATAGACAACTTTTTCTAGAAAATAAAAGTTACGCAGTAACAAAAATCTTCACTAGTATCCAGTAAATAAAAAAATATATCAAAATAGATCTAATAAACGAATATAACTTAGATAATTTAATTGATTCGCTAAGTTCATTGTCAATTGGTTCAACTGCCAACAAAAACAAAATGTCAGTGAATTATCAATTACTCCGATATCAATCAGATAATATTCCACTTTTTGACGGAAATATAAAACTTTTAAATAGATTCATTTCGGCAGTGGAAAACTTGTTGAAAGCTTTTCAAGATAAAAATAATCCAACCGCTACCATAAATGTTTGCTTATTTGATACTATTCTCAGCAAACTAACAGGTAGAGCAGCAGAACTAATAGTTTCTAGATCAGAACTAAATTCTTGGACTTTAATTAAAGATGTGTTAATAAACAGTTTTTCTGATCAACGATCGATAGATTGTTTAATTCAAGATTTAATAAATTTAAAACCATTTAAAAATGAAAATCCTATTCAATTTGGCATGAGAGTGCAAGATTCTCGTAGCTTATTATTTTCAAAACTAAATGCAGGCCCTGACGATCCTGAAACAAAACTAATTAAAATACAACACTATGATGAATTTGCTTTAAAGACATTTATAATTGGCCTTCCATATAACTTACAGTTAGTCACTAGATTAAAATCGCCAAATTCACTAGAACAAGCAATGTCGTTTGTAAGAGAAGAAGAAAACTTTATATATTTTAAAAATGCTCAAGGCCTTAAGGGTACACCATCACCTTTACAGCAATTCAATAAAAATACAAAACCAATATATAGACCTACTTATGTTCCTAATCAAACATCACATTTTATACCAAACTATATACCATATAAACCGACATATAATACTTTCGCAAATAATATGCCACAAAATAATTTTCCTAGACCTTTTTCAAATTATCCAAATTATTCTCAACAGAACACTAATTTTAACTATCAGAGACCAAATTTTCCAAATAACCAACAAAACTTTGTAAGACCTCAAACTTTAGTCCAACATAGACCGTTTAATAATCAAAACTTGGGACAGATGTCCAGAAGGACAAATTTAAATAAAGTAGAGCCAATGGACACTAGTTCAGGCAATACAGTTTTACACAATAATATGCAAAAGAGGAATTTTATTTCCCAAGAATTGTATAATCAAGAAGTTTTGCAGCAAACTCCTGAAATTAACTCAGGAAATTCTTTACCAAATAGTTTGCATAATTATTATGATAATTTTGACATTAAGCCAAAATGAATATGAATATGATATACCTTTATATAATGAAACATATGATTACGATGCAGATTTGAGTTATTCCGCTAATTCAAATAATAATCAGGTATATGATAGCATTGAACAAGAACCATCAAATTTTCCGATTACAACTTCGAAAACGGATATGACATAATATTTTTAAACAATTATAATATACAATTACCTTATATTAATATTCCAGAAATTAATGCAAAATTTTTATTAGATACAGGTAGTACAAGAAGTTTTATTAATCCCGAAATTGCTTATATATATTTTCCATATTTAATTCAAAAAGAATTATTTCAAGTACAAACAGCTCACGCAATATCGTTTCACGATGAAATAGCAACCTTACCAATTTTTCCTACCTTCAATATTACAGGATTACATAAATTTTACTTATTTAATTTTTCTGACAAATTCGACGGATTAATAGGTTTAGACCTTATAAAACAATTAAATGCTAATTTAGACTTCAACAAGTGCGTGTTAAAATTACCTAATGTAGATATACCCATACGTTATGAAAATAAAAATATTAATACAAATAATATCAGTAAAGTTATGACTTATATAATAGAGCCCAGAAGTATTCAAAAAATTCAGATTCCTGTTAATGCTTCAAATGGTTATGGTATTCTTTCTTATAAAAAACTAGGACACCTTGAAATTCCTGAATGTCTAGTAGAAATTAAAAACAATTTAGCTTTAACAACAGCCTTAAATCCTAGAGAAAATCCTATAAAAATTGAATTTCTCGAACCGTTTGACATAGAACCCTTAAACCTTAATGAAATAAATTTTATTGACCACCCTTCACAACAATATTTACCATCAAGAGACTTAGATAAGAAACTCAAAGCTAATTTAAAAAATATTAATCTTGACCATTGCAATAGTGAAGAAAAAGAACAAATACGGAAATTGTGTTACGAATTTAGAGATATTTTTCATTGCGAAGAAATACCTTTAACCTTTTCAAATACCATTAAACATGAGATTAAAGTGAAAGATGATACCCCAATATTTACAAAAACCTATAGATACCCCGAAATACATCGCGGAGAAGTAAGAGATCAAATGTCTAAGCTTTTACAACAAAATATAATACGAGATTCGAACTCTCCATGGTCTTCCCCTATTTGGATTGTTCCTAAAAAACTTGACAAATCAGAGAAACAACGCTGGCGAATTTGCGTAGACTACCGTAAGCTTAATGACGTCACGATAGCTCAAAAATTTCCTATTCCCCAAATAACAGAGATTTTAGACAAGCTAGGTAAAGCCCAATACTTCACAACTCTAGATCTTGCTAATGGATTTCATCAAATTCAAATGAACGAAGAGGACATTCCCAAAACAGCATTTAGCACTGACACAGGACATTATGAATTCCTACGTATGCCATTTGGACTTAAAAATGCCCCTGCGACTTTTCAACGTGTCATGAATAATGTTTTACGGGGCTTACAAAATGAAATATGTTTTGTTTATCTTGACGACATAATTATATTTAGTACAAGTCTTCAAGAACAAGTGGATAAATTAAAAAAAGTTTTTATCAGGTTACGAGATTCCAATCTTAAGGTACAACTCGATAAATCTGAATTTTTAAGGAAAGAAGTACAATATCTAGGACACCTTGTAAGTAATGACGGAGTAAAGCCTAATCCTGATAAGATCTCAGTTGTAAAAAAATTTCCAATTCCTACAACTACTAAAGAAATTAAATCTTTTTTAGGCTTAGTAGGTTATTATAGACGATTTATAAAAGACTTTGCCAAAATAACAAAACCCCTAACCCGTTGTTTAAAGAAAGACATAAAAATAATACATAATCATGAATTTATAAATGCATTTGAACACTGCAAAAATCTTTTAATAAATGCCCCAATTTTACAATATCCCGATTTCTCTAAATCATTCCTTCTAACTACAGATGCAAGCAATTTTGCATTAGGCGCGGTATTATCCCAAGGAATTATCCCTAATGATAAACCTATAGCATATGCATCTAGAACCTTGAACGAGACTGAAACGAAATATTCAACAATCGAAAAAGAGTTATTAGCCATAGTATGGGCATGTAAATATTTTCGTCCATATTTATACGGTCGCAAATTTTACATTTACACAGACCATAGACCTCTAGTTTGGCTTTTTAATTTAAAAGAACCCAATTCAAAATTAGTAAGATGGCGTTTACGATTAGAAGAATATGATTATGAAATAATTTACAAAAAAGGCCTTCAAAATTCTAACGCAGATGCTTTATCTAGAATACAATTAAATGTCTATGAGAATGAATCAACAATTAATAACCCGGGTGACACTGATAAAAATATCGTAGACTTCCTGCGAAATCTTGCTGAAAACACGATAAATGATGATGCAATCGAAGAACAAAGACCCAGTTGTAGTAAGCAAAAGATAAACATTATTGCTGACATTCAGGTCAAGCCACCTTCGACATCTGATGTAACCGTGAATAGTAATCAAGCTGATATGGAACCTAATGGCATCAGCAACCTTGATGAAATGATAAATAATAAGTCCTTACAATACATTATTAAAAAATCCCCACATCATGAAATTAAACTTAACTCAGAGAAATTTGAGAAAAACTTAATTAATAATGTGGAATTACATGAAAACCCAGATGTAATAAAAAAGTTTATTCGAGAATATTTAAGACCTGAAAAAACGTGTTATCTATATTTTCATAGTAAAGAATTAATTCCAATTTTTACTAACGTTTATTTGCAAAATTTTAATAAACCAAAAATAGTAATATGCTCGAAATTGTTAAATAATATTTCGGATAAAGAAGAAAAAATTTTGATAATAACACACCAACATCAAGGTAAAACAAATCATAGAGGCATAAATGAAACGTATGAACGCCTAAAACAAATTTACTTTTGGTCCAAAATGAAAACTGACATAACCCAGTACATTAATGATTGTAATATTTGTCAAACATCTAAATATAGTAGGCTTAAATCTTATATACCTCTCACAAAAACAGAAACTCCTAGTAAACCTTTTCAAATGATACATATTGACACATTTGTTTTTGAAACTCAAAACTTCTTAACTATATTTGACAAATTCTCAAAATATGGGCAGGCCTACCCCTGTGACAGGAACGCAAAAGCCGTTTGTGACAGGTTAATTAATTTCTTTTCATTTTTTGGATGCCCTGAAATAATAACTTGTGATAATGGAGGAGAATTTAATAATGAACTTTTAAAAGAACTCTTAAAATCTCAAAAAATAAATATACATTTTACTACACCCAGACACCATGAATCTAACTCCCCCGTCGAGCGTCTTCACTCAACCCTTATTGAGCATCTTCGAATTTTAAAACAAAAAGATAAAAACAAATCCGTCTCTGAACTCATGCCTTATGCAATCATAGCTTACAATGGAACCATAAACAGTGTAACAAAGTTTACACCTCATGAGATTATCCTAGGTCATACAAATTCCAGGGATCCCCTCGACTTGATTTCTACTACGTTTTATTCTGATTACGTTTCGTCGCATAAAGACAAAATCGACGCTATGTATAAACAAGTAACTGATAAAACGAATGAGAGCAAAGAGAGAGTTTTAGCAAAAACTAATGTTAAAGGTAATGAAAGTATAGATTTTAAAGTAAACCAAAAAGTTTATAAAAAGATGTCAGCTAGGAATAAAAATAAACCCAAATTTAGTGGACCCTATGTAATTATTGAAATGTTAGAACATAATCGGGTTAAAATAAAAAATGTAAAATATCCCGATAAGGTCGAAATTATACATATAAGGGAATTAAAAAAGCCACTTGTTACAGATGGTCCTACGTCCAAGGAGATACCTCCAGATACCACAACCTAAATAATAATCCAGGAATCCTTCCCTATCGAATAGGAAATGCACAAAAGGTCACTAATCATTGGACTTTTATTCAAATTTTCGACATGACAAACTTAATACAAGAATTTGACAACATAAACCATAAATATAACTTACTTCGTGAAAATATAAATAATCTCATGCAATATAAGTTAGAATTTTATAATTCATATGTTATAGCAGATAATTTAAAACAGAAAATTAATAATCAGATAAGTCAAATATTTCCAACAAAATTACGACAAAAACGAGCTTTAGTAAATTTATTAGGTACTGTAATTAAAAGTATAACCGGCAACATGGATCAAGATGACGCTGAACGTATTGATCAAAATATAGACTCACTAATAAAAAATCAACATGATTTAAAATTTGCCTCGACTAAACAAACAACTTTATTAACTAAATCAATACAAAATTTTGAAAACATTATTAAAAATGTTTCACATAATCAAAATATTTTAGAATCACATGTAAAACAAATAATAACAACTATAAATAGAATTGAACTTGACAAAACTCATCTTGTTCAACTATTCCGAATTCAAATGACATTTACTCAAATAACTGCTCTCTATCAAAATATTTATGATATTTTAGAAAAAGTGGAATTAGCTATTACATTTGCAAAGTTAAATACCTTTCACAATGCTATAATAAACACTAAGGAGTTTATATATGAATTACAAGAGATAAATTCCAAATTAGGAGTTGAAAAGTTGCCATTTGAACCATCTATAGATAATATCTTAAAGATAGAAAATACGCTAGAAATAAAGAGTTATATCAAAGATAAGGAAGTTATATTTATTGTAGAAATTCCTTTGGTAGAGAAAAATAATTATAATTTATATCAATTGTTTCCTTTACCCACTAGGAATGATATAAAATACTATATAATAATTATATAATAATTGTACCAAATTTCGAGTATTTACTAATAAATAAAGTAAATTTTGGATACTCGAATCAACCATGTAAATATATTTCTAATAATGAATATCTATGTACACATATCCATTCGGAAAACCTTTATAAAAATACTCCTTGCGAAATTCAACTAATAAGATATCAACACAATAGTTCTAATTGCAATCCAATACCCATAGATATTGATTATATGCAGCTTCAAAATATTGATGAAAATAAATGGATACTAGTTACCGTTAATGATCTGATAGGAATAGAGTCGTGCGAAAATTCGCAAAATAACGTACTATTTAATGAAACTTATTTATTAGAATTAAGCTTTCCTTGCAGTTTAAAATTAGGTGATATCACTATACAAGCTTATAAAAATAATAAACGCTTATTTCAGAATATTCCATTGCCAAAAGTAATTTTTAATTATACAAATAAAATTCCTTATAAGAAAGTAAAACTGTTCAATTTAAATAATGTAAATTTTAATAAAATAGACTCTTTACAAGAAGAACTTAACTTCCAAAAAATTGAAAATTCTAAACTATTAAATAACCCTATATACTATAATAAAACAAGTTTTTGGACCGTTTTACTATACAGTATAGTTTGTATTTTAATTTTAATCTTACTATGGAAGTATTTATGGCCTATTTATATGAAATATAAACAAAATAAGAATAAAAATATTAATAATGAAGATAATATAATAATTTAGGTCATAGAAACTTCTAAAAGTTTATATGCCCTTCTAGGGGTGGAGAAGTTACGTTTTGCATAACCGCTGACTTCATATATTCTACCACCACGTATGTAAGATAACGAAATGTTATAAATATAAGTGATATTCATTCAGAGGGGGACTTCTGTAATAATTCTGACTATAAACGTTTGATTGTTAAACTCATAATTGATTCAAATTTGTTAAATTCGGTGCGTTTTTAAGAATAAAATTGATTTTTAAAAACGTCTTTCTTTCGGCCCGACATTTAACTTAACGTCTACCGATACCTATAAATAATATTTTTGGTATTTTATTTCAATTCCTCATGCATTAAAAAAATAATTTGAACGGACCACATAACTAGAATAATTTTTTATCCGCATTCCTTTCACGCATTCAGACTTATGTGTCAGACTTTACCATACCACAGAAAATAAATGCATCCTAGAAATTTCGAACCAATTAAAACCTGTCATTGACCAATTGAATGCGTCGGATTGAATAATTCGCTGACAAGCACACATCAAGTCCACGTTGACCCGATGGGGACGAATATGAGGAGCTGTCAATAAAAATAATGCTATTTTCTTTAAATGTGTTTTGTGGTAAATTGATCGTACCCCGATTTTTGAGCAATTTCAATTGACTTCGTATAAACTTTAACAGTAACAGTATATGTGTGAAATACTCGGTGATAGAATTGTAGGACTACATTTTTTTATTGCAACCTAATCGGCGAAGTATATCATCAATTCCTAAATAACTTTGCTGCCGAATCAATAGAATATCTACCGGAGAGAGAATAATTTCATGCAACCCTACAAGTGCGAAATTATTTACACGCGAATTATGATGAGTGAATCGGTAGGTACGGAACAATTTCTTGGCCGGCCAACAGCCCCGACTTGACGCCCATGGATAATTTTCTATGAGGGTATCTTAAAAAGCAAATGTACCAACATAATTTGGATAATTCCGAAAATATAAAACATTTTATAAGACAAGAAGTGGAAATTCTAAACGGAATGAACAAACATTTCATAGAAAATGCAACAAACCGTCACTTACTAACTATTTATGCATACGTAATCAGGTCGGAAATGTACATAGCGATTAATTTAAGTTTTCAGTTCACTTTTTTACTTAATTTTATGAACAAAAAATATTTTCATTGATTATTTCTTTCTTTTTTTTGCTATATCTGTAAGTATAAAAAATCGATTATTTTTAGCTTTAAATGCGTATATTTCAAAAACTTTTGAAGATAATGGTATTAAATGGCGTATTTTTGAAGAGCTCTTTTAATGATCTTTCCAACACCAGTAAAAATATAACGTGTTCCAATAGTAAAAAAGTTAAAGGGGGTGTTTGTTTACAACTTGTCACCAGGTACATGTCACGTATTTAATCTAATCATTTTTGCCATAATTCTTATCAAAGAACTAAAATTAAACATCTTGAGAACTGATGTGACCTGCAAGTATTGACGATTGATTAGCTGGCACTATATATGAGGATAAAGATTTATTACCACCCCTTTTCTTCAACGTAAAATTCTGACAAAACTGTTATGGGAAATTTTTTAATATAATGTTGAAATCAGGACATTAAGATGTTTACAATGAAAAAACTATATACAGAGCAGTGGGTTTAAACAAACACATTATTTATCAGATTTGCAATGTTTATTTGATTGCTTGATAAAAAATCCTGGCGGTATAAGCAAAATCCTACAGCTTTACATACAAGGTTTTTTTATCTTTATAAAAATAAGTTCTAGAGTGCTGACAAACAAAAATATTTTTTCGCAACTGAATAAAAATATCTAACTTTAAATTGTTTGAAACTAATATTTATTAAAAATCATATTTATTTATTTATTTACTGTACCTGCGTTACAAGTTACAAAAACCCAGCTACAAGGCAGGAGAATATATACATTTTATATAGATGTTTTAGTAAATAAAAAGTACATATTTGATTAATCTAAAAAACGATAATAGTAATAAACTAAACTTAACTAAATATATACTAGCTTAGTATAAATATTAAACTCAAGGTAACAAAGCCTTTCAGTGGTGGAAAATACAATTTAGCGACTGAATATTAACACTGAACAAATCAATATTTGATTCACGGTTGTGCATGTCGCACATTGTATAGAGCGGAGAAAATTTAAGAATATTAGTTTTAAGAGTTGGTAGGTAAAATAAGTTATGATAGCGTCTATTTATGCGTGAAGTGTAAAAATTTATTCGTAAAAGCATATTGGGGCAATCTAAATTATTATCTAACAATTTATGCAAGCTGCGAATATTAAATTATTCTCGTCAATTTTTGGAAAAAAATAAATTAAATCTTTTAAGAAATTAATTATGTGGAAAGCCTTGAGTAGGATAATTACCATAGCATTTACAAAAGATATATTTTAGAAATTTTCGCTGTACTTTTTCCAAGTTAACAATATGTATATTATAACCAGGAGACCAGACTACGGCAGCGTACTCCAATTTTGAGTAAACATATGCGAAATATAACGATTTAATAGTTTCAATATTGTTAAAATCTCTGATACATCTTAGAATAAATCCATATGCCTAGGACGCTTCAGAAATAATGGTATTAATATGAGGAGCAAAGGAAACTTTTGGGTCAAAAATGACGCCAAGATTTCTAAATGAAGCCACACGAGACACTACGTTATCACTAAGTGAGTGCTGAAAAATAATTGGAGATGCTTATGTAGTAAATGATATTACGTTACACTTTCCAACATTGAGCCGCAGACCATTCTCGAAGCACCATTTGCTAACCAAAGATTGTATTGCAGTCTAATACAATCGTCACCACTCTTAACTTTTTTATACAACTTTACATCGTCAGCATAAAGTAAGTAATCTAATCTAATCAAGTTTAATTCCAATATCATTAATAAAGTAATTAAAAAGTAGGGGTCCTAGTACCGACCCTCTGAGGTACTCAGGACATCGCGTGATAATAATCGGATTGGTAACCATAAATTTCTACATATTGGGTACGATTACTCAAAAATGATGTCAACAGATCAAAAAGTGAGCCAGAGATACCAAATTTAGTTAATTTGTGTAGTAGGCGATGATTTATTTGATCAAACGCTTAAGTAAAATCCAAGTAAATGACATCCGCCTGAAATCCGTCATCTATTGTTTTTGAGGAATCTTGTGTAACAATAATAAGATTTGTTGAATTTGGTCTACCCTTATAAAAATCATGCTGCTGTGGTATTATTAAGTTTTTCGTTAAAGGAAACAAATAGTCATGATGTAATTCAAATATCAATTTCAATTTACGTATTATTGAGACACAATTAGAAACATCCAACCTGTCACCCTTTTTAAAAGTAGGGCAAACTTTTGATATTTTCAATAGGCTAAGATCAATTCCTTTGAATAAACATAAATTTAGTAATATTTGTAATGATTTTACAAGGATAAATGAGGAATGCAGGGATTGAATCTGGTCTCGTTGTATATTTAGGTTTTAGTTTTTTTATTGCTAATAATTTCTTGTTCTGAAAAAGATGGTAAGTTAATAATAGGCGTCCAGAATATTTGATCATCTTCATTCAGATCAACAGGGTCACATGAAGAAAATAATTGTTTGAAGAATCCGCAAAAGAATTTAACATTTCAGACGTGTTGCTAACAGTAAAGTTATTATAAATCATATTTTTTGGAAGCCCTCTAATGTCTCTCATACTTGTAGTATAATTCCAAAACAGTTTAGGAAATTTTTTTATATTTTGTTCAGTTTTGTGAATATGCTGCTAATATGAACTCGAAATATTCTTTTTCGTTTTTCTTCTAAGTAATTTAAAGTTATTCTAATATTGAGGGTTTTCATAATTTTTAAAATTCTTATAACATTTACTGTTTTGTTTCGTTCGCTATAATATCACGTGAAATACCAGGGAGGATAATTTCTTTTTGGAATTTTATTATACTTCGGTACAAAAATATTTATTGATTTAAAGAGTAGATCATAAAAATATTGGAAGCATCATCAATAGAGGTGGCTGCTTGTAAAGGAGTCCAGTTAACAGATATTAAACTATTATAAAATAGTAATATCTGCTTTTCGAAAATTGTAGCTATTTTGAAAGTTTAATTCTAATTTACGTTTAAAATTTGCCGATTGACAATATTTTAGAGATACAGAGAGAGCAGGGTGGTGATTATACTCTTTTACAAGTAGATCGATTGATTTCTCAACGATGCATTCTTCAGTATTGTGAACAACCAAATCAAGAATTTTATTAATAAAATTTTGTATTTTATTACCCAGTATAAAATTGAAACATTGTAAAAAATTATTTAAAATAATACTTAAGTTATCATCCTTTTTGCCATTTAGATAATCCACATAGTTGTGTACATTGAAATCCCCCAAAATACAAACATTTTTACCAAACAAACATTCTATAGAAACTAAACGGTCAAACAAATTTTCCAGCAAGTCAGGAGTCTCCGGTGGTGTTATATAGACAATAAAAATAAAAATGGAAGAGAACTCAAATGAAACTTTGACACCTAATAAATCAATTTCTGGTTTGAGATCATTTTTAAGAGTTTTGATCACTTATGAATTGAACTGTTTATGTACGGCGACTAACACTCTTCCGCCCCTTAATTTTTTTGTTTCTGAGAAATTTCGATCCGTCCGGAATGTATAGTATTTATCACAACTTATATCATATACTGAAGAACCCAACCACGTCTCAGTGAACGCGATTAAATCAAACGAACAGCCAGACGTATTATTTAGAATATCAGTGGTTTTGGTTCTAACTCCACGAATGTTCCAGTAATAAACTGAAAGGCGTGGAGATATATGAAATGGGGCTTGCTGCTCAACGGTGAAACATGCCACGTGAGAGGGCGGGGCTAATCTCGGAGTGGAAACATCAGAAGGTGAAGAAGTGATTAACTATTATTAGCCCAATATATTTGTTTTACTTAGTTTTACACACGCATTTTTATAGCTGCCGCATTTGACTATATCCCAAGCTGCATGCAAATTAATACAGTTGGACCAAATTAAGATATCAGGTTTACATTCCTTGATGATTTTTGCTACATCTTGGACAACAAACAGTTTTGGTACAATTTTTGGAGGAATGATATTCATTACAGTTACAGCAACGACTTACCTTGACACCACAGAATACAGGACATGCATCATACCCAATGAATACATTACCCACCTTAATAGCCTTATCATACGTTATTCTGTCCAGCTGTACAACTGCCTGCAAACCAAGTTTTTATTACTTTACAATAGAATCAATGGAAAAAAATTCTGAACTTAATTGATTTAAGATGGACAGAAGACCTTCTTCATCGTAACATTCTGAAAAAACAACGATTCTTACTCTTGGACTAATGCCTTGAAGTTCAAGTACTTTGTAGGCCTTTATGAGTTTCTTTTCAGCTAACTCCTTGAACTTTCTATTTTCTTCGGGGTTTTTACAACCCACTAAAATAGATTCGTTATTAACTAATTTCACTTTAGTCAAATGTAGGTTTAATTCAAATTATATTAAAATATCTCAACATGTAGACTAGTTTGACTACGGAAGAAATTGTATCATTTACCATAAGTTTTTATAGACACACAGTAGTTATATAAATATTTTTATCATGTTGGGACTCATCAGTGCGCCGATCGTAAGAGAGAAACATTAAATAAAAAAAAACTAACAAATTTTAAAATTTTGAAATTACTATCTATCAAACCTTAAGGTAAATGATACAATTTCTTGTTTGCTTAAATAATATTATTTATATTATGTAAGGAAGCATTCCGTAGATGTAATTATATTAAATATTTGCATCAATAAATTTTAAGTTAGATATTTTTATTCAGTTGCGAAAAAGCCAGAAAAAGATTTTTGTTTTTCATTCTAAATGCAACAAATAATCTGAGCCCATTTAAAAATCTCGGGGGCTGGGCCCAAAATATAAGGAGAAACCCGATATTAAAAAGCAAGATATTCAAAGGTAATAATTATTTACCACAGAAACAAGTCAGCTTTTTAATGAAATATTTAAAGATAATATTTTACGGACAAAGTGAATAAACAAATATTTCTAAAAAGACGATGAAATCTGCAAAACTGTAAATACAAAAGGAAAAAAAATATTTCAAATACTTTTTCATATTTCGGAAAGTTTATAGGAAACAACTAATTATCACATAATAAAGCCATTCGTATTTAAAATAAAATAATAATATAACATTTTACAGAAGTTTTCAAAAATGTAAAATGGTGAAAATTTTCGGCATTTTTTATTTTGGTTTTTAACTTTCGGATGTCCTAGCAATATAAACTTTGCTAGTTCAGAAGTGCTTTGAAAGGGGGAGGGGGGCACATATAGTGTTCCCGTACAAAAAAAAGCAAGTGCGTGTTATTTTTACTTTTTTCTAGTGAAAAAAAGAAATTGGAGGGAATGTACCTTATTTATGTCAGTAACGTCCAATTTGAGTTTTTAACGTATCGTAGAAAAACGAGTTTGAAGCGTGTTAGATTTTATACTTCTATGATAAAAACAGTCCTAAATCAATATAAGTGTCCAATCTCCCTCGTATTTTTATGCGGGTTTTTGTAATTTAATTATTATTTTTAACTCTTAAGATAAATCAGTGAACGCAACTCTCCTATTTATTTATTTTAAACTAAATCGAAAATTTCATTGGAAATAATCATAGCAGTGGCGGCTATTCAGGTGAAGTAGGTGAAGTGCTCTTCACCAGAAAAAATAAACAAGCAAACATCTAACTACGTTTATTATATATCTCTTAAATTTTTAGCTTTTACATCCATTTATTCACCTAATTGGCAAAAAATAAACTGTACATCTCAAATAAATATTTTACTTGACCGTTGGCGGCATGTCTATTTAAAACTTTCAATCGAACTTTATTATACAAACTATAACAGTGGCGCAAACCGCTTCGACTTTGCTGGAGGTGTTACGTTTAGCTTACAATTTTCCTACTATGTTGCCATGACAACGCGTACACGATGACGTCGAGCCCATAGAAGAATAATGTTAACCATCGCCATACAACGCTCTCGGTGAATTGCTACGGCAGTACACTACACCCACGTGTTTTTCAGGTTAGGATGGTTGTTTACTTTTATTTTCGCGGATTTAGCTGCAACCAGTGAGTTCCTTTGAAGTTTACTTGACTGGTTTGTGTTATATTTATTTATGGTATTGTTACAACTTTATTTGGTGTCGGGTTTATTAATGTATATTATTAGTTGACTATAATATTTAAGCTTTAAAATGAATCCGAACACGGATGTGGTTTGCATTTTGTTGGAAACTCCATTTGATCGATGGAAGGAACAGGATCAGAGGGATGTCTTAAATGTAGGGCAGCCAAGGATTGACTTGAAAATTTCCTCAAAAATAGAAATAAAAAAGTGGCAGAACGTGGAATGTAAGTTTTAAATCATCCTGGTTTTCGGCATACAAATGGTTATGTAGTAGTCAAATATTACAAAAATTGTTTTGCTGGCCTTGTTTACTATTTTCAAATAAATATTCAGTGTGGAATAAGGAAGGATTTGCAGGTATGTTAAATATGTCAAGATCTTTGCATAAACATGAAGACTCGGCGGAGAATTTAAAATGCGAATTAATGCTAAAAATATTTGTAAAAAATCAAAGCACTATAACTTACGCTTTAGTTTGTAATTGACGTAGTTTTGTACCTTGCAAAATAAGAGTTAGCCTTTCGCGGCCATGATGAGAGCAGCGAGTCAATAAACAGGGGGAATTTTAAACAGCTTTTAGGTTTATTAATCTCGAGAAGTTCCCAAGAACTAAAATATCATCACGCAAAAATTAAACATGTTTTTACTGGTGACTCGAAAACTATTCAAAACGAAATAATTAAATGCATTTCTGAATATTTAAATGATATAATAATGAAATAACGAACACACAGTTTTTTTTTTTTGTGCAAGTTGATGACACCACTGATGTTACGCAAACCTCCCAGTGCTCCATAATTTTAAAATACGTTAATTCAGAAGGTTTAGTACTTGAGAGATTATTAGGATTATATAATGTCAGCTCCAATAGAACATCAGAGAATTTATATGCTTTATTGGATCAAATTTTGGACCAATTTGACTATAAACATAAATTAATAGGGCAATGTTACGATGGCGCAAGTGTGATGTCTGTGCATCTAAATGGCCTTCAAAAAAAATAACAGAAAAAGCCCCGCAGGCTGTATTTGTCCATTGTCTTGCGCATCGTCTTAAACTTGTGATGCAGCAAAGTCTAAAAAATATTTCTAAATTTTTTTTTGCAAACCTTAGTGGTATTCCCTCATTTTTTCATCACTAAGCCAAACGAACGTATGCTCTTATATCTACATCTACGAGGCGTATATCAACAATTACAGAAACTCGTTGGTCTTCAAATTCGAAATTAGTAAATGTTTGTTCAAGACTGAAATAAATTACGTCTGTGAATTTATTACAAACTGTGTCAAATCTGATGAAAAAACAATCCGGTTCTGGCATTAGTGTTTAATGACATTTTCTCAATCACGGACATACTATTTGACTTAAAAAAAAAACGCTTGACATTCATTTTTACATATCCAATACAAAACGCTGTCGTGAGGCGCTCTGTAAAAAAGGAAATGAACATTTTTTTAATATCATGTTTGATAAAGCAAATTCTATTACAGAAATAAATCATTACAAACGTGAGCTTGTTAAGCTTTCACCTGAAGAAATTAGGGCTAAGTATAGAACCCTTTTTTATGAAATATTGGACCATATTTTAATGGAAATAACACTAAGATTTCAAGAATGTGAAACACTTACATTTTTATGTTTGGCAGATTCTGCTAAATTTTCCGAATATAGTTTAAATTTTCCGACCGGCCCGTTTGAAATTTTGTTACAGTTATATGGGGAAATATTTTCAAAAAGTTAGCGACTTAAAATTGAGCTTGGTCTTATTTTTGCAAGAGCAAGTGAAAAAAATTAATGAAAATAAAGATATTTTTACCGAAGCATATAAACTGTTTTCCGTTATTTTGACAATACCGTCGACAAGTGCTTCAGTGGAAAGAAGTTTTTCTTGCCAAAAACGCGCCGGTAAAAACTTATTTAAAAAATGCAATATCTTAAGAAAGACTTATTTCTCTAGGCAATATTTCAATTCAAAAGGAATTTCTGGAGGAGATTAGGGCAACTCATCCATTTTATGAGGATGTTATAAATAAATTTGCTGCTATGAAAGATAGGAGAATTAATTTAGTATACAAAATTTATATAAGTCGTAAAAAATATTCTACCTCCTCCACATACAAAAATTCCGGAAAAAAAATTATTGCGATATTTTCTTGCTTCTTTTGCACTTCACTTACTTTTTCACCCGCGAGCCGCCACTGAATCATAGTTAAAACATATTAAGAGTTTTCCATTTTTATGCATATTATACAAAATATTTTATTCAGTGAAATATTTATAATACCACTATGTACAGCCCTTATCATTGGTAATGGATATTTTCCGCGTGGTATGAATTGCAGCTAAATCCTCATTTCGAACAAAGACGTGGCAATTGAATGAATATTGCTCCATGTGTATTTATAGCTGCAATACGATATAGCTTCTGCTGAACATTACCATTACAATAGCTACCATTTGATATTAAGCTGTTTGTAATATACATTCTGAAAATGACATTGCAAATAATTTTTTTAAGACTTATTTAGGGAAAAAGATCTCATGTTGTACTCAAATTACTAATACAAAAAAGAAACAACTTGCTATTATAAGAAGTATACTGTAATTTAATATTTTAGTTGACAAATAACGCCTAAGGTTACAAATGTTACGCCTATAGGTCAGGCATCATCAGATCCTATCAAGGACTGCCAAATATTCATAAAATTAAAAACCAGAAAACTAAGTCTGGAAATATATGCCCAAAATAATCCGGATGCGGCTGTGCCGTGACTTTACTTAGGTTTTGATGAGAATCAAGAGAAATTTATATATGTATCAAAACGTAATTTGGTATAGGTAAATGATACATAAAGAGGAGAGTTTTCGCATATTTTTCACTTTCCGGTCACTTCACTTTTCTGTTCACTCCAGTTTCGATTTTTCAGATGGAACACTCTGTATATTTTTACTGTTTTGGATTCCTGAGACAATTCTGAATCAGAATGTGACATTTTAAAAACTTTTTAGCCATTTTTAAAATTGCGTCTAGGTGGCCATGACCGGACGTAAGTTAATCCAAGGACCTGAAATAATGACAGAATATCACATCGCTAAGTTTTAGTGATTAGTCTAATATCTAGAAACAAGAGAAGTTGAATAAATCAAATTTTGGTGTTTTTCTGAGTAGACATGAGATTTCCTTATTTTTCTTGATTTTCAGTATTATTTTTGTTTTCAAAAGTCAAAATAATTGTTATGTTATTAATATTTGGAGAATGTCATAAAATTCAAGGAATGCTGCTGAGTTGTATGCTCAGAGATACCCCGACCGGCAACATGCAGTCCATCAGTATTTTCCATCTCGAGAATCCTTTTAGGCATCAAGAAGGAAACCAAGTGGCGGAAGGCAGATTTATTATAAATGAAGAAATGGAGATTAACGTTCTTGCTATGGTTGAACTTGATAAAACTGTTTCTTTAAGACAAATTAATCACGAACTGGGTTTAAGTCATGAAACAGCTAGAAAAATACTAAAGAAACACGGATATCGAGCTTTTAAGTACCAGTTACACCAACATTTGTATCCTGACGATTGCGACAGACAAGTATTGTTTTGTGATTGGTTGCTCCAAAATTGTAGAATTGACCCAAATTTTATCAACTTTATCTTATTTTCTGACGAATCCAGATTTACTAATAATGGTATGTTTAACAAGCAAAACACTCGTTACTGGGCCCATAAAAATCAACATGAAATGAGAGTAGGTAATTATCAAGAAAGGTTTGGTGTCAATGTCTAGGCTGATGTCGTTGGTAACAGAATAATTAGGCCAATTTTATTTCAAGGCCAATTAACAGGCGTTAGTTACTTAGGATTTCTCCAAAATGAAATTCAGCAACATCTTAATGATCGATTTTTACGCCGAATGTATTTCCAATAAGATGAAGCACCGCCTCACAATACCAGAGAAGTTCTTAATTATTTAATTAAACATTTTAATGATGAAGTTATTGCAACCAATAGCCTAATAAGGTGGCCCGCCCGTTCACCGGATCTCACTGTTCTCGATTTCTTTATTTGGGGATATGTTAAAGAAAGAGTCTATGTAACAGCCCCAGTCACTCTTCAAATCTGAAGAAAAAATTGTACGTGTATTTAGAAGTATTACACCTCAAATGCTGCACAACGTGTTGAGAGAAGCAATTGAACGAGCGGAAATGTGTCGTGAACATGGAGGAATGCACTTTGAACAACTACAGTAAAGTCGAATATTGAGCTTTTACATTTTACAGCGTTATTGAAGTTATATTTTTGTTTAATACCGTGAACTATTTGTTAGCCAAAGATACAGATTTGTACACCTAAATTTGATGACGATATCTGAAGAGGGGCAACAGAAAACTGTATAAAAAATGCTGTTCCGAGCGTTAGGCGCATAGGCGTGCATTCTTGTCATCAACAGAGATAGGCTGGGCAGACTTTACGTGACATGACGCACAGATAGATCCAATGTAAGTAATCTTGATCAACCAACTGTCACAATTAAAAATCCTACTTAATATCCATGGCATACTTGATAAAAGTAAATAATTGATTATCGAGTAATTTTCTTAGTGATATTTAATTTTTGAGCTTATTTTTAATCCAATCGCAAAGTACCGTTAGAATACTAAATACAAAAGGTATGGCCCGTCTAATAGATTCGTTGACACACGGTATATATATGATAATGATATTAATATGGGTGAGAAGCTGTTTACTTATGAAAGATTTAATTCGTTATAGCTTCTGAACCCCTTAGCCAAATTGAATGAGCTTAGACTTATTTAAAAGAGAATTTCATGCTGTTTTAGGAGTTCTGGAAATCTGTTTTACTTTTTAGGCTAGGCAAATAAAAGAATTAATCGGACGAATAAGTTAATAACGAGGATATCGGAGTCGTCTGTAGAGGCTTGCTGTTAGGGAAGTAAGGCATAAAAACTAGCTGACAAAAAGAAACGTGTTTTTTGTATTACAGTAATTTCAGTACAGATGCTAGTTGTGCTTGTTGGTAATTGTGTCTCACAAATTGTCAACTTGCCAGCTTAATCACAATTTAGCCAACTGCTTAATATATTGGAGCACAGACCCCCTGGACCCCTTTTAATGACGTCGTTGAAGAAAATCTTGATTCTGCTGCTGCACACAAATCACATGATATCTGCGGTGTGGCAGATCGATGTGAGTCTCTGAGAAAAACCTCATTAGTCTAGCAAACGTTCCGAAAATATAAGATATGGCGGATGGCTATAAAAATGGATCGACTTTTCAAGGTCTTATTTTTCGACCGAAAAAAAAAAACGAGTAAAAATTAAAATTCTCGGAGAGTATAGAGTTTTTCATTAAACAAAAACAAACTTTTTTGAAATTATTTGAAATTGAATTGAATTATTGAATTTTAATATCGAAAAAATGATATTAAACATCAATTAGGCTTTGTCGAATGAGCTAAGAAAGCAGTATTATTTTTTAATACTGGGCCGATTATTATTTAGCAATTATTAACAATAATGTAATATTATTTGTTACTTCCGGTTTAAAGGCCAAGGAATCAAAGCAACAACAATATAATAGTAAAAGTAACTCGAAAACACAAGTAAACAACAAAAACAACATTTTTTAGTCAACTATATAACAAAGAAAACCAAAAATTCTAGGTCCAAACATGTAGAATTTGTAAACCTAACCGACCAAGGAAATTAAGTCCAATGATTCTGGTCGAGATATTTCTCGACATCATTATAAAAATGGGCGAGACAGCCATCATGCACATGTTCCTTCTAGCAGCAATCAACACGTCTTCTAGCAAAGGCAGAAATTTAAACTGACGAAAGTTGAATCGATGCATTCTAAATAACAGAAAATATTTTGGATATTAGAATGTGTAGTTTTCTTTGTTATCTAGTTACCTACAAGGTGCTGTTTTGGTTGTTTGCTTGTGTTTTCGTACGCGGTTACTTTTACTATTATATTTTTATACGTTGCTTTAGCTCGTTCTCCTGTAAACACTCTCCAAACTTTGGTTCTGATAGAGATTGGTCTAAGTCTTAAGCCTAGTTAAGAGAGAACGGAGGAAAGCCAAAAAGAACGAATAATACTGCGCTATTCTTAGTTTTCTATAATTTAATAATGCTATAAATAATATTCTGCGCCGTATTCAAAAATAATATTGTTTTCATGTTTTTGTTTTATTTTTCTTTTTTTGTGTCCGCTTTCTAACAGTAAGGGTCTCCCCTGGGGGTTTTAATTTCACTCCGATATCCTCGTTACTAGTCACGTCGACCGAAAAATACCAATTAATTCACTTACTTCAAAACAACTTTAAAACTAACAAAAATACCAATGTGCGGTTGTCGCCAAAACTTCGGTCTTTTATTACTTTTTAGAATTAGCGTAAAAAAAGTATTAGCTTCCATTAAAAAATCTTATAAAAACTGGAAAATACTGTAATTGTTAGAAAAATGCGCTTCTAACCAATTTGTGAAAAACTAGGGAGTGTTATACGATTCCAATTCTAAGACAGCTTGAAAATCCGTTTTAAATACGTCTAAACTTATTCAGTTCGAGGTTCAAAAGATACAGCTCCCCTGACCCTTATTAAGGGAGATATGACAATAAGTTTAGAATCAAGGTGATAGGAATTAGAAAATTAACTCAGTTTTCCAATCAAGTAATAAAAGTTATATCTAGTTCTGTCAGTTTTTGTAGAATGAATGAGTATTGTCAGTCAATTGCTCTTGGCCACTTTTGTTATAATTTTTTATATTTATATATATATATATATATATATATATATATATATATATTTATATATATATTAGGAGATACTAATTATGATTATTGTCAAGCCCTCGTGTGAGAAATCATTTAATTTTGCTATACATTTGGATTTAAGTACTAGGTTTTACAAAACAAAAGTTTATCATGGATTAATTGTAAATTGTATTTGGTCACGTAATGATTTTTTGTTGAAATGCAGTGTAATTTTGGATTTTGCACTGCTGTTCAAACTAACCTTGTATGCAACAGGGGTGAAAATTATAAATAGAAATAATATTTTTTTTGTGTTTATGCCTTAATGTCAGGGTCAAAGTTTAAATAAGCACTGATTTTTAACACAGGCTCGTTGGCTATCCTATACAATCGTTAGAATTTAAATTTTTATTTTTAGCCACTTTTGGTGCTATTTAAACGTTCGAAAAATTTTTAGTTTATAAATTGTCCGGGGCACATGAAAATTGAAAGTGCATATAAACTATTCGTACTCTTTCTTCATAGTGTACTGTTAATTAAAATTGAATTTGGTAGGTTTTTCATGAATTTTACGAATATCATCGCACGTGTGTTTTAGACAGGAGCAATCCACGAATATCATCAAACCCACCGTCTGAGCGGAAAAATTGGAGGGGTGGGTATGAACCGTAGTATTCGTACTTGTATATAAACACGGAACATGGCTACGGAAGGCAGACAGTTGTGGGAGTGAACAGCGTGCTCATCTGTACAACATCGTGTTGTGAGAGTGGCGACTTTTGGTACCAAAAAATTTCGAAAATATTATTCAGTGTACAGTTTTTACTCTAAAAATCTATATAACTACTGTATTATTACGGTATAATTATTTAACGAAATACATGTACGCAGTGAACAGTGCATACTTAGCATCAATATTATTATTAGCATTAATTATTTGTAATATTAAAAAAATATAAAATTTCAAGTACTCACCAAGTTAATAAGTTAGTTAGAAGAAGTTAATAAGAAGTTAGATTCTTAGATTTCGAGGATTATATTTTTGAAATGTTCCCTAAAAAAACCAAATGGTGAACCATGCCAAGTTTCTGGAGTTGCAGTGTATACAAATCGTTTTTTGCCTAAATTTTAATTAATATACTGTTAATATTAAATAAGAAAGGCAAGAGATGCCCAATTTATTATATGTATATCATACAAATAATTGACCACTCACGTACATACATGTACATATGGCGAACTACTATATCTGCCAAAACACATCCAAACAAAATTTTTATTTTCTTAAACGATTTTTAAACAAAAAAACAAAATTTTCCGGGGAATTCTGCAAGTTGTGTATTTAAAAGCGTAAACATAGTTGCTTTTAACCGAGCTCATCAGATTTGAATTGAACCTTTCAATTTTACTTAAAACAAATCTTGAAAAGCAACGTGCACTTTTAATAAAAAACAAAATCATGTCTGTCTTTCTTCCTTGTCTGGAACCCGATATGGAAATGATATTATTTTCCGGCAAGTAGGTATTTATTTAGTTAGCATTGGCGTTTCAGCGTAATATAGCCATTCCAAGATGTCATTAATTTTGATGGTCTTGGCAAGCGGCCTTTTCTTGGCCTATTCGCAGTTAAGATAAGTTCAAACGTCTAGTAGAACTAGCAATTCATAATAAAAGCTGCAATATCATAGCAGTAAATTTTCTAAAAGAATATGTTAGCAATTTTAAATCTTCTGATTTATTCAATTTAAATGTTTTATTACTAACATTCCTATTATGTATTTTCGATAGAAATATACTAAATTTAAAGACTTTTCATTAAATAGCTGACAAAGAAATTCGCAAATTTTATGACGCATTTTTCTTATTGCAAAACATTCCTTTGCATTGCTTTCATGTTGTACGTAAATAAAATTTAATTCAAATCTCAAAATTAACTTCTGAAATGTAGGTTTTTCTTATGTTTAAATTAGTTTGTATTACTGTTTTCATACTCTCTTTTGAAACAATTGTGTAAATAACAGTTTTTTCATACTTGATAATAATAATAAAAATAATAATAAACAATGTATATAAACTGTATTGAGATAGATCTGTTCTCAGTAGACCCGACATTATAGTTGTTGGTAAACTTGCTAGGAATAACTAACAACGTGCATAAAAAACATACTGAAAAGATGGTAAAATACAGAGATTTAGAAGATTATATATGAAGGCTGTGGAGACCGGAAACTGTCCGAACAATACCAATAATATCAACAACTTGTGTCATCCCGAAAAATCTTCTAAAGAACATCAAGGCATTGGATGTCAACATCCGTATATATAAGAATATGCAAAAGGCGATACAATTTGCGACAGCTCGTTCAGTCTGGAGGTTTTTGCGAAAACTTGAAGAAAAACGAGATGCCCAAGAAGTACGATAACATGGAAAGGACTCCATCAGAGCTCAATTCTTTTCATATTCAATATATCTGGAATGACTGAACGTTCCCCTTAGAGGGAGTATGAAGGCCGTTGGGTTAATAATAGCAATAATAATAATAATAATAATAATAATAAAAACAGTTTTCTGAATTTTTTCTATAGTCATGTGATATTTCTTTTTCTCCAAAGCATTGGACAAGGTCTAGCATAACGTAGTCATCCTGAAATTTGTCAGACTGAGGCTACTTATCGAGATCTATTTAACCGACAAGTTATCTTCCGTTTCGTTTGATGGCGTGATATCCATTCGTGTTCCTTTTCATCAGGAGTCCTTCAGGGGTTACCCCTCGCTCAAAATCTTTTACCATTCACTTATGACATTTCAAAGTCGCAACTGATCAAGCTGTATTTATTTTTTGACGATAAATATACGTCTAAACAGCCTATAATAATTATTCCTGGGCTGCTAAAGCACCTATCAGAAATCAATGGCGTATATGAACATTGCTTGTGGTTTTTTTTTTGCTAAACTTTCGTACTCTAGGAGCTGGGCGACAATGAAAAATTTCAACAATAAAAAAAATGAAGGGCTATAAGTAAAAGTTCTGAACTTTTAAACGTAAGCGGACAACCGAAATAAAATTATTACTTTATTTTAATTATAAGTAAAACTGGCTCTGAGGTGGGGATTTAACCTTTACCCGCCAATACTTTATACTATTTCTATCATCTTAGCTTAAATAAAAGTGGCTCTGGGAGAATTTTAACCCTCGAACCCTTCATCACATCACTGACAGGAATCTAACCATGAATGTCATGCTGAAAAATCAAAATTAACTCGAGGCATGATCTTTTTTATGTAAGGAAATTCCAAGGGACTACATTAAAAACGTTCCCTTAAATAGGTTCAAATATTTAGGGCTAATTTTTTCCAATAGATTGAACTGGAACTGCAACACTAAATATTTTGTTCAAAAAGCAACAATACCATTACAAGCAGTTTACACACTACTCAATGGGAAAATGAAACTTACGGTCAAGGTGAATCTCACTATTTTTTTACAACTACAATGCCCTTTTGAATACATGAAGTAATAGTTTTTTATACTATAAGGGATGTAAGTAACATTTGCCAGTCGAAGATGAGTTTGCGCCCGAGCGATGTACTTACATCCCATATAGTATATAATGTACTTACATCCCATATAGTATATAACATTTTTCCCCCTTCCGGTATTGTATGTTTACAAGAAAATGCTGGATATATTTTTGGATTCTCATTACCATTACGTCCGATAGCATCCTCATTAAATTATGAAGGCAGCCGTGATCCGTTACCAGAGTAACATAAGCAGTTTTTATTTTATCAACAACGTCAAGTTGACAATTCACAGCGAAAAGTTTGAAGAAGTCGAATTGTTTGATTCTGTGTAGAGAAAATGCATGTTTCAGACATAGAAGAATCAGCAAATATTGCTTGTTTATCTCTACTACCGGAAAAGTCGAAAAAAAGGTATGAAGCAGCACATAAATCTTTTAAGAATTGGTGCCAAAGCAAGACGGCTACTGCAGTCTCAAAAACCTTGTTTTTGGCGTATTTCCACGAAAAAAGTGCTATATTGAAATCCCCATCAAGCTTATGGTGTGAGTATTCGATGTTGATGTCCACCCTTTTTATAAAGGAAAATATAGATATTTCTAGGTATCCAAAACTTCGAGCATTTTTGAAAAGAAAAAATGATAGTTATAGACCCAAAAAATCGAATGTGTTTGACAGGGAAGATGTGAATAAGTTCATGCTTGAAGCCCCTGGTGATATATACTTACTGATGAAGGTTGTAATGGTAATGGGAGTTGCTGGAGCGTGCCGTTGTAATGAACTCTTTGAAATGAAAATGGACAAATGTTAAAATAAGTCAAGAAGTCATAACTGTGACCATTCCTGACTCCAAAAATGGAATGTCACGTACATTTACAGTGACAAAAAGTGACGACACTCAGGTGTTTCATCTCAAAATAATTCAAAAGTACATTGATACAAAATCCCACAGGACGACTATTAATCCGTGCTTCTTTATGCGATATCAAAATGGAAAGTGCTTAAACCAGCCCGTCGGGAAAAATACGTTTTCGTTAATTTAGTTTGAGAACTTCAAAATGTATACTGGATACTCTTTTAGAAGAATGTCGGCAACTTTATTAGCAAATACTGGAGTTGATGTATTAGCTATCAAGCAACATGGTGGATGGAAATCCGCTACTATTGCGGAAAGTTACGTAGCTGATAACCTCAATAATAAAAAGGAAATAGCGAATAAAATTTTATACAATTAGACCCAGCCAGAAGTCTCTTGCAGTGCTTCAACAGTGACAGAAACATTGGTTAGAAATGAAGGATCTGTGGAGTCAGGAAATGTAATACACATCGAGAAGAAACGAGAAAACGTGTTTCCAAATTTTGTTAATAATTTGAATAATTGTAATAATTGTACCATTAATATTCATTTCAATTAATATCACCAGATTTTTGCCGGATTTTTGTAATATGTTGATAAAATCAAAAATTAAAGCTACTTATAATAGTTTTAACATATTATTTCCCTAGGGATGTGAGTTGACTTACATCCTGTCGTTAAGAGCAACCAATACCTCAACCTTTGACGTCTGTCAAAGCAGTGTCAAAATAGGTTGCTTACAATACAGGGAGGGGGAAAAAGTTATTACTGTTCATATTACTTGTATAGACCGTCTAGTGGTGTAATAGAAAGCAAAACAAATATAGACGTCACTAAACCAGCTTTATTTTATTTAATAGCGAATATTACATTAACTAACTTTTCTTAATACAAACATTTCTCTCCGAAACATAAAAAAACCCTAACCTAAAGAAAATCTATATTTGGACCGAAGTTTTTTGCAATATTGATAACACTATATGGTGCATATAATATGGGCAATAAAAACGCACTTTATTTGTTGCTGTTTTGAACTGAATATTTCAACAATTCCTATAAGATTCTACATTACTATATTAGGTTTAATTGTATTTGGATTAATTGTATTATTTCTAGTACATTAGGTCACTTATAAGACATCCACATATTTTGTATGGTATTTTCTAGTTCGTTTTCTCACTTTTTAAAAGAAGAAAAATAAAAATACCGTTGCATACTGCGGATTTAGCGAAAACACTCGTGAACATTTCAAAAATGTAGGGCCGCTTAAATGTCCGTTTTCACTGCTAAATTTATATAATGACTTTAGCTTCCACCATTTGTCAAACAAACGTCATAACATGACGACGATATACGTGGAGTTGAAAGCGGCATTTTCCGGAATATATTGGGATATAAATTTTATATGTTGAGACAGGAGAAAAAACAGTTAGTTTTGTTGATAAAGAATCAGACTGACTTGAAATTGTTAAAGTTCATGTACGAATATAGAAAAGTCTTAAAGCAAGCAATGTAATGAAAATTAATTTAAACATTAGGAGACATTAAATTTTAACCGGAAATTTTTTTCTGACTGTAGTACCCTGGAGAGAATTACACTTCATTTTTTGAGATATCAAGTTAAAATATTACTGTTATTAAAAAACTGCTATTTCAACTCGAGTACTCAAACTTCAACTCGATATTCCATCTTTAGTAAAACAAAATTATATGCAATCGATAGAGAGTGCTATTCCCAACTGATTTTTAATCACTTAGTGGAACTAAAACTGGTAGTTTGTATTATATTTGAGTTTCATTGGTCATGGTTCAAAACACTTGTAAAAAATATAATCTACTACCTAACAAACAAAACTGTATGCGAACTATAGACAGAGCTTTTAGTCAGTTGTGTAACTAAAGTTGTTGGTTTTGTCAGACATAAAGTAGTATTATAGTAGTTTACCTAACAAGTGCGAAATTAATTATTATTAACAACACGAATAGTAAACGTGCAGTTTGTAGCATTTTTAAATTAATTGCAGAGTCTAGATTTTTTTCCAAGGAATTCGGGAACTTGTAGGTTGGGTTTGGATTTTCCAGTTCTCTTTCACGAGTACTTATTGTTGTAACCGTCGCCGAGGGGGTAACTTTTAGGTTGGAAGAGGTCGATTTGGTAGACTGCACTGGTGAAAGTTGGTGATTAGTGAAAGAAATGGCATTGAAGTTCAATACTTTATTGGATAGATTCTTTTAAAGACTTGTTGAGCTATCCAATTAACCTTTTGCCAGGCGTTTGATATTTGTTATTCCTTCTGCAATTTGCAAGCATTGTGGCGGCTAAACATCGGAAACTGTGCCCTGTATATAGTTTAGGATTTAGGAGCTTTAGATAACCTGCAATATTTGATGGTATTTTTCCAAAGGTGTTAATGCCGATGCATTGTATTGCGCAAGCTCCTTTCTTGTAGTTTACAAAAAACGCCCATATGAGGTTTCTGGGTTTCTTAAATATTGTCTCAACAATTCTTAATGTTCTATGCTGTCAGCTTCATCAGATAGTACAAAGCTTCTAAAACGGTAATTTGTTGTGTCTGGAATATTTATTATTAAAATATTTCCTTTGTCTCCAATATGATCCAATGACATTTTTGTTAGATCTTCTCAGCGACATGCGCCCGCCAAACCAAATATAGTAGCTACTATGTGGAGATAAATTTCGTCAGGCGCTTCAATTATAAATTCAGAAATTTCCTCTTTTGAAAAAATTTTCGCCTCCTTTGGTCTAAATCCAACATTTTGTTTTTATAAATAGGCCGTGACTTTGAGAAACTTGCTTAAATCGATGTTTTCATTGAGTTTGATCATACTTTTTAAAATTGAGTATCTGTACCAAAACGTGTTTGGCTTACATGTTTTGGAAAGTTCGGCGAAATATGCCAAAAAAAGGGTTCTTTCAAAGTTTTAATGCCTCTAATTTGACACCAGGTTTTAAACAGAATATATTCTTTCAGTGGATTTTGATGGTAGTAAATTAAAGTTTGCAGTTCAGCTGCTTCCCACACTGACTCTTGCAAATCTTCGTCTGAGGAATCCATTAAAAACACTTTTACTCAGGTTTAACTACGACAAAAATCAGCGACAACAAAATTAATTTTTATTGACAATGAATGACACGAGTATTTAAATTAAATTACAAAACATCTTCTAAAATGTTATTTTTGAAATAGGAAACCATTAATTTAGTTTATATTAAGAATGCATGCCATAATAAATGCGGCGTTGACTCCGTCCGAGCCATAATAGAAATCGAATAGAACCTATGCGGGCCGCTAGCTTCGCTGCAGCCAAGACCTTTATGCTTGATTTCCTGTGAATCAAGCCAGAGGTTATTGAACTTTCCACCGACTGTTTGCAATTTTTGCATTTCAGTCGCGTGCTTTAAGTGGGGGCGGAAGCTATCATTGGAGTAGGTTCTTTGTTTGAACGGCTATCTGTACGTTGTGTGATACGTACGTCGTATCGTGCATGGTGCGACATGGAAGACAATAATACGGACGTGGATATGCGAATACCGACAACTTCGGCTATCGGTAATAACGTTGAAAATGTTGAGCTGATAAGCTTCAAATAATTTCCAAAGGAAAGACAAAACCGCCTATGAAAAATTTCACCACAAAAATGAAAAATTGTATTAGACATTTTTATCCGGAAAAACAATACGAACAATTTAAATGGCTAACAGGGTGTGAAAATATAAGTAAATTATTTTGTTGGCCATGTTTACTTTTTGAAAATGAGAAAGGTTTCTGGAATAAAACTGGTTTTTCCGATTTAAACAATTTCAATAAAGCTGTAAAAAGACACATTATGTCCAAAGCGTATTTGCAGGCAATCATAAAAGAAAAAGTCTTCGGCAAAACCAGAATTGACCACACTCTTAATAAACAGTTGGAAATTAGTCACCGCCAACACAATGAACTAGTCGATACAAATAGGCAAATATTAAGAAGACTTATCGATGTTGTTTATTTTCTCGGACAGCACGAATTGGAATTTAGAGGTCATGACGAAACAAAAGTTTCTTCAAATAGAGGAAATTTTCAAGATTTACTTAGTTTAATCTAAATATGATGATTGCTAAAAAAATTATTTAGAGCAGTCTAGCGTTTTTCGCGGAACGTCGAATCGAATCCAGAACGATTTAATTTCCGCTGTTGCAACCATTATTCTAAAAAGAATTAAGCAGGAGACTGGCGAGGCGCGGTTCATTGCTATTGTTCTGGACGAAACAACTGATATCACTAATTTTAGCCAATTATCTACAGTAATACGCTACGTTAAAACAGACGGAAGCAAGAGCGATTTTTACAGACGCCTCTTTTATGAAATAATCGATCAAATTCAGCAACAAATAAAATCTCTTCTTCTTCATTATGGTCAGTTCTTCGACCAAGTGTTACTGCTATCTGAACTAAAAGTGATTTACGAAACTGATGACATTAGCGCAAAAAGGAACTAATGCAATTTTTAAAAGACAAGGGGCTGGAAGACGCCTACACCGAAGTGTCAAAATTGTGTGTGAATTAGTATTGACAATACCTGCCACAAGTTCATCAGTAGAACGCAATTTTTCAACACTTAAACGTATAAAAATTTTCGTAAGAAATCAACGGGGCCGGAGAGACTTTCGCATACATCGCTGTTGTCCATTGAAAATAAACTTCTCCAAAATATGTCGGAGCATCGACGTTCTTATGATGACGTCACTGACGAATTTGCAAAAAATGATCGAAGAATCGAATTACATTACAAATGGGTAAGTTTCTAAAAATTGCTTCCCTTGTTTAAAATTTCACCGCGCGCCCCTGACAACAGATATTACCACCTATCCATCTATTAGGATATACTTTATTTAATCACATAATATAACTAAAGTTTGTAGTTTGTGTTTTGTAAAACATAAAATAAGATAAAAGTATACAGGGTATTTCAAAAGCAAGGTAAAATATTTAGGAAAGCGATTCTTGGATTCATTTTATAAAAAAACTTCCAATGAACGTATGTCCTAAATGTTTTAAATTTTTAAATACTGGATGGTAAAGATTTGAAAAAATTATCTTTTTTTATATCGGATACCACTCTAGATATTTTATTGAAATTTGGTATACAGCTACCATGCATTAAGGGACATTTTTGTGATGTGCATCAATTTTTTTTATTTATCACAGTGGCGTTCGTGCGGGATTCGAACTACATATTTCTAAAGAAAAATATGGTACGCCACTGCTTTTTGTAAGGAAATTTTTTTTATAATTCTTTTTTACTTCTGGGCAAATTTGATTTCTTAATTTTCTTTCACTCGATGCATGGTTTTCGCTTAAAAAAAATAAGAAACATTTCTCTGCATGGTCATATGGCTATAACATGGAAATTGATACAAGATGCCCTATTGCTGTTTAAAAGATCCTCTTGTGAAAAGTGTTTTAAAAGTAAGGTAAAAGATTTGAAAGACCGAGTCCTTATGTGATTTAAAAAAAAAGTTTTTAGAATTGTTTTCTTTTAGTATGACTAGTATTTCAGAGACTCATAGAATAATTCACGAACTACGTACTGAAGCTGCTGGTGTTGCCGGCATGAGCGTTAAAATGTTAAACATTTGCAGTCCTTTTATAGACAAATACATTACCCATATTATTAATTGTTGCATTGAGACTGATTATTTTCTGGAACAATGGAAAATTTCTATTGGAAAGCCTTTATCTAAAACGAAATATCCAACCAATCTTAGCGATCTCAGGATAATCAGATTTTTACCACTTCTATATAAAATTTTTGAAAACATTTTCTATAATCAATTGTTCCATTACTGTATTGTTGCTGTACTGTATTGTAATTCCGGAAAGTCAATGTGGCTTTAGAAAAGACTTTAGTACACCTGCTGCATTAGTTGGTCTAATCGATGAGATTATAACTGCTGTTGACAAGAAATTAAATACTGCGCTAGTCTTCTTTGATTTTTCAAAAGCTTTTGATATTACTAATCACTAACTTGTACTATCAAAATTAAAATATTATGGTCTTATGGAACCGTCAATAATCTAATAAAGTCATATTTTTCTAATCGTTATCAAACATTTTTTTGTAACTACACATTTTCAGATGAGGTTCAGATCTTGTCAGGTGTGCCTCAGGGTTCGATCCTTGGACCATATCTTTTTATGATTTACATTTCAGATATTTTAAAATCTTTAAAACAATGTAAAATTCAGGCGTACGCAGATGACACTCAAATTTGCTATCATTTTAGTCATGAAGACTACTTAAATGCATCAAATATAATAAATGAAGATTTAAATATATTAAAAGAGCTTTCTTTTGAACACCACTTAAAATTAAACCCTTCAAAATCAATTTCGATGCTTTATGGTCCAAAAAAACACAGACTTCCTGTAGTTACGTCTGTTCGTAACTTGGAAATTGTATTGCATTCAGAGTAACAGTTTAGGGATTACATTAAAATATGAATTCAAAAGTTATACCTGTCTCTAAAGGTACTGTGTAACAGCCGCCCTTAGTCTTTCCTTGCGTAAAATACTTTGCGAATCCCTAGTTTTATCGAATTTTAATTATTGCGGTAATGTTTATTATTATTATGGTTCTTGTCTGGACATAAGAATCGGATTCAAAAAGTTCGAAATACATGTTTGCGTCTTATTTTGGGACTAAGAAAATGTTACCATATTTCATATACTTTTAAAGAGCTATGTTGACTTAAAATGGATAATCGTTGAACGCTAAATTTAGGCAGCTTTTTAATAAAAATTTTAAAAAACCCTGTGCTACCTTCATCACTTAAAAATAAGTTTATGTTGCGTTTAAATATCCACTCACATAACATTAGATTCTGCAATAAATTAACGATGCCTTTTCATCAGACCACCGTGTTTCAGAGATCTTTAACTTATAATGCCATAATATTATATAACTCTTTACCCTCTGAGCTAAAGTTGTTAAATGATATCAAATTTAAAACTCTATTTAAAAAATATTATTATATTTGATTTACTAATATTTTTATTTTTAGTTCTTATGAGTTTTTTTTGTTTCTCCAATGTGACAGGTATGAACATGACTCCTAATACTCGTAGCTGTTTTATGTATTTTTATATAATTATTTACTTTGTAGGTTTAGTTTGTATTAATATTTTAACTGTATATCGAGCAAAACGGGTTTAGTAGAGTAGCCTATTTGACTAGACTGCGCCCTATTTGTACCTGGACGTTTTCTTTATCATCATTTTAAAGAAATATCTTAGTAGACTAAGATACACTTTTTGAAATAGTTGGACTGAGTTGGTTTTAATTAGTAATAATGCTGGTCAGAAAAATAGTATGACTTAAACAACTATTAAATGAACGTTTAACAATTTACTAACAGTTAATAACAAATCGAAATAATTAAAACAAATCTAATAATACATGAAATGTTGAAAGTGTCCTTGCTTTAGAACAACCTCCCCTTGCTTTAGAACAACGACGCCAGATTTTCTGTCGAACGCGCTGAAAGATCCCAAGTCTTTGACGAATCGCCTCGCAGAGGACTGAATAATACGATTTGGCAAATCTTCAAATTTTGAACTAGTATTGCATATACCAGTTCATTTAGGTGCCCCATAAGAAAAAATCTGGTTATTTAAAAGCCGGAGATCACGGTATCCGAGGTTGAGGATCACCTCTTTCTATCCATCTATTAGGTTATACTCTTTTTAAAAACTGGCGTAATTTTATGCACAGTCATGCATGTACCACAGGTCCTGTCTAATTCTCCGATTTTCATCGGACGACATATGATTATTGTGAAAATTTATAATGGATTCTCTAGAAAAATTATCTTCATCAGTAAACAAAACATCAGCAGTAAAATTGGGATTAGCATCAAGCATAAGAGAAAGCCACTGACAATTCCACAAACGCCGGGAGTAATCATCTGTAACTATTATTGACTTGACGAGCAATCTTCCTCGTACTAGTTGTAGGAGATTCTTCAACAATAGCAAAGACGTCTTATTCAAAATACATTGTACTAGAAGTTCTAGCTCTTCCCATGATCTCTTCTGATCTGCCAATAGCACCATTTTCTTTCAAACGAATATGAATTTGCTTGAAATGTTTTGGAACATGGTAAACGAGTTTGCGGATAACGCTCGGCATAAAGACGTCTTGCTCCAAGTAGATTACTATTAGCTAAGTCGTAAAAAAATGCATGTTAGCCATTTCAGTATTTGTGTAGAGAGCCTTTTTTTAAAAATATTATTAAACTTTTTCTTAACTTTAACTTTTCGGAACTCGCTTACTGGCCGAAAAAAGTAAAACGTAATAATTTCTCATATATTTTGTTAAAATGTCTTCTTCATGACATTTTATGTAGCAATTAGCAAAGCCAACTTTGTGTAAAAACGATGCACGGCGTCGTTCATTTCATTTCAGATATTAATGCAAAGAAATTAATGGACGCTTTTGCGTCCGATGAAAGAAAATCAAGAGATCAAATTTGCTCAAAAGTAAATGAGAATTATAAAAATAATTGTTGTTGCAAGAAAAAGCAGTGCCGTATCATATTTTTTTTTGGAAATGTTTAGTTCAACTTCCTCACGAACCCTACTAGAAGAAATAAAAAGTTATACATCAGAAGATGCTTTTTAATGCATAGTAGCTTTGTACCAAATTTTATTAAAATATATGGAGAGGTATTACAGATAATATAAAAAAAGATAATTTTTTGAAAACTACCACCCAGAATCTCAAAATTTAAGACTTTTAAGATAAACCTAATATGTCAAATTTTCATCACTTAGTCAATAAGTAGTTTGTATTTCATTAAAAATAATGTATGGTAAAGGCATATATTTGAATTCCGTTAATCCTGTTTCGAATTACTTTTAAATAGAAACTTCTGCCACCTTCAGTGAAATAAAAGAAAAAACGATATATTGAGCTGTTACCAGCTGACTTTTTTTTACATTATCTAACTAAAGTTGGTAACTCGACAGACATGACGTTTTTATAATTTTCAATCAAAATTCCAGCCTTGAATTTTAGGTTTATACATACTTTTGGTGCGAAAATTTCTGATCGTCGACTCGGGATAATTTTCAAAATTCGTGACTCCAAAAAAATTTCCGGAAATAATTTATCTCTTGTGATATTACAAATGAAAATTCATTAATATTATTATCGAAAAAACTTATTTAGAATGTTTGCGATAAAATGTTTAACTTGAATAAACCAGAAGATTTAAAATGGGTCACATTATTTTGGAAATTTTTCTGCTAAGATAGTGCAGCTTATATTATAAATTAGTTCTACTTGACGTTAAAACTTATCTTAACTGCGAATGGGCCAAGAAAAGGCCGCTTGCCAAGACCATCAAAATTAATGATATCTTGGAATGGCTATATTACGCTGAGACGACAATACTAACTAAATAAATACCTACTTGCCGGAAAATAATATCATTGCCATACCGGGTTCTAGATAAGGAAGTAGAATGCTTCAGCAAAGCTTACAAGATATGAAAATACTAACGTGCTGCATAATTTTGTTTTTTTTTAAGTTGCAGTTTGCTTTTAAGAATATTCAGCAGGATCAATTAAATATTTATGGACACCAAGGGAGGATCCAAGGGGGGGTGATCACCTCAAGAGAAAGAACCTGGCTTTTTAACGCCTGGTGGTTATTTTTTAATACTTATATATAATTTTTTTAATACGAGATAAAATAAATATCGATATGCTGTTACCACCTCTATGTGTAATTTCGCCTCGGCTTGCTTGATGTCTGTGTCATCCACGAGCTACGCCAACCCGGTCGTTCGACTCTATAACTCTAACATAAGAACCGAATCTCGTAACTTATTTTTTTATTAGTTTAGTATAATCTTTAGCTTATATTGGTTAGTCGAGTGAGAGTGGATTGGTGGTTGTTGAGAAATAATTGATTAAGACTAATTCATATTTTTTTCCTAGTTAACAAGGTAAACGAGGTATACGCATTAAGAATCTATTTATAAATCAGTAACAGGGGTATATTGTACTAATCTGAATTGTGTTTAAGTTGGTAAAGTTCCCGTCCCGCAGCCATATGTGCAGTTATTAAAAAACTTTTTCAGAAATTTTACATCTTTATTCTATAAGTTGATTAATTTAAACCAGCCAAAGTAGGCGCGAGTAGCTAAAAAGAGGACTATGAAACCTATTAAAAAAATTGACATGCCAAGTGCAAACCCCCGGTGCGTCGTCTCACATCACCCCCCACCCCCCAAACAACACCTCTGGATCTGCCCTTGATGGCACGCTTTTTCATAGAACACATTTTGTAAAACCTGTATATATTTTTTTCATTTAGATTAAATTTGAAGTTAAAGTTTTGTTGTCAAGTTTGTTAGGAACTATGGATTTACGTACCAAGTTCCATGCAGTCTAGACGTTGAAGTCCAAGAATTTCGAGTATTCGCAAAAGTATATATACAGGATGTTCCAGCCAAGAACTACAACAGCAACTGTTTTTTAAGAGATATGAATGTATTTATTTAACAAGATTTGGCGCGGTGATATCAATAGAGCGATTTTGGTCTTGGCTGTTGAAAAATAAAACGCAAAATAAAATTATGTTTTACAGAGGGAAATATAATTACTAATTTTATTATAGATCCATGTAAATATCTGTATCAGGGGAAAAGTTGAAATTTAAATTGATAGGTCTATTTTTAATTTTTTAGATTGTTTATTTGGATCGTATAATTAATACTACTTTTCAGGACGCTTTTAAATGTTTGTTTGAAAGAGCCGATGTCAGTTATCATTCTCCATCTTAGAACGCATTTCTATCGATGGTAAGAATCTACTGATAAAATATTTAATATATAATATAATTAATTATTTCCATTTAAACTTTGCATAAATTTATACAGTACAGATAAAAATGAACGGTCTTCTTTCTGGATAAAGATCATTTTTAAACATTGTCAGTGAAACAACTGAGCACTGATAAAAAATAACCGCAGGAACCTGGGGCTATGAAAAGAATGCGAGTAACTATGAAAACAATGCTTAACCTATTGATGATTGGCTTGAACTTGCATATCAATGGAAAGGGCCTGTTTTTGACAATCATCTCCCTTTCGCCTCGAGAGCGCCATAAATTGTTTGGCGCACTGCAGTTGAATTTTCTGGCTTACTTTAATTTGATGATTTTTAGCGAAATTTTGGATTCTACGAAATGTTCAAAATACAGTGTACTCACAGTGAATTTAAAACATTCTTTTTTGTGCAAAATGAGTTATTCGATGACATAGCATTAGCATCTCAAAACCATAAGAGATATGAATATGCTGTTGACAAAGTTGGAATATTCCAATTACTACAGAGATATCCGTAAAAACTGAAAATCGTCTTTTTCCCATTTTTTTTGAGCTTTTTTAAATACAGACCTAGATTTTTTATTTAACTTTGAAACAGCGTTTAAGCTAAATTTAAGATTTTTCCATAATAGTCGGAAAATCAGAATCTCGCGAAATTCACAAAAGAGAAATTTAAATACTATGAATGCATGAGTGCCGTACATCACCGGTTTTAAGAGGTCAAGGTTTGTAAAAATACCAAATAATAAACGCAGGTCCGTATTTAAAAATCTTAGTTTGATGAGACGTCAAAGACGAAACGTCTTTGTTCTAGTGAAAGAAAAGAAGTGGCTATGTTAATGTAAAATGTATTGCCCTAATTTAACCGACTTCGTATCTTTTACAGTTTTTGTTATGCTAATGCTACCCCATCGAGGGTGTTAATGAATGTCACCTAGATACGGAAGGTGATAATTCTTTGACTTATTCTATGACTAAAAGTTCATATAAACATGGGTCTGCATTGATTTGTTTCGGAGATACAGGGTGTTTGAATTTGTTGAAATTTTATTTCAGACTTTTCAGGCCATGGGTTTTTTATCAGATGGAAAATCATAATTTTGTAATAGTTTTTATGTAGCCCCTAGCGGGCGCTAGGTACGCTATTATTATATACTTTAATTTGCCATAAATTTTTTGACAGTTAACTTTTGTGATTTTTTATATTTTAGTATACTTGCGTTATAACTCTAAAAGAAATTTGTAAATTTCTGCGTCGGTGCCGGGTTATTAGACGCAAGATGAAGTTGGTGGAAACGTTACAAAAACCTAGTAAGTAATAGATATCGTTAAAATAAATAACTTTTATATTATAAACTTGTACTGAGAAGTATTTCATTCTTGATATATAAGGTGTCAACGTTTGTATTTTTTTGCGTTTTTTCGTTTCCCGAGTTTATTATTTCCAATTTCGTACATTTACTAGTTTTTAGAACCTCTACAACAACTAAAGGGAAAATTTTCGTATGCAGTTTACAGGAAGTTTTTTTGCGCCACCGGCAATTCCACTCTCCTTTGTTTTTTGAATGCCCTGTATCATAATTTAACATTCCATTTTTTCTCATGCTTTTTGTTTATTTGCATTTTTATGGCATTTGTTATCGTTTTCTAGATCTTTGCGAAAATGGCCGTCTATACAAATAAACTATTATCAAATTAATAAAATTGAAAAAATCTAGTGGTTAATTAATTAACAATTTAATTCTAACGTTACATCAATTATAAGAACTGCTCGTCTCCTAGACTGGCGAACTTTCTCGAATATCCCAGGTGTATTGCGAATTATTTACATGAAGCTATAATTCTGTTTCATCACAATTATTTTAAACTAAACGTCAAAAAAAGTAACAAACGGAAAATATTATTATGCCGTTTATTTCGTTATCAAAATTATTTTATACTAAACGCCAAAAAAGGTAACACACGGAATAGCCAACCAGATTTTTTAAAATTTTCTTACTTTGATAATACTTGGTTTGCATCGACGGCTTTTTACGCAAATAAATAAAAAACGATTACAGATGCGATAAAAACGTAGGGAATTAAAAAGAATGAGGAAAAACCGGGGAGCCAAATGATGATATTAGGATTTATACAGGGTATTCGAAAAAAGTACAGGAGAGTGGAATTCTCGGTGGCGCAAAAAATAACATCCTGTATACTGCATACGACAAATTTGGCAATTTGTTATTGTAGAGGTTCTAAAAACAAATAAATGTACCAAATTGGAAGTAATAAACTCTGAAAGCGTGTAAGAAAAACGAAAAAACTAAAAAAAAAATTAAAATTTTGACATGCTGTATCTCAAGAATAAAACATTTTTCAGTATACCTTTATAAGATAGAAGTTATTTACTGTAACGATACCTATTACATACTAGGTTTTTGTAATGTTTCCAACAACTTCATCAAGCGTCAAACGTCGACAACGATTACCTCAAACGTTGTTGAACTAGTATTCCTTTTTTGCTTAAAAAGGAGCAAAAATAAGGTTTATTCACAAAAAATTCTAAAATTTATAATGTCAAAAAAGTTATGGCAGATTAAAATAAATTACAATAGCGTATGTAGTGACCTCTAGGTGCTAGATAAAAAATAATACCAAATTATGATTTCCCATCTCAAAAAACCCGATTACCCAATTTTGTAAAAAAAATATTTTTTGCAAAAGTTATTTAAAAAAGTCTGAAATAGAATTTCGATTTCGAAACGAATCATTTGCGGACCCATGTTTATACGAACTTTTCGTCATAGTATAAGCCAAAGAATTATCACCTTCCGTATCTAAGTGACATTCATTAACACCCTGTATATGGCATCTAAATTATAATCTAGAGAATCGTCAAATTTGTGATCAGAGACTTCTCTTGTACAAACTCATGTTAACATTCCGGTATCTAATTCTAACTTGTTACATGTAGTGTTTTATGGATATTGTGTGAATTTTGCACAGTCCCTAATTATCTATATGGGTGCGACAATTTTTACTTTCTAAACAACTGTAAAAAAACTTTTTGGATATCCTCTGTCACGGCTGTTCCTGATGTAATTTGCAAACTATATTGAACTCTACAAGTTATGATGATTTGCTGTATTTTTTCAACTTGTTGATGTTCCATAAATTTACTGATGATTTGCTGTACCTTTTCAACCTTTTTGATGTTCCATAAATTTACTTAAATCATTTTAAGAATTATTTTTTTATCTTATGAAGTTTCCTTTATAGTTTAATTTTAGATTTAATTTCTTAAGAATAAACAATTCTGCAAATGCTTTCTAATGTATTTTTATGTCAAAACTATTAAAAAAAGTCCATTGCGTCATATATATTTTTAGAATCCATTACACTTCTCTTTTTTAACCTTTTCATGATAATATAGCATAATCGTCACCTGCTCCTGATTAACAAGTGCTGCAAAATTACTTAATACTAAATCCACTTAGTTACGGTTGAAAATGCTGTTATTTAATATTATGTTAGTGATGTAGAAACTTCATTATGATAAAATAAATTGAATATCGTGCCTGAAATGTATGGTGTACCCAAATAACCCACTTTAAATTATATGTCCATCAATTCAAATAAGAAAACCTTTGTATACCCTCTCATTACTTCCACATTTTAGTGTAGAACTTTTAATACAGTTTAAAAATATTACTAACGGGTACTGACATATTTCGACATATTACGTAATCATTGTGTAGTGGTTTAATTACTGATTTCAGAAAACGCATTTTTTTATAATATTATCCTGGCCTCAGTAACACTTCTCAGTGCCATTTCTTACAATAACTTTAATACTGCCTACACCAGCTTTATTTTTTATTTAAATAGTTCTAACTAATAAAAAAATAAAAATAAAATAACCGAGATCTTCTGCAATACAAACTTTAATCCTGCTGACGAATCTATGTTGTCTAATTCCTCCTGCTTGGCATTATAATAATAGTATTTACTGAGACAGTTCGGGGAATTTTTATTGCTCTTTTCAATTCTTTAATTTTGTTTTTTTTTAAATTAATTTTGTTCGACTCAGTTGGCATCCAAAAATGTTATTTATTACAATTTAAATGTAAGCCTTAACTCAACTTTTTGCAAAACAATTCCATTCTAACCACGTTTCCTAATTTATCTTTATGAACTTTACTATCTCTAGACCCAACGGTATTTCAATCCTATCCAAAAAGAGACTTAAATAAAGTAGTTCCTAACAATACAGTAACTTTCGATATTTAGAACTCATGAAGTTAGTATAACTGATTCTAATTTGACACTGATCGCAAGAACCATGATATCTTAATATATTGATCAAAACCGCTCTAGTTTGTAAAAACTCATACATTTTTCATATACTATGAGGTAAAAGGCCTTGGTGCATTCTGTTTACATTTGACAGGATATTTATAATGTATTGTGCCTTACTTTTTTTACGTCGTTTTACATTTTTAAATTTGTGTATATCAAAAATCAAACTCAAAAGTAACATGAATGCTTTTTGTATCACTGTATGTATACTGGCCACTTCTTTTTAAGGCCTCCGACGTGATCTTAGAGCTGTATATTAGCTTGGTTTCATTTACACGAGTTGTAGAAATTAGGCGTGTATTATCTCACTACTTTGGGGTCTTTCAGAACTACAAATACTTACTGGGCGTTTTAACGATTTGAGTATGTAGATGTCCAGGTTATGGAAACTAGACAGGCTTAGTTATTTGAGGAGTATCAGGATCAGGGTAGTTATCTAAAATGATTTTCTCCTGAGAATAATTGATGGTAAATATGAGACTCGAGTCAAGTCTGAATCAACTGTATTGCCATATAATATATAAAAATAGATACAATGCTTATGGTTGTAAAGTCAAGTGAATCGAGACATAATTAATTTAGTCACTTAATAGTTTATGAAAAATATAGTCAAGAAAATCTTAGCCTGGGAACTTATTGACAATATCTTCAACATTCCTTTAAACTATCTCAAATTTTTGATCCCCATAATGAATTAAAAAGTCAAAGAGGTAGAAGTTGAAAAGATTGCTGAAAACAGACAAACTTCTACGCGAAAATATGTAAAAAAATCCAAGCTTTAATATTTTCAGGACGTATTAAGCATTAGGGCATTATTGCAGAGTTCTACAACGAATATGTTGTTCAGAGTGTTATTAAAGACTATCATTTTAACAAAAACTTCCTCTAACATTGTTACACAATATGATATTTTATTTTTTTTGTTTAGGCGCTATGATCTACGTGAGTTACGTTGTGGTCGAAGAAAACACCCTTTTTAAAAAACGTCAAATTTTTATTAAAAGGTAAAATACAAGATTCAAGATCAAGAGCAGACTAACAAGTGATTCAATCACCGTCCTTTGCTTATATTTATAAGATTTCCTTATCTGTAATTGAATTTGTCACATTCAGCAATATGGGGAACGTAACTCCTCCATCCCTTAATGGGCATATAAACTGGAAGTTTTTATGACCTAATTATTTTAAAATAATTAATTAAATTATTATATCATTTATTTGGTCAGTATTTCTTAGTTTATTAAGTTTTAACTTAGGCCATAAATACTTGTACAAAATATACAATATTATAATTATTAAAATTACATATAGTAAAATTGTCCATAAACTTGTCTTATGATAATATACAGTGTCGGTTAAAAGTTTAGAGGTTTCAATTTTTTGTTTATTTATTTCGTTTTGTAGATCATCAAATTTTTCCAAGTTTATAGAATTTGTTTTCAAAAATCTTATATTATTATAAATAGTTCGGTTTGTAAAATTGAGTTTAATATTAGGCAATGGCACATTTAAATATTCGTTTTTTGAGTTTTTATAACTTTTAAGTATTATATTATTTATCTTAATACTACATATAGGACTTAATTCAATTAAATAAGTTCCGTTTAGTAAAATAGTATTTTGGGTGTTTTTACAAGTTTCCATTGCTGTAATATCTTTATTTGTTATTACAACCCATTTTCCTTCGTCTATATTTTGAATTTCTAGGCTGTCTATTTTTACAGGAATTTGCTTACAATTCGTGATATTATGATAATATTTTAATAGCTGCATTTCGCAGGGTAATGTTTGAAATATATTTTCAGAATGTATATGACTGCATAAAAATTCATTTTCTGTGACTTTTTTGCATGGATCATTCGAGTATCCAAAATTCTTATCATTAATTATAAGATAATTAAAGTTGGGTATTATTATTTTGTAATATTCGCCATTAGGTGTGGGTATAGGAAACAAATGGAATAAGGTATACTCTTTCTTTTCGACTAAAGGAATTTCTATAATAAAAGTAACTTCGCTATTTATTACGTAACCTTTTATATCTAGGATTGTCTCATATTTTAGGACATTTTCTAAGTTTGGTTCAAATGGCAATTTTTCTGAATTTAAGTATTTTTTAATCATTTTTATTTCTGATAGCAGTTCTTTAGGTTGAATTATAGTATTATGAAAATTATTTAGTTTTGCAAATGATATAGCGATTTCTATATTCGCTAATGTGTCAAAAATATTTTGATATAGCATATATATTTGTGTTAAGATCATTTGAGTTCGGTAATAGTCGAAATCAGATATTTCTTGTAGTTCGATTTTGGTTAGTGTTTGTATAGTCTGATTTACTCGAAATTCTAGAATATTTTGGTTATGGGATATATTTTGTGATATTTCTTGAAAACCTTTTATAGAATTACTGAGTAAGGTCATTTGTTTGTCCATTGACAACTTGATGTTATTTTGATTTTGTTTTAGAATATTTATTTCATTATTTATTAAAATTGCATCGTTGTCGTCTAGATTGCCTGTTATACTTTTAATTATACTTCCTAGTCCGTCAATTAGCCCACGTTTCTGCCTACTTTGTTTAGGGGGTAGTATTTCATTTATTTGGCGTAATATTTTTTGTTTTTGGTTATCAATAATTATATAGGAATTATAGTATTCCGTATTATAGTCAGTTTTATTTTTCAAATGTAATTTTAACATATTATATTTTAAACTCAAGGATTTATATTCCTCAATTATACCTTTTATATTAAACACTTGAACAAATGTCCAGTGATTAATTGTCTTCTGGGCGTGTCCTAGTTTGTAGGGTAAGATGCCAGGGTTCAGATTTAAGTCGTGGTATTTTGGTCTGTCTCCTCGTGTGTAGGACCATCTGTAACAAGAGGTCTTTTTAGTTCTTTTATGTGTATAATTTCTGTCTTTTTTGGGTTTTTGATATTTTCAATTTTTACACGATTATGTTCAAGGATTTCTCTTATTATAAAGGGGCCACTAAATTTGGCTTGATTTTTATTTCTAGGGGACAGTTTTTTATACACTTTTTGATTAAGTTTAAATTCATAGGGTTTGTCACCTTTAGGGTTAGTTTTTTCTAGCAGTATTTCTTTCTGTATTTCGCTTTTCTCTGTGACAGTATTGTAAATGGCGTCTACTTTTTCTTTATGGGATAGTACATAGTCTGAGTAGAATGTTGTTGATATTAAGTCTAAAGGATCACGTGAGTTTGTGTGTCCTAAAATTAATTCATGGGGTGTATATTTGGTTGTACTATGTATCGAGCTATTATATGCTATAATTGCATACGGTAATAGTTCGGGAATTGGTTTATTTTTGTCTTTATCTTTTAGGATTCTTAAATGTTCGATTAATGTAGAGTGATATCTTTCTATATGGCCATTTGACTCATGGTGTCCTGGGGTTGTAAAGTGAATATTTATTTTTTGGGCTTTTAATAATTCCTTTACTAATTCGTTATTAAATTCAGAGCCATTATCACTAACAATTGTTTCTGGGCATCCAAAGAATGAAAAATAATTTATAAGTTTGTCACATACTGACTTAGCATTTTTATCGTATACATAGGCTTGTCCGTATTTTGAAAATTTGTCAAATATTGTAAGGCAATTATGTTTTTCAAAAATAAATGTGTCTAAATGAATTATTTGAAAAGGTTTAGAAGGTGTTTCGGTTTTTACTAAAGGCACATACGATTTTTGTCTGCTATATTTTAGGGTTTGACATGTAACACAGTCATTTATAAATTGAGTGATTTCTTGTTTCATTTTACCCCAATAGTAGTTTTGTTTTAGTCTATCATAGGTTTCTGAAATTCCCCTGTGATTAGTTTTACTTTGATGTTGATGGGTCATCAATAAAATTTTTTCATCCTGTTCTTTAATATTATTGACTAGTTTTGTGCATCGTATTATTTTTGGTTTCTTAAAATTTTGTATATATATATATTGTAAAAATTGGGATAAGTTCTTCATTATAAAAATATATATAACATGTTTTTTTATTATTCATGTAATCGCGAATAAATTCTTTAATGATACCAGGGTTTTCCGGTATTTCTACATTATTAATGTAATTCCTTTCGAATGTTTCGAAATCCACTTTTATTTTATGATGAGGCGATTTCTTTATTAAATATTGCAAAGGCTTATTGTTAATTATTTCGTCTAAGATATTTAATCCGGGGTTTTCTGTCTCATTTTGATTACTATGCACAGTATTGTCAGAAGTAATTAAAGCTGGTTGAATTTGAATGTCAGATAAAATGTTTATTCTTTGTTCATTGTTCGCTTGACCTACGGAAATTGAGGGTAATTCGTTATCTAAGTTTCGAACTTGATCTGAGTCAGGGTTATCTCTACTTGAGCTTGCAACTTGAGAGTCAAGGTTTTGTGTCACGGTTATATTTTCCGAAAGATTACGCAAGTATTCAACTATATCGTTGTCAGCGTCTCCGGGATTATTTAATACGGAATCATTTTCGTATAGATTTAACTGAATTCTCGATAAGGCGTCACAATTACTATTCAAAATGCCTTTCTTATAGATAATCTTAAAGTCATATTCATCTAGACGTAATCTCCATCTAGTTAATTTCGAATTTACATCTTTTTGATTAAATAACCATACTAAAGGTCTATGGTCAACATATACATAAAATTGTCGTCCGAATAAATAAGGGCGAAAATATTTACAGGCCCAGACTACGGCTAAAAGTTCCTTTTCTGTTGTTGAGTATCTAGTCTCGGTTTCATTTAATGTACGCGATGCGTAAGCTACCGGTTTATCATTAGGTAATGTTCCTTGAGATAGGATTGCTCCTAAAGCATAGTTACTCGCGTCTGTAGTTAATATAAATGGTTTTGTAAAGTCAGGGTACTGCAATATTGGCGAATTTATTAACAGGCTTTTACAATGTTCGAACGCATTTATAAATTCAGGCGTGTGCTCTACTTTAGAGTTCTTTTTTAGACATTTCGTCATTGGTTTTGTTATTTTAGCAAAGTCTTCTATAAAGCGTCTGTAGTACCCAATAAGGCCCAAGAAGGATTTTATTTCCTTTTGAGTTTTAGGTATAGGAAAATTTTTTACAGCTGATATTTTTTCAGGATTTGGTTTAATTCCGTTTGGTGTTACGATATGTCCTAAATATTGTACTTCTTTTTTCAAAAATTCAGATTTGTCTAGTTGTATTTTAAAGTTTGCTTCGCGTAGTCTTATAAATATTTTTCTTAGCTTTAAAATGTGTTCGTCTAGACTCGTACTGAAGACAATTATGTCGTCTAGATATACAAAGCATATTTCGTCCTGTAGACCTCTTAATATGTTGTTCATAACGCGTTGAAATGTTGCGGGGGCGTTCTTTAAACCGAAGGGCATTCTTAAAAATTCATAATGACCAAAGTCTGTACTAAATGCTGTTTTGGGAATGTCCTCTTTACATACTTCGATTTGATGAAAACCGTTAGCAAGGTCTAACGTAGAAAAATATTGTGCTTTCCCTAGTTTATCTAATATTTCGGTAATATTAGGCAACGGAAATTTGTCTGCAACACTTACATCATTGATACGACGTAGATCGCAAACCATGCGATATTTCGGCTTTCCTGAAGCGTCAAGCTTTTTTGGAACTATCCATATTGGTGATGAGTAAGGAGAATTTGATTCTCTTATTATATTTTGATCTAGAAGCTTCGAAATTTGATCTTTTACTTCTTTTTTATAAATTTCAGGGTATCTATAAATTTTAGTATAGATAGGAGTGTCTGTTGTTAATTTTATTTGATGTTTTATTGCGTTTGTAAAAGTTAAAGGTATCCCTTCACAATAAAAAACGTCTCTAAATTCAAAACAAAGTTTACGTATTTTTTGTTTTTCTTCATAATTACAATGGTCTAACCTTAAATTTTTTAAATTAGCTTTAAGTTGGTTATCTAGATCTCTATCAGATTTTTGTTCATTTGAATTATAATCGACGAAGTTAAGTTCATTCACATTTAATTTTTCTACTTCTAGAGGTTCAAGAAATTGGATTTTAATTGGGTTTTCTGTTGGATTTAGTATAGTTGTATAAGTAAGGTTATTTTTTATTTCTACTAAACATTCAGGAATTTCTACATTTCCGTATTTTTGGTAAGAAATTATGCCTGTTCCTTCTGTGATATTCACAGGTATTTCTATTTTTTGTATACATCTTGGTGAAATTATATAAGTAAATTTTTTTTTAATAATTTCGGGCGAAAGTTTTTTTTCATTTTTTCCTAAATAGCGTATTGGTATTTCTGTATGCGGCGATTGTAAAGTTCGTGTATTGAAATCTAAATTAGCGTTAAGTTGGATAATAAGATCTAGGCCTATTAATCCATCAAATTTGTTTGAAAAATTAAATAAATAAAATGTATGGTTGCCTTGCGTTTTAAACGTCTGAAATAATGGAATTATTGCTATTTCATTGTGGAAAGATGTAGCATGCGCTGTTTGAACTTGAAATATTTCTCTTTTTATATTTTCGGGAAAATATCTATAGGCAATTTCTGGTTTTATAAAACTTCGAGTACTTCCAGTATCTAGTAGAAAATTTGCGTCTAATTCGGGTATATGAATATATGGTAATTCGGCTGTGTAGTTATTCAAAAATACTACCTCGTATTGTTGTTCGGGCTCGTTCCCGTAAAATTTACATTATTAGTATTTTCTGGGAAATATTCTGGTTCGTGAGTTTGTTCTTGGTATATGTTTGTGTAACTTGGTTCATATGTATTCATATAACTTTGTTCATAAAATGGATTTTCGAAATTTGGTGTTTCTTGATTATCAGCATAATCAAAGTTTTCAAAAATTGGGAAATTAACATTTGTATTTTCATGATTAACAGTATAATCATATTGAGTATTATTTTGTGGGTTTTGTTCCGAAACTTCTTGATTGTAAAGTTGTTCGGTAATTACCTTTTTATTTTGTATATTATTATTTAAAATTGTGTTTCCAGAACTTGTGTCCATAGGTTCTATTTGTCTTGTTCTTATAGAATTTTGTGCAAAATTGGTGTTAGGTCTCATAAAGGGTCTTTGTTGGTAAAAATTGGGTCTTTGAAAATTTTGTTGAAAATTATTAGGTCTTATATTTGAATTTGAATTAAAGTTATTCGCGTTTCTTCCAAAATAATTTGGAGTATTATTTACAGCATTACCGTTTATGTTATTTTGGAATTTTGGAAAATTCGGATTTATTGCATTGGGAAAATTATGTGAATAATTAGGGTTAAAATTAGGTGTATAATTTGGACTAAAATTATATAAATAAGGTGGTTTATACATTGGTGGCGATTTTTGGTTTTTATTTTGCGAATTTGTTGTACTCATTGGCACAGGTCTATTTTGTGGTATTTGTGAATTTTTAAAGTAAATAAAATTTTCTTCCTCTCGCACAAATGCCATAGCTTCTTCTAAAGCTGTTGGATTTTTTAGTCGAATAACTAATTGCATATTATAAGGTAACCCTCGTATAAATGTTTTCAGAGCAAATTCATCGTAATGGTTAATTTTTATTAATTTGGTTGCGGGATCTTCATTTGTTCCATTTAATTTTGCAGATAATAGGCTTCTAGAATCTTGGATTCTCATGCCGAAATTAATAGGGTGTTCGTTTTTAAAAGGTTTTAGATTAATTAAATCTTGTATAAGACAATCGATTGATCTTTGATCAGCGAAGGTACTTGTAAGGGCTTGTTTTACTAGAGCCCAAGTATTTAATTCTGTTCGAGATACAATAAGTTCGGCGGCCCTATGTGTAAGTTTACTTAATATGGTGTCAAATAAGCAAATATTTATTGGGTCATTTAAATTAGCCGTGTTTTGAAAAGCTTTTAAAAGGTTTTCGGAGGCTGTTACAAATCTCTGTAAAAGTTTTGGATTCCCGTCAAAATTTGGAATGTTATCAGCTTGGTAACGTAAAAGAGTATAATTAGTTGTCATTATTTTATTTTTATTGTCAGTTGAACCAGATTGAATTGATAAATCGTTTAGAGAATTAATTAGATCGTCTAGGTTTACTTCCTTAAAGAGCTCAATTTTGATAAAATATATATAGGTATACTTTTTTAAAAATATAAAATGGTTAAAATAAACTATATTTCCAAAAATAAGTTTCAAATTTACGTTTTGAATTATTTATATCAAAAATTATTACTTATTTTTGCAAATAGAGAAAAAAAAATGCTAATATTAAAATGTTTGCAATGACTTACAATACTAGAAGAAAAATTAGCTTCATGGGCTTCTTTTTTCTTTTTTTCTTAGCTTAGGTCCTTACTGCTAGGCTGGTTTGGCGATTTTTGTCCTCCCCAGTGTGGTTTGCCTCTGGATCGGCGATTTTTGTCCTCCCCAGTGGTGGTTAGGCTGCTGGTTTGGCGATGTTTGTCCTCCCCAGTAATGCCTTGTGTGACTTGCTAGCTGTCCCGTTCTTATTCCTCGCCGGTTCCCCAAAGTTGGTCCCGTGAAGTCGCCTTAGATCGGCACTGTCTACTTCTTATGAGCTCCAATTTTTCTCAGGGCTTCTTTGATTCGAGCACTCCCTCGAAGTCACCTTAGATCGGTACTATTTACTTTTTAGGACTCGAACCGTCGAAATACGTAGATTTTCTAGTGAATAAATTTTTTGAAAAAAAACCGTGTTTTTTGCACGTTTCACTATCCGTACGACTGCGCCAGTTACGTTGTGGTCGAAGAAAACACCCTTTTTAAAAAACGTCAAATTTTTATTAAAAGGTAAAATACAAGATTCAAGATCAAGAGCAGACTAACAAGTGATTCAATCACCGTCCTTTGCTTATATTTATAAGATTTCCTTATCTGTAATTGAATTTGTCACATTCAGCAATATGGGGAACGTAACTCGTGTACCTAAATACTAAAAAAAAAACATTTTCAGCGATTTATTAATTTTTTTTCGATTCGTGATACACAAGGTGTTTTCAACAAATTGTAAAGGTGGAGATGAAAGAAATTTGAAACGTTAAAACTAATTGGGCAGAAAGGTCGATTATTACTTAAGTACATATATAAAAATGTTTGAATACTACTATTTTGACATTTAAGGTAACATGAAAATTAGTTTAAAATAAAAATTATGCAGGTGGCGCTCAACTTTTAACGAGTCTCTATGTACAATAGTCATGTTAAAATATTTAAAAGAATTCTCTATGACCTAGGTAAAAAAAAAATAATTTAATTAAAGGAATGGGGAAGAACAACATGCTCAGAAAAATTTTCGACTTGTTGAATCGCTGAAACCTGTTTTTTTACTCAGAGTCCCTGCAATTTTCTCGACTGTATTTACTATAGCATTCCCTTTGCCTGTTGGTAATATTTTGATAGAGTGACCATGAAGTAGATTTTTAAGTGTCGATGTTTTGTTTGAATGAAGAAATGTGTTTTGCCTTACCAAGCTTTGTTATTAAGTTCCATCTAAACTTTCCAGTTTCTGGTCCTTTTTGATATCCAGAACCGGCAACATCTTTAAGTTTTTAACAAAATTCAGTCTTTTGCTAAGAAGTTAAGCTATTTTTTGTTAGCAGTATGTTCCTTATATTTGATAAAAGAATTAAAGAAAGCATACAGAGAGGAGGGAAACATCAAGATCGAGTATTGCTGAACATTCTTGGATTAACGACCGTAAAAACCAGTGGTTAGAAACTAAAATCCTTCACAAGGAACAACATTGGAAGAAATAAAAATTTAAAGAAGCGGTATTTATCGAACATTAGAAAGAAATATTTAGCAATTTTGTATATTACTTCAGAGGATTGAAGTAGTAAGGTTAGGAGGGCCAAAGCCCGGCATATAGGCCTAAAAGATCCTTGTTGCCATCCACTTCTATTCACTCTCACCCTAGATAACCTTCTGGCCCAGATTCGAGTCGGCCCTTCCTTCTTATGAAGGCTTGCACCTTATTCCAGTCAAGGTAGGGCGGCTGATCCGAACGTTTTCCTTCTGAATCTGCCCCACCTGTCACAGATATCTATTAAGTGGAATAAGGTTTCCTGCCCTCTTCTACAATTAGGCCAAAGTAGCCTATCCTTTATTCCTAATAAATCTAGCTATTTAGTCTGCAGTCACTGGTCAGTATTCCGACCATATCCGCGATGGTCTAGTGGCTCTTCGATAGCAACTATGCCGTATTGGTTTGTGGCGGTTCTGAAAGCATGTCCTTGGACTCCCCGACTTCTGTATTTCTCGGATTAGCCTTTATTTGATCCCAGACTCACTTGTTTAGGGCCTGAGAAGTTTCTTTCTTATCTAGTCCGAGGTAGGGTTCCGTATCCAAGAGCGGCGTCGAAGAGCCTGTGACACCGCTGTGTCCGGGCATCCAACGCAGTTTGATTACTTCTTGCCAGTTCTTACAGAGTAGGTCCTCTGCTTCATAACTTTCTTGCACACGACTCTACCAAGTTCGTATGTTTAAACTTGGCTTTTAGTTTATACTCGATAACGATCCAAAGCACATCGCTAATCGAAACATTAGGAATAAAATAAATTAGTGAATTTTATTTATCTTAATTCTTACTGAAACTTGAATTTTGTCCAAATATTTACATTTATACAAATTCGTCTGCCCAGGGGTTTATTTCGGTAAGAAACCGAAACATAATCATATCCAGCTGGTCCTAATTAGTTAATAATGGACTGAAATGCTCTTGTTTTTACTAATATACGATCTTATCTTACGTAAACAACTGTTGTAAGAGAGAAAATTAGGAAAGGACAAGTAATGGGGCCCCGGAAACAGAAGGTCGCCAATATAATCTATTTTAATGTCCATGTGGAATAGCTATATTGCGCCGAGACGACAATGTTAACTAGATAAACAAAGTCTGCTTCAGAGACGGAAAATGTACGTTTTACTGAAAATGCTCTTTAAACTGCCATAGTCCCATTTGGCTTTATCTGAGGCAATAAAGAACATTTTTAGGAGATAAACGAGATTCGGGGAACGTTAGGCAAGCTATTTTTGCTTTATTATTTAGTTAAAGTGACTGTTGGCACTTTTTACAGAAATTTAAATTCACATTAGTTTTAACTAGGGCAGTTGGCTTAATGCGTTTTAACGGTGGCACGCAAAATTAAATAAAAAAAGTAAAATATTTAGATGAGGCTAGAGAAATTAGCAGCTCAATATACATTTATTTTTAATATAATTATTTGAGATGCTTATTCAGTATTTCTAACTTCAGGAATTAGGGGCTTACTGGGATCCCAAAGGAAAAATGTATGTGGGTTCCAAATGAAAATGTTACAGTAACGGATTTCGAGACGATACTGTAACTAAAGAAATAAAATAAATATAAAAAAATATTTTTTTTAAAAAGTTTTTTAACTGGAAAGTAGAAAACAATGAAAGTTACATAAATACAGAAAATTTGATTATTTATTTAAATTATTGAGTGTGTGATGACGTATCACACCTCAAGCTTTTAAAAAAATATTGAAATTAATAAAAGTTTTATGTTTATGTATGTTCAACTATTTTTTATTTTTCAGTTTAACAGTTTATATATCAAAGGTTCTTTTTTAAATATTTTTTATTTTGTTCTTTTTAGCATTATTTTTTACGCACCCTGTATAAGGCATTCACGATTGGACACCCTAATATTATATTATCATCGAGTTTATGTATGTATACCAAATCACAGTCCGTTCTGATATCGGGAACTGTTTTGTATTTTTTAGCAATATTTTTTACGCATTCTGTATAAGACATTCAAAATGTTTTGTGGGCCTTGCAACTGATGGCTAGGTTAGTGCATCAAGATTTGATTGACGGCCGTGTTATAGAAGATACACCTAGGTACAGTGGTGGCTCGTGGTAAATTATATATAACTTATATATATAAATTTAAAAATATACATACTTAAAATAAAAATAAACATCTTATATTTAAATTGAGCTTTAAATTCTCTTGAAGTTCAGGTCTACTCTTCGTTCTTTAGATTTGGTAAAATGCTGAATGACACGTTCGTTAAAATTGTACGCACATTCCTTTTATAAAAGATTCAACTCCTTAACAAAATTTATAGGCCCTCGAAAAACTCCTGGATTTTCAGACAAAGCTGTTTCATCACGGCCACGTAGTGCCAGCTTTAATGCCCCACAAAATTTTACACAATCTATAATTCTGTTTAAAATATAACGAATTTTGGATAAATTTTCATTAAAATATCTAAGGGATTGTCTATAAGCTGTGTCTAGTTGAGTGCGAATATCAACACTTCCGACCGTAGCATATATCATGGAACATTTCATGTGATCTTCAGGAAACGCATGTTTCCTGAAGATCATTTTTTCTTTTAAGTGTTTTAGTCTTTAACACCAGTTTTGCACCATAATGAGTCCGACGAGTCCTTAGAAAACAACAAACATAACAGTAAAATGAGTTAGACACTTCACAACCACATTCAGTTAGCTAAATCGTACATACTTTTGCGAAAGTTTCGATAAACCTCTTTATTATTGTCTTTACTAGTTTGTCGTATACTAAGTTCTGGCAAATTGCGCCACTTTGAACCTTGAATTCGGTTATTTTTTCAAAATTAAGTTCGTTAGCATTCTTTAGTTGTTTAATTTTTTGCACTACCGACCTTTTATTTTATCTGCATTCACAACTCAAACATAGACCACCTGGAAATTGTTGCAAAATTATTTTTGCAAAATTAAGTTCGTAAGCACTTTTCAGTTGTTTATTTTTTTGCACTAGTCACTACCAACATTTTATTTCCTGTATATTTCCAACTTACACATGGATAATAAAAATAAAAAAATATATATTACAAAAACAGTATATAAATCAATTTTCATTTATTAAAAACGTTCGAAACAATATCGAGTTAGAATATCGACCGCGCGTCCTCTGAACAATTGACCGAAGACGAGACCGGCTGATGACCCAAATCGCGATTTCATATTCCATTTCTTCGGGTACTTTCGTCAAGCTTTAAGGTAATCAGGGTAATTCGGACTACCCAGCCTAGCTTAATATAGCTTATTTTATTATGCCTAAGAAAGGCAACAAAACCATTCGAACCGCCCGCCGCCCGGCGCGGCGCCGCGCGAGTCTAATAGTGTAGCGTATTTAACTTTTCCCAAGGTTCGCGTTTTATTACAACTATTAGGAGGGACACTCAAACGAATAATTTATTTTCTCAAATATTTTTGGGGGGCATTGACCAAATGACCCTATGGAAGAGCTGCCACTGCCTAGGTAAACTAAATGTAAATTATAAAATATCTCCAACTCCAGCAGCGACCAAATTTACACGGTAGTTTGACTTTAAAATAGACGCGACCCTTTCTGAATAACATATTAAAATCTGTATTAGTTTAGTAAGTTTAAGATTACTAGTGAGTATAGGAAATACGTGTATGTATATTTTTTTGATATATACTATTGTAGAACAGTCATTATTTGGGCGCCGCGACCGTCTTCAAAATGATATATTAAGAATAAATAAAATATTACTTACTTTTCAGCAATTTTCTTTGAAGTCGGTTTTATTTTTTTTATTATTCTATTTCTCATTTTTTAGTGATTTTTTACAAGTTACATTATTAAGAATATTGCAATTTGTAGTATATGTATATGCAATTATATATAACATAATACAAAAAGTGACGAATAGAGAAGTAAACGATAATATTAAAATTAGATTTTATAATAAATACTTAAGAAAAATATACATACATACAAATTATAATTAGGATAGTCGGTTAATAATATGTTATTCATACCGAATGTTTATTTTCTAAAAATAACAAGTAAACTACTAGATTTTGAGGTTGCATATTTTCTAGGTGACCCTACATACATAAAACTTCATAACGGGATAGCAAAAGAGATACCTTTTAGCAAATGGGTTTGTATGTCTATTACAAACCTCAATACTTTAGTTTGGAATGGGTATTTAAAAAAATATAAATTTAGTTATAAAACACGCTGCCTTGATCCAACAACTCCTAGAACCCAAGGACAAAGTGCTTGGACGTGACGTCATCGGTCGTAGGTGAAGATATGCGCAAACACGGCATACACTATTACTGTTTTTGAGCAAGATCTTTGCTTTAGAATTGATTATTAGAAACAAATAAAACAGTAATTAAAAGTTAATTCAATTTTCAATACACCGATAAAAGTGTAGATAAATATTGAGATGAAAAACAGCCATATTTAAGAATGTAGATGCATATAAATAATTAATATATGCGAGTATTTATGTAATATTCAAGTAGAAACAGTATAAACAAGTTTTAAAACAAGTTCTAAATTTATAGTTACAAAACGTTTATTGTCTAGATAACCTACTTATTAAGATTTAAATATTTTTAGTTTACTCATTATCAAGCTTATTGGTTATAGTATAAGTATATAGTACCTCAAAGGCATGGTAAAAATCTCAGTAAAAATACACCGAAATAAACATATTTTTAAGCATCCTTAGACAGCAAAAGTGAATTAACCCAATAAATTATAATATTGAGAAATGTGGTATTCAGTTCATCATAGAACGTTAAGTATATATTTTATAATATGCATCTATTTATTAATTTATTTTATTTAGAAAACAGTTTACAAATTGGTGTCTATTCTATAATTTACAAGTACAAGTATTCTGGCGAGTATTCTGCCAATGCAAAAACATAATTATGTCGTAAGTAATGTAATGTTACATGCAATTATATGGAAACAAAACTATAAGTACTTTAAACGTTAAGTTTTCTCTTACCTGAGCGTTTACCTATCCGATCATTTTGCTTGCCACAGTAATTTTTTAGGTGTATTTGAAATACTACTAAGTAAGATATTACCAACCGTTTCTATAGAATGCATACTGTATCCTTCAAAATAAATGAAATGTTCTTGTTTTAAGAGATATTTAAAGATCAATGTAGATAAAAACGATTTTTGAGAAAAAACATTTAATTTTTATTTTGTTTTTAAATACATCGGACATTAAAGTTAGCACTTTGTTAAGGCTTAAGGCATCCGTGCTATTTTACTGTCACATTCGGGATTTATATTGTCATGTTCGGGATTTACACTGTCATGATCGGTATTTAATGAGGGACTTGTCATTGAATTATCAATTGTATCAAGTAAATTTCTTATCTGATCCACATTACTTGTCAAAAATGGTGTCTTCAGTGAATCTACTTCTATGCTTATGTCCATACAGATATGTCGTAGTTTGTAAATCGTTATTTATGACAACAGCCCAAGTGATAGCAGGGCCCGGAGAATGCTCTAGTTTAAATATAGTCACCTTAAGACTGTCATTAATAAAAAACATCTTTGATTAACCCGAAAACATTGAAATAGTATCTTAAATTCTTCAAAATTTGTGAATTCACTTAGTTTTTTATGCTGAATATATTCATGTTTATTATGGGACTCACACACACGGTTATAATCAGTTCACGGGGGATAGCACTTAACCATTTTCGGTGTAATTCTTCGTCCCGAGGAAACCGGAAAACTCTGGCTTTAGTGTCTTTGGAATAGTTTCCTTTGCAAAAAGACACACAAAACATGTATGGCATAATGCTACACTGTCTATTTACATAACTATTTAAATAAAAACCACTAAAAACCCCAATGAAATGTAGAAGTTTACATAAATCAATTCGAAACGCCGGCCGGCACAAAACACACAGAGACTAGGAGGTTAGGTTGGAGAATTTCTGCTGAGACGGAGTGCGACGTTTACAAACGTCCACCGCCTTTACTTAAAAGAAATAAATGATGTTTAATTATGTAATACGCTGTATTCTTTATTGAAACTTCAAATATATTTAGAAAAAAAATCGGTAAATTTTCTTCACCTAACTTTCATTATTGTAACTCTTTCCTTTTATTAACTATTTTTTTGGCACCTATGATTGATAAAACGCGGATATATGTAAAACTCTGTATTTTTCCACGATTACAATAATTTTGTTTGGCGTTATTTTGTTCCGTCACTTGAATTTGTGGCAAAATTGTATTCTATTTAAGCACAACAATAATTTTTTTTGGCCTTGTTTTGAAATATTTTATTAGACCGCCATTTTGTTCTACATCTTGAATTTACCTAATGCTTGATTTTTGTGTAAAATTTCAGATAAATTGGATAGGCAGCTTTTCAGCAATATTTTTTAACATTTCAATTTTCACCGCCATATTGTTTCGTCATATTAAATTTCGATCAAAATATTTCGAGTTCATCTTCAAATTACTCGTGTTTTTTTTTACCAGAATTTTAGCAGAGCCTGTTGTTGTGTTAAGAGGCCCCTTATCTAGGCGAGGTTGACAACTTTTAAATTGCATTTTACTAAAACAAAACTTTGTAGCTTTGTGCTATAGCCCAGGTAGTCCCCCCTTTTAATCTAGGATTGAGTTACGAGGGAAGTAATAAGATTGGTAATATTCCCAAAAATATCTTTTGTTAGAAAGAAAACAGATCCTGGTATTAAAAAAAAATTTGACCAGTCTGGCAACGCTGCTGCGAAGAGAACTCGGCGGCAACATAATTCAAAGATAACCGTCGGTCACTTATTGGTCGACGCTTAGACAAGGAAAGAGAGGGGACGGATAACGCCAGCTGTTTTACTGAAGGCCAACTGGCACCACGCATGTTTGCTCAGTGGCGTATCACATGATTGATATTAGAAATAAATGTACATTTTTTGTGATGTAACTTATTTAGCGTTTTGGTTCACCGACGCATATATGAAAAGAGGTGATAAGTAAGAGGACTTTAGACGAAAATGCAATTTATTTTCTATCAAAATGAAAACCATGTGCAAAATTAAAATCTGCTTAAACTTTTACCGAGCGCCTGTTAGCTTTAAATTTTTGTAATGTAAATTATCTTGGAAAAATTAGTATTTCGCTATTCTGCTTTTTATGTATTTATGGACCTTCTTAATACTGAAATAAAACTAGGTATATAATTTAATTACGTTATATTTTATTTCATATAGCTGAAATATTTTACAGGGTTTCTACATACTAAATACAATTACAAAAAACTTAAAACTAAAAAAATTATATACATTATTATAAATACTAAAGCTAAACCAATACAATAAATGTTATTGTCCCTTAAACAAAATTAGCTTGGAATATTGACTTCTGATGGGATCTACTACTTCAGATTGCCTTTTACTTATAAAATGCAAACGAATATTTAAATACTGTAAAATGATAGATTCCATCAAAAAATATAAGTGGTTTGTAGTACCTTCTGATGCATGTTCTTTTAAATAATTAAAATATTTTGATTGTATGCAGCTAAACATAATTTTGCTTTTTAAGATACTTAAAAAATTCTTCTTTTTGATATCGTGCTCATAAATTCGCAAAAAATGTTCGCTTAATTTACAAATTTCTATTACGTCTTTAGAGGGATATGTTAATCCACCTCGATTTTTTTGGGAAATTAAGGAGTTTAAATAATTTTCTTTTTCCCCAATTAAAGATTGTATGCACATTTCACATTTAATTAATGATTGTAACCTACGTGATACAAAACCCGCTATATAAATTATAATTTCTTTTGAACATTTACTAATTACATGGGTATTCATTATATATTCATGATCTTCCCAAATGCTTTGCAACATTGGATACTTTTCAGATACCTCTGGGAGAAAATCAGGTGGTGCAATATTGAGTTCTGGTTTTTCAAACCTGCTTGATCCCACTAGTATAGGTATGTCATCTAAGGGAATACAATTCCCCATTCCCCCTTCACGAATTTCTGCTCGGACTAAAAGTCGTTTGTAAGCAACCGTAAATTGTCTAAAGGTAGGATTATTATTCCAACCACCCCTTGATCTTATGGATGAAAAAAATAGTTCAAGATGGTCTTGACTAATTTTATAACATGGAAGGTAAACAAGATAATTTTTTGAAATTGCTTCATCATACATCAGCAAGGCACTTTTTATAGATATTATAAAACCTAGAAAGCCCGTTTTGCTTTTGGAATGTATTAGTAATTGATTGTTTGTAAATTTTAATGTTGAAATATAATCAATTGCTTCAGAAATAAACTTCCTAGTTTGGAATATATTTTTGTTAAAAATGGGTTTTTTATATCTTGGTGCAGCAAGGGTTCGGCTGTTTAGTACATCAAAAATATTATTTAACATTTTAATAAAATTGACTGTAGCCTTACAACCACGAAATTCTTCAAGGCCTAAAGTTTCCTCACAAAAAGTTAGAGCATCTGCTACTGATTCGCTTAATAATTGGACAGCTAATCTAACTTTCATTTTTTGCTTAAAAAACTTGATGTGGGCTTTTCTAAGTTTGTTCCCTAAATGAAGTCCTTCAGATTGTTGTAAATTTTCTAATTTTTCTATGTACTCCCACTTAATTAAATTCCCCTGACCATCTACTAATTGTTTGCTCTCTCCGAATGTATTTCTAACTAGTTTAAGCATATGACATGGATCATAAAAAACAAAAATATTGCTGTTACGAATTGTAAAATATGTTTTCATATTTTGCAGTTCTGTGACACAGCCTAAAAGATTTGCCATTGCGACATTCGAAGGAGCACCGTCAAAAGTTAATGATAATACATGGGCACCAGTTTCTTTAATTAATTCTATGCATTGAGACACAAGGGAACTTTTTTGCATGCCAGTTAACCCGTCTACAAAAAAATACCCTACTGGTATTTTCCATGTACCATTTATGCAAACAGCCATTAAAACAAAAGCTTCTTTTGCTACTGCATTTTGATCATCGTCCAAGTCTACCCCATAGTAAACATATCCATGAAACTTTCTCCCATCCCATTCCACTTGTTTTCGAATTGAAATTTCGTCAATAACAAGTGCAATGAGAGTAGGTCTATCAGATATTTGGACATATTTTCTTAAAGTGTCAAAACACTCTTTGGTAAAACCTGGTTCCGCGTTTATATTTTTAAACCACTTTCCTATGGTACTCCTTTTCCTATGGGATAAACAAGTATCAAAAACTTTTCGAATGTAATCATAAGCTTTAGGTGAAAAAAAACTGACCGTTATGGCAAACTTTCTTAATTCTGGAGAATATTTAGCATTTTTTTTCAATTTACGTTTTTGCAGTTCTTTGGTTATTCCGGACATGTTGGAAAGTAATAGAGAATTTTCTGAGCTTATCAAATTTTTACTAGCTAAATGTTTTATGATTTGCTTCAATGACAAAACCTTCTTTTTATACCTTCGTACTTTCTGCGACAAGATTTTTATCTTCTTTGTTTTTTGCTGACTTTTTACCCTTTCTCTAAATAGCTGTTGACGTAGTTTTTTTTTCCTAGGAGTCTCTGGATGGATATCTTCCAGGGTACTACTTGATGTAGAAGCTACTGCTGATGTGGAGGCAGTATTCTGAATATTTTGTTCATGAGATCTCTTTGTTGTTTGCAACAATTTGATTTGTTAAATTTTTAGTACTGTACAGTCAAATAATATGCAGTACACCAATTAGTAACATTTTTTCCAACCAAAATATATAAAATGGTAATCAAGTCTCATTAATATTTCTTTAAAAAATGTGTGTTATATAAATGTTATAGTAGTTTTTTGTGCCACTTTAACTCAACATTTTGTTTATAATAGGTTTATATCTTAAACATCTATAAATAGTTATGATTTGTAATTAGCATACTTTATATATCACTTTAGGCATAAATAACTAGATGGTTTAGAAATTGTGGTTTAAAGGCATATATATTGTTTTATCAATCAAATATACTCCAATTTCCATATCAGAGAGGTATTACTGTGTAACTGTTTAAACATGAACAATTATTAAATTTTGCCTACCATTAAAGAGAAATTAACTATAGTAATAGTAAATAACAATAAATATTATATTAAATACCTTATAAATTATATAATAAAGTAAAAAAAATATAGCAATTACTTCTACTAATCAAACAATGTTATTTGGATAGTTACAAAAACTATACTTTACCTTTTTTGGTTGCATATATTTGGGCAGTTCTGGAAATATTGTCGGTACGGCTTCATCCAAAAGACAATTTCTTTCGCCAATGCGATAAAAGAATTTTTTTTCAAAATGCTTGGAACAAAGTCTGTGATTCTTTGTTGGAGACCAGTCTGCAAGTTTCAGATTCTGAACCCAAAGTTCTCGCCTTACCAGATTTGTAGGAAATCTTAAAAAAAAAACTTATGTGAAACTTCAAAAGAATATGTTTTATTATCAAAATAAACCAATTTTCCTATTGCAGAACTAATAGTAATTAGATAAAATAATATTAAACAAAGTTAATAATAACAATATTAACATTATGGTTCAAAAATATAGTAATAAACAATTTTTCATAAGCGTAATTATTAAAATATATATGAACGCCACCACTGCTCAAATGACATTTACTCGAGGAGATTAACCCAATTATGAATACTTAATTAGGTAATCATGAATGAAAATAGTCATGTTTATGTACCACACTGCGCAGTATCGTGAAATCAGTCAGCTGTTAGATCATATTAAAATATTATACCAAATAACTACTTAGAACATGAGATAAATGGTTTTTTAAATGCAATTGAGAAATTACTTTATTATTTCTCACCTGTGAAACGTAACTTCAGGTTCCTTTCTGTCACTCCGACTTTTACATTTGTAAGCACAACAAACCACCATTTTTCTAACACAAAATTTATAGTTTTTAACACACTTTCCGCTGAATAATCCACAAAAGAAACTGTGGTGACACCTCGATTGTCTGGCACCATAAAATGGCGTCCTAATGAATTTCTGCTTCAATTTGCGCCAGCGCCGTAAACGGGTGTTACGCGTCCTCTCTCTTTCCTTGTCTAAGGGTCGACGCGGTAGCCAATTAAAAACGCGTTAATCGTTCACCTACGGAACGTGACGTCAGAGCAATTTTAGAAGTAAGCACTGTGTCCTTTTGTTCTAAGAGTTGTTGCTTTATCGCCCTTATACCTGTGTTTTTTTTTAAATATTATTATTACAAAAAAATGGGTGAAGGGATTTTAAATCAAAATACATGGGACCACCAGAGAAACGTCTTCTACAATTTGGCGTTTGACTCGTCAAAATAGGTCAAGCCATTTAGACAATATGTTCGAACAAACAAAAAAGAATACATACAGGTCGAATTGTGCTTTTTTGAAATAGGTTAAAAAAGCAGGTCTTTATTTAAACAGCACTATTACATTTTAGCTCACTAAGTAAAGCTATTATTTAGTTCGATTGTCTGGAAAATTAGGAAGAAGTTTATTTTTTTAATTATAGCTTGTTTAGAGCCATTTCAAAGTTTCTATTTAGTAGTTATTTCTGCGTTAAATCAATCGTAAACTATAGTTAATTATTCCCCACCTGGTATGTCCCATGATATAAAAACGGAAGGTATGATATCTAGAAGGTCTCAATTGCGCAGTGACTTTACTGCGTGCCTAGATTTTTAAATTCTTTATGGAGATGCATGTTGTTTCTCAATCAAAAATGTTTTTCTAATGAAACATTGTTATACAATTCATTAAAATTAAAAGCTTATGACGTGGTAGTTATATATTTATTTAATAAAAATACCAAAAACACGCTAAAGAAAGAGTTAGAATTGTATAAAATCGACAGTATTTAATTTTATACTGATATTTTGTCATACATGTTTATATTTAGTTCAATTTAAAACTAAAAAATGCTATAATATCTGTTTACACAGGTACGTAACTAAGTCCCGTTTGAGGAGAGGAGGTCTAATTAAAAACAAATGCGGGTATGAGAGGGAATAAAACAACACACACTAAATAAGGTTGACCTATATGTGCACAAGCTGTCGTTTGTTCCTATATTATATGTAATTATATCAACATATAAAATATAGCTTTATTCTAGTTGAAAAACTCTTTTTTTATTAAAAATGTCGACTATTTCGTCCAGATTTACATTGTTGTCTTTTTTGATATATATTAATAACACATAGTCATCTTTAATAAAATGCCTAGAGCATATCCTTGCCAAATTTGTATTAAATTTAGCTTTGCGTTTACACAAACGTGTCCATTCACGTAAACATTTTTTGTCTTTAGGGAAAGTAAAAAACCTTATATTCCTATCAAAATTCTTTGCCTGGTTATCCCGGTCACACCCGAACACAGCACACCTCATGTTTATTAATATTTAATTAACTAAACACAAAAAGGACACAGACATCCGCAAATATTTTTAAACATCAACTGAAAATGCACTGAAATCATATGGCCGAAGGTCATATGATTTCATATGGACAATGACAGCACGCGATGACGTAGCAGAGGAATGCGCGATATCATACCTTCGGTTTATTGTATCATGGGTATGTCCTGTGAAGAGAAACATTTGAACATTGTGATCGAATTGGGGGAATAAATTTACAATAAGCAAAATTTTAATTAATTTGAAAAGAGAAATCCGTGGCTACAACAGGCCATAATTAATTTTTACAAGTCGGGCATATACGGAAGCGTTCGCACAATTTGATGCAGCTGCTGAAACGTTCTCAACCAGAGCATTTTCACTCATTTTAAAAACAGATTTCTTTTCTCCACGTACACAGAACAATATGTGTAATATAACGAATGGGAAGGTTGTGAGTTCTTCCTTGCGACACGAGGAAATATTCTCAAAATAAGAAATATGCTAACAGTTTCTCTAGACTACAGTTCACATTCAATTTCATTTCAGTACTATTTGCCAGAAATCAAAAAATTAGTCAATCATAAGTTTGTCCCAAAAATGTATATTTCCTGAAAATTTCTATGTGTTTAAACGGATGTAATACCAGATGTCCCACGGTATCCTGACGAATTTCAACTCTTCATTACTTGAAAACCAATTTATAAAAAGATGCGATTTTCGCCAATGCTTTTATTTTGTTAAAATTTGTATGCTGTAATATTGAAACTGTGATTCGGTACAGAATGGCCTAAATATGTAATATACCAACATACAGTTATAGCAAAACTTCTTTATTTTAAATGGAACACCACGTATGTTGGTCACAAGACTTTAATCTTCAGCTTTAAAAAGATACATACAGTTTGCTATATCTGTCTTTAAAATCAAGAGGCCATATATTAGGCGACCGAGGAGCCCAGTTGATAGGATCGATCCTACCTATTTATCTATCTCGAAATGATCGGAGTAACACATTCTGGGTTTCTAAAGCAAAATAGGGTGGAGCTCCGTCTTGTTCAACATATGCATTAGCGATTAAAGTATCTTGTTCTAATTGTAAGAAAAATAACTGCTCAAGTATACTGATAGAGTTTACTGTAGACTCGGCAAAACAGGATGGACCATACATTTTATTTATTAAAAATTACACACCACATGATAGATATGAGGATATTCTGTGCCCTCAATTTTGCAGTTCTGCTTATTAACATTTTAACTCTTATATTTGGGATAGGATCGTTGCTACCTATCAATCTATCTCTAAATGATCGAATTAGTACATTCTGAGTTTCTGAAGCAGAATAGGATGGAGCTTTACCTTGTTAACAAGGTCGTTTGATACTGTGGCTCTCATATATTAGAGATAGGAAATTGAATTTCATAAGTATTTATAGAGAAGACGTGGATCTCGAGATTTGTTTGAAACATTTTTCTGTACCCCTTTTGATACCAAAAATATGGTACCGCAAAGTTGACCAAAAAAGTCAACTTCGATGTAACAAGGTTGAGCTCGCAATTTTAGTCTTTTTCTGACGAAACTTTCTGTAACGATGGTTCTTCTGGCCTTACAGAACCCTATTGTTTTTGGTTGAGTTTCGATTTTGTTTGAGGTTTTTACGAATTTTTTTCGTTTGAAAAAAGGGTGTTTTGGGGCACTTATATCTCAAAATAGGTGAGTCCTACCGAAATTTTCCAAGAGACAATTTTAATAGGAAATATCGAGGAGAACAAAAACTGAAAGGTATCTCTCGCAAAAATGGAGAGAAATTAGAAATTTTTAAGAAAAACTGAAATTTTTTGAAAAAGTTATAAAAAATTAATTTTTTTAGTCACTTTTTCTAATTACTACATCGGAAAATGCTTAAAAAGATACACAAAATGAACTATTTAGGAGGTACACTAACGAGGTGAAGTTTGCGCCAAAGTTCCCAAGAACGGGTATATTTTTTAACATTATTCTGTATTACAAGGAGACTAATATATCTAAGCCCGTAGGGTAATTTTTTATGAAACCAGATATTTTTAGGTAGACCGTGACCAAATTTCGAGTTTATAACACTAGCCACCCAAATACCAATTTTAACCTAATTTTTGCTTGAGTTATTCAAAAATCGAAGAAAATATAAACGTGGTTCAAGACTTCTGCCCAGGCAGTTTCTGTGAAGTGACCACCATCTCCGTTCTATAATGTAAGTATTTGGTTATTTTTTTTAATATCATATTTATCATATTTTACATATATTTGATAACAGCGTTGTATTTTACCAATATGATTATTATTTATTGTGTTTTGAGTCGTTTTTATTTGATTAACAGGTATAAATTTCAATAAGTTCTTCCGAATAAGTTACCGATTTTTGAAACTCTCCTTTAGTCACTGATTTAGTCAACTGTATTATTAAATTTTGTATACTTATTGCTGGATTGGGTAGCAGTGGCGGCTCCTCCATTAGGTCATATGGTCAATGACCCCCCATTGAATATTTCCAAACAGAAGCAAATAAATAAAATAATACATAATTTATATTTTATCATTTTTTTTTAAATTGGAAATTCCCTCTATTATTCAAAGCGTATAAACTCGTTGACCGTTCACTTAATTCCGCGACACAATATCGATGCCTCATACCATGATCTCCGGAGGTTTCATTTCGTTGGCATCGATCACGGCTGGCGGCCCGCGTTGACCTCATGGTTATAAACGGAAGCGAGTTCTTCCCGATTAAATTTTCACACGGGCGCATAGGTAATATACGGCTTACGTTGGCAAAGTTTGCGTCAGCAGCCGTGCCAAAAAAACTTAAATATTTTTGTCAGTTGATGCGTTTAATGTGGATCGTGTGATAGGTTGTGGTTACGACTGCGTATTTTTACTGATTTTATTTTCAAGACTACATTTTGTTTGTTGATTTTGTGGTTTAAGTGAATGTTTTAAAGAAAGGTAACCAAAGTGTTTTAGAATATTAAGACTTTAAAAGCCGTTTTCAATTATTTTAGCGAGCTGAACTTGAAACTGAGAAACGAGGAAATAAGAATTTAAGGCTAGTAGTTGACCTTTACCGAAATTTAAAATTCAAAAAACAAGTAAAGACAAAGACAAAGAAGTAAATCGTTATTTTTGTAAAAATATGTACGATTTATCTGCCTGGACATGCGGTTGCGAAGTAACAAAGATATTTTATTGTTTCGTGTGTCTGATTTTTTCAGATTACTCTTTGTGTTGTACATAGATTGACCCCCTTGAAAAGTTGACCACGAGCCGCCACTGTTGGGTAGAGCATGCTGTCATTTAACGAAAATCGCAATGAAAATGAACAACGGATAAGCACTAAGCAGTAAAAAAAATTAGGATCGAGTTTTTAATGTTTATGTTTCTACAATTTTCTTTCTCTATTTCAGTATCTTCAAAATAGTTTTCTTATTTCGTTGTAATTTGCTAAGTTCTGTGTCACAATAAATACTTATTATATGTTTAATTTGTATAAAGGCGATACGCATATTAAAGTAATATTTACTTCATTTTGTCAAAGTATTATGAAAAAGTGTACGGTGGTGTTCTTTCCAATATTAAAACAGATGCGTATTGATGGGAAGAATTATTATGTTTCATTTTAACACTGCTTTACTATTTTTTTAAACGTGCCACTTCAGAACAATACTTATGATGCATTTGAGCCAATACCTTAATTTATTTTATTTAAAAAGTAGGCGTTTGGTCGGAAAACTGGTTCTGGCGCCGGAGAGTACTCAAAATGTTACACAAAATGGACTATTTAGGAAGAGTCTTGGAATATATAGAGAGGTTGCAAATACGAAGTGAAGTTTGCACAAAAGAAACTGTAGATACGGGTTTCATAGATTCTTGTAACTTTTAATGTCCTAATTTATTTTAGAGAAATATTTTTGCAACTGTCAAAAAAACGTCCAGTATATTCCTAACTTCTAAGTAGCTATTTTTTATATGAGATTTTTACAGATAAACGTAAAGCATATACATCCCTAACCGGATATATCGTACTAGCGGACGTTTGCTAATCAAACGTACCCCTCAAGGTTATGATAATAGTAAAATAGGATCGAACATAAGTGTGTAGGACTAGGGTCACGCACACGACTCCACAGGGACAACCTGACATATTACTTGTATAGTACTAGCATTATTATTATGTTATGTTCGTAAAGTCTCTAATGTTTATAATATTTAAAATAACTCGGTAAATTGACTATATCCATAGTTCCCTGATTGTGAATATTTCCTTGTATAATGGTATATAACCAGTAATGAGAGTTAAATTATGAAAACTAGGAAGATATACTCCTTAATACTTTGCCAGTTAACTCAAAAAGTTAGCTTATTCTATTCGAGAAGTCAAATTATACATTTCGTTAATTATGTTTCTTATTTGTTCGTAAAAGGTCAACAAAATTATGTTCTTGTTGAAATTAAGCGTTACAGATTAAATTATCTTGTTCTAATTGTAAGAAAAAGAAAAGGTTTTTTACATGATCGCTTGAGAAAATAAACGTTACTGTCCCCCGTATTTTTATTTTCCCCGCATAACTCTAGTAGTTTAAACATCAAATCCTCATTTAAATGCCAGTATCAACGTTATGTTGAAGCTTTCTTAATATTTTATACTGAACTTTACTGTAGCCTTCCAAATGGGCATATATCCTTAATTTGTAAGCCTGAAATTAAATATATTTCGCAGCTACGGAAACACAATTTGGAGCTTATTTATTTATTTTAAAGGACTCGGTATTTCTTTATAATTGATGAATAAAACCTAATTTACTTTTCTCCCCAACGAATATCGGGAGCAGAGTGAAGTGACGCGCTTGGCAGAATTTTCATTTCATTTTATTTCCTTTTATTCCGTCTTCTTATCATGGTGCGTCGGATGACCTGTCATGTCTTTGATTTTCTTTCTTTCGAGGCCCATACTTATCTCACGCTTGTAAACAATACATTAATCTTGGAAAATATATAAAATAATATAATACAAAATTTATTTTACTTCTGAATTCGATGTAATAACATAAGCCGATATTTTTACCCCACATTCCAGAAAGCGAGATCAACTCTTTAGATTGTAAAATATTTGTCATAGAAAAAAGATCATATTATACAGATATAGCGTAATATATATGGTGGCAGCAAAATCTTTGGTGTGATAGCAGTGGCGGCTCGTGGTGAATTATATTGGGAAGTTAATAACAAATTTAAAAATAGGCATACTTAAAACAAAAATAAATTCCTTATCTTTAAATTATCTTGAAGTTCAGGTCTACTCTTCGTTCTTTACAATTGGAAAAATGCTGAATGACACATTCGTTAAAATTGCACGCACATTCCTTTTATAAACTATTTCTCGATACTTAATATTGCTAAAGCGGATAGTCTATCTTGGCCCAACTCCCCAACAAAATTTATTAGCCCTCGAAAAACCCCTGGATTCTCAGACAAAGCCAATTATGGCTTCGTAGTGCCAGCTCGAATTCCCCACAAAATTTTACACAATCTCTAATTTTGATTAAAATATAACGATTTTTGGATATATTTTCATTAAAATCTCTAAGGGATTTTCTATAAGTTGTGTCTAGCTGAGTGCGAATATCAACACTTCCGAGCGTAGCATAGTTCACCGAACATTTCATGTGATCTGCAGAAAACGCATGTTTTTTTATTTTTTCTTTTAAGCGTTTTAAATCTTTAACACCGATTTTGCACCATAATGAGTCCGACGAGTCCTTGGAAAACAACAAACAAACATAGCAGTAAAATGAGTTAGAGACTTCACAACCACATATCCAGTTAGCTAAATCGTACATACTTTTGCGAAAGTTTCGATGAACCTCTTTATTTTTGTCTTTACTAGTTTGTCGTATACTAAGTTCTGGCAAATTGCGAACACTTACCTTGAATTTGGTTATTTTCGCAAAATTGAGTTCGTTAGCACTCTTTAGTTGTTAAATTTTTTGCACTACCGACATTTTATTTCATCTACATTCACAACTCATACATAGACCACCTTGAAATTGGTTATTTTTGAAAAATTAAGTTCGTACTTTTTAGTTGTTTATTTTTTTGCACTAGTCACTACCAACATTTTATTTCCTGGATATTTCCAACTCACACATGGATCATAAAAATAAAAAAATATACATTACTTAAAAATTTCCGAAACAACATGGAGTTAAAATATGGACCGCGCGACCTCTGAACAATTGACCTTCCGCATACCGACATGATGCCGCGACAGATCGATCGAATTATGAGAAGATGACCCAAATCGCGATTTCATATTTCATTTGCTATCACGTTCGGCGGCCACTCGGTAGCTGTGAAATCTTCGGGTACTTTCGTCAAGCTTTAAGGTAATCAGGGGAATTCCTGGAATTCCGGGAAGGAACGCAACGAGACCATTCGAATCGCCGCGCGCGGCGATTAATGTAGCGTATTTAATTCTTCCCAAGGTTTTATTACAACTATTAGGAGAGACGGTCAAACGAATAATTTATTTTCTGAAATATTTTTGAGGGGTCATTGACCAAATGACCCTCTAGAAGAGCCGCCACTGTGTGATAGCAAGAACAACAGGAAATATGAAAATATCTTCATGATTTAGAGGCTAAAGGGCTAAAAGATAAACAGGAAGAACATGATCGGCTTGAAATAATTTAAATGATCAAGACACCAAAAGATAAAAAGAAAAACAGGTAAATCAGGCCAGAAGGCAGGAAGAACAAGAATAGCCTGAGAAATTTTTAAGAGAACGAGAACTACATCAATTGCGTCTTGCAAAAAGTCATAGATAATATCAAGTAAGAAATAAACAACGTGAAAAGAAAAATTGAAGAAAACGTTGATAAAGTTAAAAATGGTCTTCAAATTAAAATAAAACAAGTTCATGTACAGGTAAAACAAGTTCAAGTGGAAGTTGAAGAAGATAGATATATTCTTTATTCCTTAAGACAATGTCATATTGTATAGGATCCGTCAAAACATAGGTAAGTATAACATACTACAACTTTATACATTATAAAACAAATGACAGAATCTGTAAGACAAGCATAATCATAATTGATACAAGAAATATTAAAACATATTAGACAAAGATTCAGGCACGCTATATGGACACATCTCGACTAGAAATTCCTTTAGGGTTTTTTTAAGAGTGACAGTATTTTGCTGTCTTTATTTGCAGCCGGTAATCTCTTGTTTTAGAAAATCCTGAGCGCTCAATTCCCGATGCAGCCACTTTTTTTAACAAATCGTGGCATAAAATCCACTCACTTTTAAAACATTATAAATATAAGCCATATAAGTTTTTACCTACTCAAGAATTAACCGATCAAAATAAAATAGACCGATTACACTTCTGCCAAGAAATAGAAAGACGTGTTATGATGAACGAACTAAATCTGTCCATTAAGATGGGCAGCAAACAGTCCCAATCTCTCTCCATTTGACATATTTTTGTAGAGTTATCTAAAAAACAAGATATACTACAATAGGCCGAGAACCATCCAAGCTTTAGAGCAATATATAGTCCAAACAATCGACGATTTAAACACCCAATCACCTCATTTTATCTACGCATCCATACACGACACATTTAGAAGAAATATTCAGAAACGCATTATAAACCGAAGAGGCTATATAGAAAACCAAAACTTAGTTCTTCAAGCTAATATTATTATTTACCTACTTTATATTATTGATTTTTTATGGTATTGTTTCTTTCCACTATTCTAACTTTTCGCTTAAGTGTTTTTCTTCCATTCAATTATTTAACGATGTTTAATATTATGCTACGAGTCGGTGTTGGTCTACCTGGAAACCGTCTATGCTATTCGTTACGAGCTATCGATGCATTTTTACCATTAAATAAAATAATTCTATCATGTCGAGTTTCTCTTCTTCCGAACAACCCATCGTCCAACGTATTAGATATTAAAAATGCTCGTAAATAGATACTTCTGACCGGTAAACGTCAAAAAGCCGTCGTTCATTGCAATTGTCTTAACCATGGCTCACTATGTTTTAGCACAAATTACCTTAACATTTCTTTAATGTTATATGAATATATTAAAAGTATATATATTTGAAATTAGAAAAAAAAGATCTTTAAGAATATGATTTAATATACAGGGTATTTCATTTAAAAAAACTGACAACCTGTCAAAATTTGACATTTCCAATAATATTTTCGCTCTAATGATATAATATTTTAAATCTTCATAAAAAAACCCAACAACTTTTGTATTTCGACATTTCCGTATCTATTCAAATAAACTCTCTAGATGGGTGGAAAAATATACGGGAAAACCCTGTCCACACAAAGTTCGAAAATGAATATACCGTTAAGTGATAGTAGTTTTAACCGCTTAAATGTGCCAATCTGGATGCTCCCACGATACGTCTTACAATTTTCTTTTGATACAAAAATATATCTTGAGTCATAGAGGAACTACCCCAGAAAGTAATTCCGTACTTTATTCTTGAGTGAATCTCACCGCAATAAATTAATATTAATTGCAATTAACTTTCAGATTGGCTTCCGAATTTCTGATGAGAAAGCAAACCGAAGCAAGTTTTTTCTTGAGGTGAGTTACATGAATCTTCCAACCAAGTACATTATTCAGGTAAAGACCCAGAAACCCAAAACTCTGAACTTCATTAAGGGGCTGTCCAGAAATATCAAGAAACAAGGCCATATCTCCCTGGAAATCTCCAATCTGTTGGGATACAATCAAGGGTGTATCGTCCGCATACAGCGTTGCAGACGATACACAGACAGTCGTCCTGTTTGTCAAACAAAATCCAAGTCATTAATATAAAGTAGGAACAACACAGGGCCCAATATAGAGCCGATCTCAACATCAACATTCTCCGAGTAAACACTGTCAATACTGACCGTCTGCTTTACTTAAAAACGAGGACACCCAGTTGTTGGCAACACTTGTTGGTTAGATAGCAGTTTCTTTTTACCTCACTCGTAAAAGGAAGTATTGTAATCGTAAAAAATCACCCACCTAGGTTCTTACAGATCCTCAAGTCATAAGGCATCTATGTGCCAAAAAACAGGTTTTCTCTATTCTGTCAATCTGAACACTGTTTTAGTGAATCTTTACTCTACGAGATCCCTGGAGATGCCTCATGCAATCGAAGGAGAAACGTCGGACAGTAATTCCAATGTGACAAAGTCTAATTTCAAGAACCATGATTTCTTAATCATGACATTGAATTAACCAACCTTCCATTCTATGTGAAATAATGTTTCAAATAGGTAGAATATTTATTTGTAAATGACTATGTGCTGAACTAAATTTAGTCACACTTCCCTATTCCTAAGAAAAGAAAAAATCATAACGAATGATGTTTCGGGTGAAGGAAATTTACCGATTTTTTTTTTCTGGCAATAAAATCAAACCTCCAAGATTTAACGGTCAACTTCCTGGACCATGTATGTGGGTCAATTTCAGGCTGCAGCAATAACTAATGACTGGACTGACGAAGAAAAGCCACTTTTCTAATAGTCTCGTTAAAAGGACTTTAAGGATTGGTACTGTATTTATTAGAAAGTATTCCCGCAAATCATCAACAAAACTATCAGCACCTTGTTAATTCATAAAAGTTTAGATTTAGAGGTCAGTACCGTCAATAAATATAAAACTTAGCTTAAAACCAGGACAAAGAAGCTCTGCGAATTTCTTCAAATTTCAAAACTTCTAAGTCATATTACTAACTTTTTTCTTTGGGAAAGAATATTTCCCATACTTACAACATACAATAATATAACATATTAGGTTTTTCATCCGGAATTTAGGTTACTGTAACCCTAGGAAAAAAATTCTTAAACACAAATCTAGTAATATTTTCAAAAGCATCAACGTTATTAATGGGATATTATGAAAATCTTAATTATTAACTAATTATAAATCCTTTTTTATTTAAAAATAAACTTTTGTTTTAGCTTTTCTTTTGACTAGAATCGCTTTTTTGTCTATTTTTAAAAATACAAATGAATAAATAAAACAAAAACAAAATTTTATTAGGAAATTAACAGATTTTTTTATTCGAAAATTAATTTTTTATATAATAAATAGGTCAATTTTCTTTACCTGAAACTTCCCTTGTTATGGATAGTTCAAACTATTTCAACCTATAGTCGTTAAATAACATATCTATATTATATTTTCAAACATTTTTATTGGGCTGGATTTTTACCAATATTTTACCAGTTTCTACCTACCTTACATTGGATTTTTGGACATAATTTATAATAAGTTCAATAAGTAGTTTTTATGTTGACACACATCGCCATTGTGTTACGTCATGTTGAATTCGGTTCAGTTTATACTATATCACATTTCATGTTTCAGCAAAATCAATTGAATAAGATTTTTTTTACGTTGATTTTTAAAAAATTTATTTGGTGGCCATTTTGTTCCGCCATCTCAACATTCAACATGAATTCGTACAACTTTACCAGTTTATCTCTGTTATTTAACGAAAGAAAATATCGAAGCGGCTAGTGGTCTAAATCGACTTACCATGACTTCCAGGCTGGTTCTGGCGATGGATTCGTAATTTAGAGCACAGTACCGATCGACACAAATGTATATGGTTACCGTTCGATAGGTGTCAAGCGAGTGGTCCCAGGTCCAAATCTTCGCCAATGGGCTGTAAGTTATCCGGACCTACTAGTGTGTTTTCGCGGACAAAATACCGCGAGATTTATCAACCTTTTGCAATTTTCAGTTAAAAACAAGAAAGCTATAATTAATAAAATTAATAACCCAAGAAAAAATATACAAAAAATAAAGTAAAAACGCGTGTACGGAACATTCCGCCCACCAAAATAAGAATTATTTTAAACTAGAAACTAAAAATTTGGCAGAGGACAAAGTTTTACAACTGGCCTCTGAAGTACGCCTTGCGCCGTTTTCACTGTACACACTCTACAAATTCCATCTCTGCCTTTGTGAAGTTGAATAATTCGGCCAAGATGCCACTGCAATGGCGGAAAACAATCATTTTTGATTAAGACAAGAGTATCAAGTTTTACTGGTGATGCGGGCTTATTCCATTTTGCTCTTTGTTGCAAGCTGTGCAAATATTCAATATGCCACCGCTTCCAAAAATCTTGGGACATTTTTTGTAATAATTGCCAACGACTTAATCTGTTAATTTGAATAGTCGTGAAGTCCGGCGAGGGGATAGCCGTTAAGGGTTCCAAGGTTAAAAAATGTCCTGGAGTTAGAGCATTAAGATCTGAAGGATCTGAACTAAGGCTACAAAGAGGACGAGAATTTAACATAGCTTCTATCTGAACGAAAACTGTATATAATTCCTCATATGTCAAAATTTGCTCTCCCACCACTCTCATGAAATGGCCTTTGACAGATTTCACTGCCGCTTCCCATAAACCTCCCATATGAGGCGAAGCAGGGGGATTAAACGACCACGAAATGTATTCTGCCTCAGCAGCCGTTTGCATAAATTTTAAAAGTTCCCGATTGGCCCCAACGAAGTTAGAACCACAATCGCTATAAAGCTTGCTACATCGACCACGACGGGAAATGAATCTACGAAGGGCAGCCAAAAATGTATCAGAAGACAGATCAGACGTCAATTCAAGATGCACTGCCTTTGTCGCAAAGCAAACAAAAACACAAAGGTATGCCTTCTGAGATTTCGAACCGCGTCTTTTTGACATGGTTATATAAAATGGGCCTGCCATATCAACCCCAGAACAACAGAAAGGTTTAACCTGACTAATACGAGATACAGGAAGGTCCCCCATTGGTTGTTCCAGTGGTTTTGGATTAACTTTAAAACAAGATAAGCACTTCGAGATGACACTACGAATAGCACGCTTAGGAGAAAGTATCCAAAATTGTTGACTAAGCAGAAATTGTAAGGACTGCAAACCAGGGTGAAAATACCTTTTATGATAATCCTCGATAATAAGATCTGTGAGTCTATGATTTCGGGGTAACAAAATAGGAAACCTTTGGTCAAACTTAAGATTAGAATAAGCTAACCTGCCGCCCACCCTAAAAATGCCATCCTTGTCAAGAAAGGGTGATAGTTTGCGAAATGTTTTTGACAGATATTTTCCACTTTTTAGGCTATCAATTTCACTAGAAAATACAATTGTCTGAACAGATTTGACCAAATATAACAAAGCTTTGTGAAGCTCAAGATCAATTAAGCTATTTAAAGCCTTGCCTTTGGGATTTTGACAATTCCTTACAAAACGAAAAACATATGCAATTATACGTTTAATTTTTGTTAAAGATGAATAATTCTCAATAAGGGAGTTTGGAAATTCCTCACTTAAACCGACAACAAGTGTAACCTTTCTTTCTTCAAAACTAAAGGATCATCAATAATAGTTGATTGATTGGGCCAAGTATTTATATCAGACAAAAGCCAAGCAGGCCCCGCCCACCATAACGTGTGGTTAACTAATTCCAAGGGCATAAGTCCACGAGAGGCACAATTGGCAGGATTGTCCTTGGAAGGGACATAATGCCACATTGAGGGCGATGTATTTTCCTGAATTTGACTGACTCTATTACTCACAAAACACTGCCATCTATGTGAAGAGGATTTTATCCAACTAAGAGTAACCATGGAGTCAGACCAGGCAAAAATTTCAAGAGGAATATCTTGGATTAGATCCGAAACATAACAAATCAATTTGGACAGCAAAACCGCGCCGCATAATTCAAGTCTAGGCAAAGTGATTCTTTTAAGTGGTGCGACTTTTGATTTTGCAATTACTAAATGAGTACGAATTTCATTGGTGTGGCTAACCAAGCGAAGGTAGATAACAGCAGCGTATCCCTTTTCCGCAGCATCACAGAATCCATGGAGTTGAAATACTATATTGGTCTTGTCAAACATGAAACGGGGTATTGAAATTGAAGATAATTTAGGTAATTCGATTTTATATTTTAACCATTTGGTAAGAACTTGCTGAGGTGGAACTGCATCCCTACCAAGACCCAAAGTCCACAAGTACTGAATAAGATGCTTGGTAAAAAATATAACGGGACTTAAAAATCCTAGTGGATCATACACTCTTGCTAGTTCGGATAATATGTTTCTCTTCGTACAAGGTTTGTCAAGGGGGTCAACCTTATATGAAAAATAATCTAATGATGGATGCCACTGTAAACCTAAAATTTGAATAAAAGAATCTGGATCCGAGTCAAATGAAATAGATTTTGTACGACAAAGAGATTCTGGAAGATTAGATAAAACTTGTGGGCTATTAGACGCCCATTTTCGAAGTTCTAAACCCCCACGCATACACAACTCTCTTAATTCATTTACAAGTAAAAGAGCTTCATCAACAGTATCGCAAAAAGTAATGACGTCATCAACAAAAATATCTGAGTTCAAGACTTTAGCAGCCAAAGGATACAACGAACCTTCATCACAAGCAAGTTGCTGAATAGTACGTAAAGCTAAAAATGGACTAGACGACACTCCAAATGTCACAGTTTGTAGAATATAATCACAAATGGGTTCATCAACGGAAAGTCGCCAAAGAATTCGTTGATAATTACAATGATCTCTTTTGACCAATATCTGACGATACATTTGTCTAATGTCAGAGATTAAAACTATTTTACGCATACGAAAATTTAACAAAATAGTAACGATATCCTTTTGAAGTTTGGGTCCCGCTAACAAAGTATCATTTAATGACTCCCCACTGGCAGTTTTAGCCGAAGCATCAAAAACCACCCTCAATTTAGTTGTAGTACTTTCAGGTTTGAAAACCGCATGGTGAGGCAAATAATAACACTTTTGTGTTGGACTCAACTCAGTTACCTTTGACATATGGCCACTTTGAATATAATCTATCATAATATCCGAATATGATTTATACATAGAAGGATTATTTACTAAACGCGACGTTCTAAGTTCAAATACCGGCGTAATGCTAAAGATCTCGAGTCCAAGAAAATCGGGTCAGGTCCTTTAAATGGCAAAGAAACACAATATCTACCACTTTTATCTCTAGAATGAGATTCAACAAAAATCATTTCACAACGGTCATCCTCTTCTGACAAAGCTTTTGTAGAGACCAATTCCTCAGTTTCCCAAAATTGTTTAACAATTGTTTCCAATGGGTCGAATAAAGTTGAACAAAGTGAAGTGAGAGGTTCTGAAGTTTCCGTATATTCTATATTACCCATTAAAACCCACCCAAATATAGTTTCAAGAGCAAAGGGTTCCTTGTTAGATCCCCTAACACGCCCACCTTGTAGACATTTTGAAAATATGTCGGCACCTAAAAGCAAATCAATTTCGCCAGGGGAGTTAAAATTTGTATCAGCTAATTTCAAGTTTGAAATATGATCCAAACTATTCGGCTGAAAATAAAAGTTTGGAATAAGACCACAAATTTTTGGAATAACAAAACAGTCAACACTAAAAGTAGGGTTAGGTTGACCGGTAGGACGAATGTTGCAAGAAGTGGAACCAAGGACGGTAGTCGACATTCGATCCAAACCTTGAACAGAAACGTTCGGCTTATTTAAAAATAAATTTAAACGTCGAAGACATTTTTCAGTGAGAAAATTTGCTTGGCTTGCACTATCTAAAAGAACTCTAATGTTGAACACGCAACCATTTGAAGTCACCAAGTCAACACGAGCAGTTGAAAGCAAAACAGTAGTACTGGGTTTGTTAGGGCTAGCAAAAATACTTAAAGCATTGATATTCGACGTATCATTGCGATAATTATCACCAAAATTATTATTACCCTGATTAGGAGGTTGTTGAGGGGGTGACTGTTCATTACGATTGAAGTGTAATAACGTGTGGTGTCTTTGCTTACATTTTCTACACGAATGTGTAGAAGTGCAATTCGAGAATAAATGCGACGACTTAAGACAATTTAAGCACAATTTATTTCGCTTTGCTATCAGAAAGCGATCATTTGGGGTTTTATTTAAAAACTGTGGGCAACGCGATAAAACATGATTTGAGTTACAAACTGAACAAACATTTGTTTCAACCAAAAGTGAAAATGGTGAGGTTTTTTGTTTAATTGGCCTCTTGGGTGGATTTACCGTAGTATGCGATGAAAGAGCAACCGAATCATAAGCGATACATTGTTGATGTACAAAATCTAGAAGTAATTTAAAAGTTGGCATTTTAATGCAACTGTTTTCTAATTCAAAACGTTTAACAGTTTCTGAATCTAATTTTTGTATTAACAAATTAAACAAAACAAAGTCCCATTGATCGGTAGGAAAATTGAGATTTGTCAAAGCTTGCAAATTTTCACAAAATGTATCAATCAAATTCCTAAGTAAATGAGCAGAATCAGAGTTAAGTTTTTCTAAACCGCACATCGTATTCCAGTAATGGGTAGCTAATAATCTTTCGTTTTGAAAACGATCAACTAAAGTTTTAAATGCAATTGGATAATTATTATCATTTATAGGTACTGAGCTAACAATGGGTAAAACCTTTTCAGACAAAGACGAGAGCAAATATTGAAATTTCTCACTATTAGTTAAATTTTGATTCTTATGAATTAGCGAGGTAAACAAATCATAAAATGTAGTCCAAGAACGAAAATCTCCATCAAATATTGGTAATTTAATTTTAGGTAATTTGACTGAAGAAGCCGAGTGGATTTGAGAAGTATCGGCAATCGGATTTTCTTGTAAATCCCCAAAAAAATTATGATAAATAGCTAAGCAACCATAATAGCAATTATCAGCTTCGATTCTTATCAAATCTTCCGCGGCCAAATCAACTGCATCAGTAGAAGCTAGCAAATTAACAACAGTCAAATGTTGCTTTTCGCAAGATTTATACGCAGTATCAATACCGGTGTAACGCATTTTAAATGAAGTATGATAATCAGCATCCTGTTCTGCCATTTTTGCAACAGCCAGTATCTCTTTTAGGCGATTTGAAAAGATATCCCTAGAAGCTTTTGCTAATTTGATTTTATCAGCCATTTTGAAAAGTTAAATCAAATTAAAAAATCTAAAATATGTGTTGAAAACGATATTTATTTCAACCGATATTCGACTAAAGAGCCCAAAATATGATGAATTGGTATCAAACAGTTTTAATAGATCTTAGTTTTTTTTTTTTTGAAGTTAAACGACGAATTGAAAACGTATTTTTATTGATTTATCGTAAAAATATCTAATTTTAATATTAACAATTGAACGCAATTTTACTGCACAACGGACGAGATGTTTGTATAGTAGGCCTAGTTCAACTGACAGGTGACGCACCGTACTAAAAAACTAGTGCTAAAATCAATAAATTCCCTTATCACCAAAGGTATTTATAGGAACACATGTATTTAAATATTAATAATTATTTTAATATTACACCCAAATTCAAAAGATGGTTTTTGTATACATTTACCAATATATATGTATTAATAAATTAATGTTAGTACGAAAATTGCAAAAGGTATAAAAAATGTGATTAGAAATGACGAAATACTACAAATGAACTGTAATTAAATCAACAATTAATCGGGCAACGGAGGATCAAAAAATGTTATTTAACGAAAGAAAATAACGAAGCGGCTAGTGGTTTAAATCGACTTACCATGACTTCCAGGCTGGTTCTGGCGATGGATTCGTAATTTAGAGCACAGTACCGATCCACACAAATGTATATGGTTACCGTTCGATAGGTGTCAAGCGAGTGGTCCCAGGTCCAAATCTTCGCCAATGGGCTGCAAGTTATCCGGACCTACTAGTGTGTTTTCGCGGACAAAATACCGCGAGATTTATCAACCTTTTGCAATTTTCAGTTAAAAACAAGAAAGCTATAATATACAAAAAATAAAGTAAAAACGCGTGTACGGAACAATCTCTATATCACACTCACCTGCACAAAATTTGAGCTTAATCTAATTAGCTGTTTTTTTAGGCTGCTTTTTTAAATATTTTACAAGTGAAAGAAATTCGTGCATCATTGAGAACAAAGTTCGACATCTTGAAAAAGAAGTAACTAAACTAAAAAAGAATTTGTAAAACGGAAGAAATCTTTTTTTTGTTCCAAATACGCCAATAGGAGCCAAGAAACATATGTCTTTGATAAAAAAACGTCTCAAAAACGCCATTTTCCCACAAGTCAGAAAAAAATATGGTTTCCGGTCATTGTGCATTGAAAAAACACAGAATTCTCTTTCTTCTTAATCTCTCCAGAATGCTATACAAAAAAATTGTAAGAGCAGTTCCTTTTTCACGAAATCAAAAAGAATTTTAAAAATAATATTAGAAGTAATAAATTCAAATCTGAATAAGGCCTATAATGCAGAAATTGTTACGACTACCAATTCCCAAACAAATTGCGTTATACTGCAATTCATAAAATTTATAATCATACACTTCAGAATATTACAATAAATTTGCTTTATATATGTCACGAAATGGTTTTAATGGTAGTTTACTAAAAATTTATTGCACGTAAAACGTTATTTTTTTATTTGGGTTAGCGGTTTTATCAAATAGTATTACCCATAAAATTTAAAGTAATGGAACCATAATGGATTAAACTATTGGTGATTATATATATAAGTTCCTATTTTTGATAAAATATGTATATCGTAAAATGAATTTATTTGTATGTGGTTAAAAGTTTTTGTTTGTTGTACCAAAAAACATCTCGTTTCCCTGAATTTATATTTTTAAGTTGATAAAGTTACAATAATATGGAATTATACAGAACATATAAATGTTAGCTCCAATTGGAGATTTATGTGATGCGTCCTAGCCAGAATTACTCACTTTAAATGGTTATTATAGAATCAAAAGTAGAATTTAGAGATACCCGACGACTATGGAAGAAGAGAATTTGTAAAATGTCTCTCCCAGAGAAACATTTCTCCCAAGTTTGTCTGTGACAGACCCTATACAATACACACAACTGATAAAAATGAGAAAATGCTTTTGCAGGGGGATTAAAATATTAGAAAAAGCAGGTTGCGGTAATTTGGCGGAAAAAATAAAAATCTGGTATTTTGAAATTTTGTTTATAGTATGAAACTAATGTAATTTTGAAATGATTAGGGAAATAATTTGCATTTATGTGAGCGTAGATACGTATAATACGTTTCTAAATCTAAAAATTATTTTTTTTAACTTGGTGAGCAAGCCTTTGTAGTCCCCCTAAATTATGCGTAATGCTAAAGAAAACAAGATAAACTTTAGAATATGCAGTAAAACAGACCAAATTATAGTGGTTTTTATAATGAAACACAGCGCCATTTTGTTAAGTTATGTTGAATTCGTACCAGTTTATCCCTATATCACATTTAATTTTTCTTCAAAATGTAAAGTCAATTGAATAACGTTTCATTCGTTGATTTTTTTTTTATTTGGTCGTCATTTCTCTTCGCCATCTTGAATTCCTACCACAAATTTACTAGTTTATCTCTATCTTAACTTAAATGCTTGCACGCAATTTAAAGTTAATCTAATAAATAGTTTTTTCAAGCTGATTTTTAAATATTTTATTAGGCCACCATTTTGTTTTGCTTTATTGAATTCGTACCAAAATCTTACCAGTTCATTCCTATGTAATATTTGATTTTTGCGCAAAATTTGAGGTAAAACGCATAGTTAGTTTTTCTGGTAATATTTCTTTAACGTTTCACTAGGCCGTCATTTTGTTCCGGCATATTGGATTTTTACCAAGGAAGGACCGAAGGAATTAATAATAGCGATATATACATTATATTTTGCACTTTCGGGAAAAATATTACTAAATAATCAAATGTATAGGTGCAAATTTAAAACTTCTCATAATGTGACAAATTATTGCAAGTAACACATACAAATTTGATTAGTGTACTTTGCAATAAGGAAGTCACGTAGTTACAGCAAAAATAAACAAGTTGTCAGTGTCATTAATTTCGTGATTATAAATCGAAATAGAAACATTTGATTTAAAAAAAGCTGTTGAAGAGGCGCTAGAAGATATTTTGCAGTCCGCATCAAGGAAAATATATGATGCGCAATATCATGCATTTGTAAGATTGTGCTGTGAGCTATACGCGAAAAAATTTCAACGAAGGTGCGCTTTTTCACGGATAAATCTAAGACTTTATCACCTTCGACGCTTTGGGCACATTATTCTATGCTGAAGACTATGCTTAACGTTAAAAGTAATATCGACATTAGCAAATTTCACAAACTAGTTGCCCTGCTAAAAAGAAGAAACGAAAGATATAAGTCAAAAAGCCAAAGATCTTGACTAGTGACCAGATTGATGAATTTTTAATGGATGCTCCAGACAACCAGCTTTTAATTATGAAGGTAGCCCTTATTTGTGATGTACCAGGTGCCTATAGAAGTAAGGAATGAGTTGTAACTCATTGGGATCAATTAATTATGATTAATATTAAAAATACCAAAAACAAAATTGATAGAAATTAGCTGGCTTTAAGACTCCTTATTTGGGATTTTTCATTCCTTAGCAAAACAATCAATACACTACGCAGCCAGTTGGTAAAAATACGTTTGGAAAACTATCTGTAAGCAACAGCATTCCTAAATCTACCAAATCCGTCATTATATACTGTTTTCGACGAACATCTGCCTCTCTATCAGCTGACGCTGGTGCATTTGTGGATGTCTTAAAAAGGCATGGAGGATAGAAATCGGCAGTCGTCGCCGATGGGTACGTCGAAAACTAAATAAATATTAAAAAAAAACTATGGCCGAAAAAATTTTTTGACATGGTGATGTGAATACACTCCAAATTGGAGCTTCAAGAAAGCCTTTCAGACAAGATTCCAACGAATTATCTAGAACTATCACATGTACCTCTACAAGTAGCGTTATTGAACATATTTTCGATTAAACAAATCGATAATTTAACATTGTAAATTGTACTAATGTAAATATTCATCTAAATATAAATAAATAAATTTGTTTAATTTAATCCTTTTTAATTATATGTTACTTAGATATATTTTAGTTCCTTGGGACTAAATGAACCCCTTTAGCCCTATTAGGCGGGACTAAAAGATATACTTTTGTTCCGAAAGTACAGAAAACGTATTTTAAGCATAAGTAAAGATATTTAAACCCCGAGAAAGTGATTTTCTTTTTAATTACAAAAATTTTAATCAATCAAATCAATTCCTTTAATATGTTGTTCGGCATCTAGGGACCCTGAAACCTACAGATCTGAAAACATCTCGAAGGGTGATTTTCTCACGATTACAATATTTCCTTTTACGGAAATAAGTAAAATTATTACATCGAAACGCGGTTTCTTTCAAAATGCCTGAATTACGATTTACGGCAAAACAAAGTGGCAATGTTAGGATTCACAGGATTATTATAAATAAGAATTGATCCCTTCGCTGTGCCGTTAAAAAATTAATTGAAATCATGAAAAGCGTTGTAGAGTGTCTAGCTAAAATTATTAAGCATATTCTTATTTCACAGAGTGCTGACTTTTGCGGAAAATATTTTTGACAACTTTGAATTAGAATACCAAAACGGGTTTTTACTTTTTCATTTGCCTAGTTAGAGAAAAAAAATAAGTTGACTATTCATATACAAAGTATGCACAACAACGTTGTGCGAACGGGTTTTTACTTTTTCATTTAATATGCCTAGTTACAAAAAAAAAATAGGTTGACTATTCATATACAAAGTATGCACAACAAATTATATTTTTAAACACAGTTATGGGTGATAATTATAGGGTGACTTAAATTATTACAACAAAAAAATATTTCGAAAATTAAACCAAGAAAATGAAACAAAGAAATGCGTTAATTATTAAGGAAAAACAATTAAATTTTAAAGTACTATTTTTTATATACATATACATATTATATCTGCGCACTTGCGGGACATATTATCCAAGATTTCTTACAAAATCTTGGGTAATATTTTGCCATTACTCAAGGATAGCCTGCGTTACTTCGACTAGATTTTTCCGCGCATTGTCTCGTGACCTTATTAGCAGCTTCAATTTAAACCACACGTGTTCTATTACATTAAAGTCCGGTGATTTTGCGGCTCAATTTATAGCTGAACGGCATTGGCTCGGAAACGTTTGTAAAATTCGCGCTCTGTAAAAACGAAATCTGACTCAACGTTTCTGGCGAAAGGATAAATTGTAAACACATTATTTTCGCTATAGTAGAGATGGACGTATATATATATATATATATATATATATATATATATATATATATATATATATATATATATATATATATATATATATATATATATATATATAGAAGAGAACAGAAATATTAATTTTCGGTTCTCGATCGTAAAAAGCTATACGAGGTGAGGAAATTACTCCTTCATCATTGTGTCGTGAAACGATCAAAACATGAGGCTCTGTTTGTTTCAGAACCAAGGAGTCATTCTGCTACCGTGGTATTTGCCCTGGCAGGGCTCATCAGACAGTTTTCTTGGGAGGTATCATTATTAAAACTGAAATACCAGAACACTGAAACAAGGGGTTCGTTCGTTCGACTTTAAAAATCGATGAGGGAAATAGGCAAGCAGTGGCGCCATCTGTAGGTAGTATGGTGCACTAAATCGCTTTAGATGCGACCTACTCAGAAGCATAAGACGACAGGTCTGTAACTGAAATGGTGTCACAAAAGTGCAAGGTTCTGACATCAGCCGTTCAGTTTGGAACTGATTGGGACAACGTTACAAACGACCGTTTTCTTTATCTTCCCCAGATTCAGATTGTCAATCTGAAGTTAGAGTTTAGGTAAAAAAAAATAATTTTTCATTTTTTGAACTTTTGCTTAAAAAACAACTATAGAATCAATAACGATGAGACGGAAGCGTTATATGATATTTGGATATCCAGTGATGAAGACAGTGGAGAAGATTCTTCCGCCGCAGTTTTTATTTTTCAATTTTCAACTATGGGTTTCTTACCCTTGTACAGAGCTATTAAAAGTCGGGTTGCACTATCAGTCCATTATGCAGTTGGTTACAGCGAATTCATCATCAAAAATCATTTCCACTTGAAAATCCTGATCTTTATTAGTGTACTTTGTAGCTTGGTATTTTAGTCAACGAGTCCCAATCCAGTTGGTATTTTGTGAGTTTGTCCATCTAGATCAAATATGTAACTTTAAGAATCAAAGCAGGGTAAAGAGTGGTAAAATACCAACCTGTAGAACGTATATTGTAATAATCGCCCTTAAAATCCAAAACTCGTGCATTTACAATATGTTGGTACATTTTAAATTATTTAGTTTTATGAAACACACGCTTCAAACGAATAAAAAACGATTTGTTAATTGTTAAACTGCTTAAGGCTAAAATTCAAATTTATGACGTTTTACCGTATTTGTACAAACCTGCCCGAACTTACTGATCAAGTGCAAGTTGAACATGAACTGAACAGTTTTATACAATCTGCACCTCACAAATGAACAGAGGCAGTTCGGGATCAATACACAAACGAACGAGGTAGTGCAGCAAGTTCTGTTCCGGACAACACAAACGAACAAACCTGACGTCTGTCTGTGCAAAATAGAAGAAAACAGAAATATCAATTTCTGTGCGGTTCTTGGTCGTAAAAAGTTATACGAAAGAACTAAAGATGAGGAAATTACTCCTTCAGCAGAATGGTTCTTTATTGCTGAAACGAACAGAGAGTTATGTTTTGGTCGTTTCTCGACACCATGGTGAAGGAGTAATTTCCTCATCTTTAGTTCTTTCGTGTAACTTTTTACGACCAAAAACCGCAGAGAAATTGATAATTCTGTTCTCTTCTATTTTACACAGATGTGTCGTCTTGTGCTTCCTAGTAGGTCTCATCTAAAGCGATTTAGTGCACCATAAAACCAACAGATGGCCCTACTGCTCGCCTATTTGCTTTATAGACTTTCAAAGTCGAACGACATGCTACCTTGTTCATATCAGTGTTCGGGTATTTCGGTTTTAATACGGATACCCATAGGAAACTACCTGATGAGCCTTGCCGGGACAGATACCATGGTAGCAGAATGGCTACTTGGTTCTGAAATAAACATAGTGTCATGTTTTGGTCGTTTCTTGACACAATGGTGAATTAGTAGTTTCCTCATCTTTAGTATATATATATATATATATATATATATATATATATATATATATATATATATATATATATATATATATACGATGATGATATACACGAGATGAAGAAACTACTCATTCACCACTTTGTCAAGAAATATATATATATATATATATATATATATATATATATATATATATATATATATATATATATATATATATATATATATATATATATATTGCCTTGATTTTTCTAGATCACCACACCCGTCTTTTCTATTCCATCGTGCTATATTCGTATCAAGATTGTATGATTTCGTCTCTAAACCACTCTTGAGTTTTGTATCTGTAAAATCAAAAAAAAAAAAAATTGGGCTGTACTGCGCCCACACAGAAAGACCTCAAGTAGACCGACAGTTACATCAACAGAAAATTGAACGCATGATCTAGGTATCCCTAAAAGTTATACGTTTAACAATCTGGGAGGTTATCTTTTTACCTAATACGAAATTTGTTAACTATTCTCTGATTACTGTCCATTCACTAAAATTATTATATAATTCCATAAATATAACTGAATCCGATTTAATGATAAGTTTTAGTTTAAGTTTCCAAAATGCGGCATAAAATAATTACATAAATCTATTCTGAATCTTTGGCTTTACGAGTTTAAAGCAATTACAAAACTTTGCGGATGGAGAACTTCATTACTCGGTGGAATAAAAAGTTTAAATTAAAATGGAATTAATATATATCCACAACCCAATCCGCTAAAAGTTATTCGGGCTTTTTAAATATTACTTTATTTTAGAGGCGGCTCTATGAGCAATAATTTATTTTAAGTTATTTTTCATCTAGGTTAATGTTATAATACGTTTCAGTATTTTTCGTTATTTTGTACCCACATTAGATTACTCTTATAAGAACAATGCGTAAATATGCGTAACGCGTACAATAAAAAAGTGTAATGATTTGTGCTTGTATAAATTGTAACTTTTTCAATACCGTGTGTGAAAAACTGAAGATGTCTAAATGTATTAAAATAATCTTTCCTTTAATAAATTCATTTTTTTTTTCGACAAGTCCGGAAAAGTGCCCCTATACTTTGCTATTCATACATTGTACAGGGTGATGCAAACGACAGTAGATATGCTTTATATCTCCATCATTATAAGAAATAGAAACAGATGTTAAAAAAATACATAAAAGTAACTAGGATAAAGAATTTAAACAATTCTGATTGAAATGACCTATATTTTACCTAATTTTTAGAATATGCGAAAAAAACTAGCGAATTTTATACATTATTATTCTTCATAAAAATATAACCGGTTTCTAGATTTTAAAGGTATAATATCCAATTTTTCTTTCTTGTTAAAGTTTTTGTGGAATTTGAGTTTTATATCGTATATACAGATAGAACAAAAATAGTATTTTTTACAAGAACTATGTCAATAGCGTGAATTTGTAAGTCTGAAATTATTTTAAGTGTATGTACTACACTACTACTACTTCTATCTGCTAAATAAATGAGTTATAAAAAATATTTTTAATATCTGACTTATTTTTTGAGATTAACTTTTTTTTTAAATATACATTTTTCTTCGTTTTCTAAAAGTACAGTCTCCTGGATTTTGCCAATGGCATTTTTACTATTCTTTGTTATTTTGGAGAACAGTTAATAAGCTTAAGACTATTACGACTATAAATATTACCCATAGCCGTCATAATTTTGAATATTTCATTAAATAGGCGTCATAATTTTGAATGTTTCATTAAACTCAGTTTAAACTTAAAATTGCAGAAACATTTTTCATTGCGTATTAAATACCGGATGTAGAAAAAATATATTGATAATATAAATTTTATACAGGGTGTGGCGAACTCTATGCTCATGCCCATTGTAATCTTGCAGAAAGGTATGACGTAAAGAAAAGTTTAAATAGCATTTGTAGAACTTACGCATTGTGGGAGTTACTAGTCGAAAAAATTTTGCTTGGTTTTTCAGATTGTTTAGAACAAAATATTATATTTGTTAAATTATTTTAATTTTTTACCTAATATATTTGCAAATGTCCTTTACAAAATACCATTTTTAATTTTCTAATCCGACATCAATCACATGAAAAAATGATTCTGGGTATTTTATGGTATTTTTTAACGCTTCTGATCTTAGAAACAAATTATTTTTCAGGTTTGTGCAAATGACGGTGAGCTAACAGACCAACGTATTCATGTAGTTCGTAAAAATTTGATCAAAACAGCAATTATTAGGGGTAAAATATTAAAAAAAAACAGGTCTGTATTTAAAAAAATAGGTTGCTGATAGGCAGTATAATATACATGATTTTATAACAATAACTATATTTTTACATTCGAAGTTTCTTGGACTTTTTACTTCCCTCGTAAAAAAGAAGTATTGAAATCGTAAAAAAATCACCCTCCTCCTGTCTGTTTGTATGTCGGTCTGTCTGGTCGCGGCATAGCTAAAGAAGTACTTACCCAATTGACTTCAAATTTTGGTCAATAATCAAGCGTAGAAATCCAATATGGCGGAACAAAATGGCGGCTTAGTAAATTATTTAAAAATTCAGCCTAAAAAACTAGCTAATGCACTGATTTCAAATTGTACTCCATAAATAATTGTGGTATACAGACGAATTAGTAAAACTGTAGTAAAATATAATATTGGTAATCGTGAAAAAATCATTTTCTCGGGTGTTACATATCTTCACGTTTTAGGGTCTCTAGATGCCATAAAAAATGTTTTATTATCTCTGTCGATTTGACTGTGTGTCTGTCAGTTCACGGCATATGAAGATAACCTGGGAATATTTTGGTAAAAATCCGATATGCCCGCATAAGAAGACGGACTAGTGAAACGTTATAAAAAATTTCTACCGAAAAAATTAATTATACAATTTACCTGTTATATAGGTATGAACTGGTAACAATTTGATATGAGTATAAGATAGCAAAACAAAATGGCGGGCTTTTAAAATATTAAAAAATCAGCCTGAAAACACTACTCATTAGAAGAATTTCAAATTTTATGCAAACATTAAATGTGATTGAGAGATAAACTGGTAAAGTTGAGGTACGAATTCAAGATCGCGGAACAAAACGGCGCCGCCCAAAGAAATATTTTAAAAAAATCATCTTAAAAAAATCTTATTTAAAAAAAACTTTTAATTTTGCTTAAATATTAAATAATGTGATATGGGGATACGCTGCTGGTATGAATTCAACATGATGTAACAAAATGGCTAATTACAACTACTTATTGAATTTATTTTAAATTATACCAAAAAATCAAGGGTGTTATAAGTCGAAACTGGTAAACTATTGATAGGAATCCAATATTATGTAACAAAATGGCGACAAATAAAAATGTTTTAAGAGACAGTATATATGTGTTACTAAATTACTATATACTGAACTAAATTGGGTCACACTCCACACTTCCTAATAAAATGAAAGATTCATGACAAGGCAAGTTCCAAGTAAATGAAATTAACTTTGCATATATTAAAAAATTTACATATCAGTTTTTGTAAAACTTCTATAAGAAAAAACATACATATACTCTAATTTTATATTTTTGATTAACGCGTATATTAAAAACTCTTAATGAAAAAGATACACATGTGTAATTAGGTTCACTTTTCTTTTATTGATAATTTTTAAAAAAAACTGTGTTTAGAAAATTCAATTTAAGGAAATAATCAAAACGGCTACGTTTATATTTAATATTTACATTCAATTAAAAATCCGTCTAGGTTTTAAAATTACGTTTTTAAAAATTATATATCAGGAGATAAAGTCTGAGATAATAATATTTACTTTTATTCAATTTGTCCAAAAATAATCTGAAACGATTAAAAAGTTAGTCTTATAAAAAGAGTTTTTAGAGGGGAATATGTTAAAGAAAGGAAATATTTTAAAGAAAAAAATAGTAATAATTATAATATAATTTTTTTTACATAATTTACATAACTCAAGAGAAAAACTCAATTTAAGAAAATAAGAAAGATATAATATAGTCTGAAAAAGTTAATTAATACGCCCCTGCAGGAAAATTTATCTTTCTGAAAGGCAAACTTGTATTTATTTTTTTTGAAAACGTCTTTGGAGAAGCCAAAACGATTTCAAAAATAATTGTTTTTTAATAAAAGTGTTTAATTTTGAGAGAAAAATGTATTTGTTAATTTGAGTTAAGAAACAATAAATCAGATATCAAAATTTTAAGAAATAAATTTTTTCTAAGAACCCATTTATCAAGTAGATATACCCAAAATCAAAATATTTTCAGATTTGAAAATTCTCGCTTTTGACGAAGTTGGTATAATAAATACTACTTTTGTTTTGTCCTTCATATTTACCTTACCAAAGCAACCCTTAAAACTTGGATACCACAAAAATATTAACAAAACATAATCCTACGAAATGTAAAAAATCGTTTGTAAACAAATCATTTTGTTTAGGAGTTATAGTTATTTAAATTTAGGTCGAATTTTAAAAAATTGCACTATGTATTTAAGGTCTAAGAATTAAAAAGTCTAATTATTAATTAAGGCAAAGAGCGGGAAGAACCACTGATGCTAGGAACTATTAATGACTTTTTTTTGTTAGTTATCAATTATTTTTTATTAGTGCCCTTTGTAGATATCTGCGGGGTGGGGGGCGGCAAAATTTGTAGATACTCCATTAAGTAAAATGGTAAAATAATTATAGCAATAAATCAATAATCATTTCACGCACTCATGCAGATTTAAATCAGCAAGAGGATGCATGTCTACAGTTCCTTTTAAAAAAATTGTTAGCACTAAAGCAAAACCTATAGGTATAGATTAGCAATATTATAAATAATCTTTTTCTTTAATTAATCTTTACTATCTTTTAAACCTGTACAAGATACCATAATAATGAAAAATATAAATATATTTTTGTATTACACGCTACTGTTCCATGTTACCCTTTGGCACTACGAAACTTCAAATAGTGAGCCCTTGCATAAGACAATCCGCGCTATTGTTTGAGACAATTCATATTTCATTTGATTTGAAACTACGCCGAATTATATCAACATGGGACTTTATTACATTTCTGAAATTTCAAAAGCTGAATAAACTTTAATTAACCGAAACGAGTGAAAAACGTAACTTGGCAAATTGTTAAGATTCAAAAGTTTTATAATAATGTTAAAATTGCTGACAAGGGACTAATAGTAAAAGACAATAGGGTAGAAACTAATTTTTGTTCCTATTGGAGTTTCCCTAAATTACTTGCTTTGATTTAAAAGACTTGGGTTTTAGGGTTATCTAGAGGGTTGTTAATATAACGTAACATGTGTCGTATTATACTTATGTAATATAAACGATGTAAAATTTATCTTGGTAATTTTTTGCTATCAATATTGTTTATTATATTATAATTTTCCTCTATATTATTATATTCTTATTATTTTCGTTTTAAGTGATACACTGATTATTTTATGAAAATCGAGCCTAACAAAAACTAGAAATAAAGAAAACGGCAGTATAAATGGGATAAAGTATAATAACTAACTGGATCATCGCCAATGAATGAAGTAAAAGCCACCGAAATTCTTAGAAGTCGACACGCTCAGTTTAAGAAATTACTGGCAAATGGCACGCTACAAAATTTAAAGAAAAAAATAGAACATGCGAAAATACCTTTGCATAGCATTTTTGAGGATTTGTAGTTGCTGACAAATATATCTGAATACTATTCTCATCTTTATTATATCAAAAATCTCCCGATTTTAACTATTAAAAGTTAAATTTTTTTGAGAGGGCGATAACAGCACATGTATACTCTCTGAGCTAAGCACGAATTGTCATTTTGAGCGTTAGTTATATTAGATCATATTAAATTGAGGTGATAGATAAATTATATTATAGCAAAGATAAGTACAAATGGTCCACCGTACCTCACAATCCTAATGACCGTACAAGGAAACATAACTTTCACAAATTTTTGTCTGATTTGACAAGTACCGCCGGAAGAATTGGTTTACTGAAGAAATGGAATACGAAGTTATATTGCGTACAAATTAAAAAATATTACCATTTTGTGAAAGTTACTGAACAAAAAATATAACGGGGTTGAGAGAATTAACAAAACATGAATTCAGAGCTTTTCAGCAGTACTTTGTTATACAGCTGTATTTAAATCCCTTCACGAAGATTTAGATACTTTATTAGCATTGGATGTTTCAATACGATTTTTAAATGCATAATGTCTACGAAGAGATTTCTGGTTTTATTGGCTTATCTAAGATTTGATAATGCAATAATCAGTTTCGTGCCTTTTTGAAAAATTTAAAAGTTGTGAAAGTAATCATTCTGTTGGAGAACTGACTTGTATTGACGAAATGTTATTGGGATTCCGCGGAAAATGGAGATATAGGATATACACGCCTAATAAGCCTAATAAATATGTTTTGAAAATAATGATCTTGTATTTATTATCTAATGAAGAAAGTAAATTTTTAAAACCAACGCAATCAATATTTCAACTATTGTAGCATTATATTTTTCACGAGCTAAATTGTTTCATTTGGTGAACACTTTAATTCACGCCGATATATATTAGAAGTAATTTGGGTTGTCTATAAGTGGGATTTATAACGTAATATTTAATTTTAGGGTGGAAATGTCGTTTTCTTTATAATTTGTACATAAATCAAAACAAGTAATTTACTTCATATTAATTTTTACGTTGCCATCCAGATAAAATCACAATATTTGCCAATCATTTCAATATTCAAAGCAGGTAAAAGAATTTTATATTTAATATAAACATATTCTTTTGGTACTCTAAAGTCATGGATTCACGGCGTCGACGTCGGCTTGCGTTTCTACTTTCGGTTTTCAGTGGCAGTGTTGCCGAATCAAGTTAATGATTTTTCTTAAGTTTCATGGTGAATTTGAATTTGCCGCTTCGTTTCACGAGTCACTTTACTGACTATTTCCGTGCTCGACCTTCTTGGTTGGCCAACGAACTTCATCCCTTGGTATCGTCATTCCGGTTGGTACTCGAGGTACTTACAACTCCTCCATGTGTTGATCCGAAGAAAAATCGGGAATCATCCCGAATATACCCAGTAGCGGTGATTTGAATTTTTGTTTCTTCGGATGGATTAACTATCTGCTCTATCTGAGAGCCAAAGTAAAGTTTGTGTTTTGGAGAAAACCTGGATTTTTATCCAGCAATCTTTGGCCATGCCGTAATCAAACGTTTTGGAGTTTTTTTGTATAGTAACTTTGGGATTTAGTTAAGAATCCACATGGGAGTCGACTCCTAAGTTTTGGCATACCGTACCGTACCATGAGTTATGAATTATGGTCTTAAAAGAAACGTAATCTGTTGTCCCGCCTAGACTTCTTTATTTGATCCAGTTCTGTTCGAAGGCTGTTAGTTCCAGACACTGTAACTGTTCCTGTGATTTTGAAGTGATCCTCTTTTGATGTTTTGATACAGCCCTTGAAGTCCTGACATCCCTGGAAGGATTTATAAAGGCCAGATAAAATTATTTTATTAATTATCCATTTTTATTTATTTTTTTTTACTACAAGCATTATTTAATATTATACATTTTTACATTTGATTTAAAGTTTAAAGGATTTAAGCTATTTAAAAGTGAACCAGTTAATTATTCTTTCTAACTTTCATTTATGTGACAATAATTAAAGGTGTTAAAATTATTAATGAGTTATGTGAACTATAGTCGACTATGGGGTTATTTAATTTTCTTTATGAAAATCTTGGCATATTAAATTCCTTTTTTTTATTTAGAATTATCTTATTTAAATTGTACATTTGCTATATAATATATTGTGTCGTCGTAAGTATAGGAAATTTACCTCATATTTTCATTTATCCTGCCCACACTCACCTAATTTTTATTTCAGTTTTTTTTTGCTATAGGAACTAGCTTAGGCTAAAGTTTATTTATTTTGGTTTCGCGGTTTTCCTTTATTAAATATATAAAAAAAACAGCGTGACGCCCTTTTAGTAGTCTATTTGGATTATGTAATGTATTATTTTTTTAGATTTACTTTTGATTTTAAAAGAACACACAGAAATTTAATAATTAAATTCTAATATCTAACATCAAAGCTAATTAAAAAAAATTATTTTTCATTTACCCCCGAACCCATAGTGCTCTCCAGATGAAAAGCTGCCGTTAGCTGAGCGTAAAAAAAACAAGGGGTATGATACGCTGCACTATGTCAACCAATTATAAATTCGAATAGAAATATTACTGCTGATAATTAGTTCACATCAATAGAAATTAGTGGATGCGAAAAACAAAAAGGAAATTGCATCGCAGTTTTCTACCATGACGGAAGGGAGGGAGCAACCTTTATAGATTTACCAATTATTGTAGTATAGTGTACCGAAATGGAGAAAACCTGTAATTTTAGCTTCCACAATACATCATGAAGAATTCCAAGATCCCGAATCAGAAAAGCAAGAGATTCTATAATCAAATCAAAGGAGGTGTTGATCAACTCAAACAAAACTGCCCAACATATTCAATTAAGACGATAACCCTTAGCAGTGTTTTATAGCATATTGAATATAGCGGGGGTTAATGCTTATGTCTTGTATGTATGTTACAAAAATAATCATGCATTAGAAAAACAGATATTTCTAAAACCTTAGCCTAAAGTTTAGCTGAGCCCTACATGAACGAAAGACTGATAAACTAGAGTTTTACTTGTGAGCTACTTATGTCTATAGGACGAATTTAAAAAAAAAATTATCCCTGTTGCTGAATATAGAGAACCAGAAAAAAGACAGAAAACAGTTCTAAAAATTCTCTGTTCGGACGCGAGAAGAAAAGCTTCAAAAATGCCAAATGTGATTTTGAGAAAACGTCAGCAAATCTGCTCTTTTCAGAATGACAGTAGTGAACAGATGTACACCCGGAATGAAAATATATCGTTTTTTTCCAACCGTGAAGGTTATATATATATATATATATATATATATATATATATATATATATATATATATATATATATATATATATATATATATATATATATAAAATATATCGTTTTTTTCCATCCGTGAAGGTTATATATATTAAATATGTTTATATTTTTCATTTTTATGGTATCTTGTACAGGTTTAAAAGATAGGAAAGATTAATAAAAGAAAAAGATTATTTATAATATGGCTAATCTATACTTGTAGGTTTTGCTTTAGTGGTAACAATTTTTTTAAAAGGAACCGTAGACATGCATCCTCTTGCTGATTTAAATCTGCATGAGTGCGTGAAATGATTATTGATTTATTGTTATAATTATTTTACCATTTTACTTAGTGGAGTATCTACAAATTTTGCCCCTCTCGCCCCCCCGCAGATATATTCAAAGGCACTATATCGTTTTTTTTCCATCCGTGAAGGTTATATATATATATATATATATATATATATATATATATATATATATAAATATATATACAGGGTGTTAATTAATGTCTTGGACATATTTTAGGGGGTGATAGTACTTGACAAAATAGGAAAAAAATGCCAATATATACATGGTCAAAAACGTACCATTTTCGTTATACAGGGTGTCAAAGTTTCAATTTTTTTCTCGTTTTTTGCGTTTTTATTCAGTTCCTTCTGAGACAATTAGTTTAAATTTAGAACATGTATTATCTTTAAGAACCTCCACGATAAAATATTAAAATCGTGGATGGTAGTAAATTTTTTTTTTGACGTTTCCGTAGTTGTTACGAGTTGTTTAATGATGGTTGAATTGACAAATCAAGAATATGCAGAAATTCATTTCATTTATGACACTAATTTAGCAGCATGAAGTCGAGGAAGCAGTCCTGAATGCAGTAGAAAATGATCCTGCTACCAGTACGAGGAAAATTGCAGCAACACTTAACACTTCATTTGTGTTTGTATGGAAAATTTTATTAGACAACTTAATGTATCCTTACCACATCCACAGGGTTCAAGCTCTTCTCCCACATGACTTTCCACTCCATTTAAATTTTTGCCAGTGGTTCTTACAAATGCTAGCCCAAAATCCATTATTTGGAAACACGATTTTATTTAGCGATGTGGCAAATTTTTCTAGGAATGCCATACGTAATTTTCATAACAATCATTTTTGGGCAGAAGTGAATCCGCATTCGATACATGAAAATAATTTCCAGCAACAATTTTGTTGTTGTAAATGTGTGGGCCGGCATTATTGGAGATTATTTGATAGGTCCATTTTTCCTGCCAGCAAGGCTAAACGGACGATATTATCGTCAATTTCTCGAAGACGAACTCCCGGTATTTCTAGATTTCTTCTTAGAAATCAAATGTGGTTCATGCACGATGGTGCACCAGCACATTTCAGCATAAAGGTGAGGGAGTTCCTAAATAATAATTTTAACAACCGTTGGATAGGGCGAGGGGGACCTCAGCCATGGCCCCCTAGATCTCCAGATCTGAATAGCCTGGATTTCTTTTTCTGGGAACACCTGAAAACATTGGTGTATTAGACCCCAATCCAGACAGAAGAAGATTTAAGAAACAGAATAGTAGCTTCATGCGATCATTCGCAATACTCCTGGAATATTTGACAGAGTCTGTCAGTCCATGAGGCGATGACTTGATTCTTGCATTCTAGCAAGAGGCGGATATTTTAAACAACTTTTATAATTTTGTTTTATTTTTTATTTAACTGTAATAATTTTATCTGATTGTTCATTATCATGTCGGTTGACTTAAAATAAAACCCGTTTCTTAATTTTTTGCTTAATTTCACCCACATGCCATCGATTATTGCAAATAAGTCGAAAACTGTGATAGATACGAGAATAATGCAAAATACGAAAGAGCTAAAGAAATGAACAAAGAATTTAAATTTTGTATCAGAATTCACACAGGGTGCTCCAAAAACTAAGTTCCGCAAGATAAACTTGTAGGTGGTGCAAAAAAATGTAACACCCTGTATACGACGATCCACGATTTTGATATTTTATCGTAGAGGTTCTTAAAAGTAATACATGTTCTAAATTTGAACTAATTATCTAAAAAACGAGAAAATAACTGAAACTTTGACACCCTGTATAACGAAAATGGTGCGTTTTTGATCATATATATACTGGCATTTTTTTCTGTTTAGTCGAGAATTATCACACCCCTGATATGTCCACGATTAATTAACACCCTGTATATATATATATATATATATATATATATATATATATATATATATATATATATATATATATTTATCCTAATTTTTCTTGGTTTGAGGTCAATACTTAAAAGTAATACATGTTCTAAATTTGAACTAATTATCTCAGAAGGAACTGGAAAAAAACGTGTGGCTTCTAAATGGCACCACATCACAACGCTAATGTTGCCAGTTTTGTCATCCAATTATTTAAAAAAATCTAAGATTAATTATTATTGTTTAATCGGGCTTGAATCCACCATTTTTTAAGTTAAGAAATCGATACTTTTGAGTAAATAAAAATTGTTATTAATAAACACTTTTTATATATATATATATATATATATATATATATATATATATATATATATATATATATATATATATATATATATATATATATATATATATATATATATATATATATATATATATATATATATATATATATATGAAGCACGGCAACGGAGAATTGAGTTTCCACAAAATGCTTGAATAATATAGACTAGTTTTTATCTCCTCCACTGCAGCAGACATTTCAAACTATAGACCGTTTACGTCAATAATTTGACTAAGGAACAATAATCATTTCCCCAAAAATGAAAAAAAAATTAGATTGTTGAAATTAGGTTTCCCTGTTTTTTAATTTTCCAATTAATAATGACGTATTTAAAGCCTTGTTTAGTATGACAAATAAAATATTTAGTAATTTGCTTGAATTTCAACAAAATAAGTCCAGTGTTCACCATTTTATTTTCGCAGAAATAGTTAAGTTTTGGTCTCAGTTTATATAGGACTCATTTCTTCAAATGACCAGTAGTTTTGAGTAAATGCTATGAACCTCAGTCTTGCTGATATTTACCTTTCACGCGGACAAATGCTGTTTGTTTGTCCTAGGGTCAGACATAGGTCGGCGTCTATATTAGCATTCTATTGTTCACTCGTATAATGTAAACAAACCTTGAATCTACCATCAGTTTCATATAAGTAAAACACTTAAGCAGCCACCACTATAAACGTAACCCATATAAACACGTGCAAATATATTCAATATACTGGACAAACGGATATGATACTTCGATTATTTTGTATTTTTCTTAACTAATGACATAATTTACATTTTCATTTAATAATATAAAACTTAAGTGTCCTAAATATTTGTAACAGTAAGAAAAAGTTTGAATCTATTTAGATTTGCTTAAAGCAGAACAACTTAAATGTTAATGAATAACAGGCTATTTCGTAATAAAATACTTGCATATCGTATGTTTGAAGATTATGCAGTCATTTATTAATCTTGCACCCGTCGGTTAGAAAAACTGAATGTACTGGAATAATAATCCTCCCAAATCCTGGGAAATGGATACCTGAGAGTAATTAATTGCCAGCGGTGCACAGTCTTAGTTGGAATAAATTATTTCCAATTCGTCTCCTCGATTTAGGGCTCGAGGAGAGAGTTATTTATTTTAAATACTTGTATATCTAATATTATGTTGCATATGTTTGGTATTTATATATCTATATTTCTGTTCTATAGGCAATTAAAGGTTTCTGTAATAAAATTTTATTATGAAAAAAGTTTAATTTTCACTAAACCGATATAAGATTTAAAGGTTTATTTTATAGACAATTTATAAGAAAAAATACGAGATATTTTATAGACAATTTATAAATTTATAGAAAAATGCTATAGGCATCAGAGAATAGTGTATAATTTACTTTATGCATATGTTAAACGTAGAATTTTGTCCAGGACAGTTTTTATATAATATAATCATCAGTAATACAGTATTAAACCCGAGTGACTACTAATAGGTTTCTTGATCAAATAAAATTAACGCCAATAACCACTATCTAATAATAATTTTTCAACCATCTATCAATGTATTTAATTTTAACAAATGTATTTATAAGATATTTCTTAAAAATAATATTTTGAAAGCCTAATTCATAAAATATATGTTTCACTAAAAACTATTTCCCCTATGTAAATAAAAGTAACCATTTTAAAAATATTTTAAAAAAGGGTTTCGGAATATCGAGATAAATCAAAAATGAAAGACAGGTACATACAAAAACTAATAAATTTGTTTTTTTTTGAAGTTGCTCTATTTACTTATAGATTTTGAATAAAGATTTGGAAAAAATTACATAAGTTGACTCTCACGGAATTCTTCTATATCTCTTTTGATTTTGGAAATATTTATCATCACATGTGAACAACATATTTAAGTTGTAATTTTTTAAAAATGTTTGCTATTAATAATATTTCGGTTCATGTAGATTTTCAAATGGCCGTTATTTTACAATGAATTAGTATTATAAGGCTCTTTAAATAATGCTCTACTTGACATTAATTTCTTTTTAACCTTTTTCTAGAATTGCGTTAAGCCGACGTTTTAAAATTCTACTTTATCGTATCTTGATTGAAAGCTAGTATAATCCGACCCACGTTAAATAGTCATGAAGTTGCCGATCAGGTGATATTTAACCCTTAATAAAGCAATTAAGATTCGGGTTGCAAGCGTTTCTCAGTACAGGTCAGTATTTTAATTTTATTATGAAATCATTTGAACTGTGGCATTAGCGATGTTCAGTGGTGTTATTTGTTTTTAAAGTAACAATCTTTCTGTGGGGAGCTATTAGTAATTTTTAAAATGTTTAGACCGTGGGTTGAAAACTGTAAATCCGACGACGGAATTGAAGAGATACACAAGCAAAAAACAAAATGCCATTTACCGATATATATATATATATATATATATATATATATATATATATATACTACGCCAAGAAAGTATCGCATCACTCGAAAAAACGGAAATATTTTTATTTTATCTTCAAACATCGACTGGTATTTCTTGATCTAAAAGATTAAAATTCCATTAACGCAAGTAAAAAAGGTACGCTTTGTGTTCAAAAAAGGCATATAAACATCTTTATCTACATTCATTGCATTTAGTGTCTTGTAAGTCGATATTTTGTTTCGTTCAAAAATACGCTATTTATTTTGTCTAAGTGAATTTTATAGAATCCTATTGAATATGGAAGGTCGTGCGAACGTTCAACTTTCGTCGAATTTGCCAAGAGATCTAGTGGTTAGAATTATTTCTTTAGTTGAGGATGGGCGGAGTCAGCGATATGTCGCTGCCTTAGTTGGAGTCAACCAGTCGACAGTATCTCGAGTTGTTGTACCATGAAACAGGAGGGTATGAGAGACGACCAGTACCAGGCCGGCCGCAAGCAATTACGCCAGTGGACCGTCGATTTTTGACTCTCCAAGCGCTACGTCGAAGACATGTTACTGCAACACAACTCCAGCAAGAGTTAGGTGCAACTCGAAATGTGCGGGTATCTTCGGAAACTGTTAGAGAAATCTTAAGACAGTCTGGAATAAGAGCTAGAGTGGCTGCCACTGCCCCTCGTCTCACCAGGGACCACCGTGTAGCACGATTAGAATTTGCAAGGGAACATGTTGAGTGGAACATTGATGACTGGGGCAACGTACTCTTTACAGATGAGTCAAGATTTTGCTTATACACATCAGATCGCCGAATACCTGTGTATAGACGAGATGGGGAGCGCTACGCCCAATTTAACATAAGACCTTCAACCAATTTCGGTGGAGGGTCCATTATGCTTTGGGGAGGAATATCTTTGAGGGGTCACACAGAATTGGTACTGCTTGACGGGGGTTCCATCACTGCTGATAGGTATATAAGAGACATTTTGGAGCCACATGTTGTCCCTTATATGCCATTTATCGGTGACAATGCTATCCTAATGCATGATAATGCACGTCCCCATGTAGCTAGGATAGTTACTGAATACCTTCAGGAGGTAAATATCAGAGTTTTGGACTGGCCCGCGTGCAGTCCAGACTTAAACCCAATTGAACATGTTTGGGACTATCTGTACAGAAGGGTTAGAGCTGGAAACATCCCTGCAACCGATCTCCAACATCTCCAACAACTCTTAACTGCAGAATGGGAGAATCTGGACCACGGGTATTTGGAGGCCTTGATTGGGAGCATGCCAGAACGTTGTCGGGATGTTATAAGAGCCAGAGGAGGCAATACAAGATTCTAAAATGATATTTTGTTATGTTAAATGGTTTTTTCTTTCGTAATGTTAAATTTCGAATTTTCCTTAATTTACATTTAGTTCAAAAATCTAAAAATTAGAAGTTGTTTTATGTTCTTTATTACATTTTTTCACAAAAATAGATTGAAATATTTCTAAAAAATGGATATCTACCGAAAAAAAAATTAGTTTCTATATTTAATATATAATAAATATAGTGATGCGATACTTTCTTGGCGGAGTGTATATACACATTAATCACATTAAATAGGTAGTTTTAAAAATTTCTGAATGTGCAAACAAAATATTATTATTTTGTTTAAATACTCAAGGTACTGTTATTTGAATAGAAGTTAAAAAATAAATGTGAACATTTTATCTGCAGTATGAAGCGGTAAAACGGTTCTATAGATAAACTACTTAAAAGCGATTTTACGCTATACCAATATCAATAATGGGCAACATTTTTCTATTTCTAAAAATGTAAAAAATCTTAATTTGAAAATGCTCAAAATATGTAATGGACCACTCCTCGGACCATTCTCTAAAAATAGGAAAAATAAAAATATTAACAGATCGCTACTCCATACAATTCAGTTTTGGAATGTACTCCAAAATATACCTAGACAATTTCTTTTAAATACTTGGAAGTTAGCTGTTAGCCGGAGGCCATTTTAATTATTTTTAAAATAATATAGCACTATAGCACATCCGCCAATAATAACTTACATACTAATGCAAAGCTTTAAACCGCTCTCACTAATATTTATATGCAGTAAAATCAAGAAACGTTCAGCAATCTTCAACTATTTGTCTGCTAAAAGCGTCAGAGGACAAAGAAGCTACCATTAAGAGGACAGTGAAGTCAACCGGCATTCCAAGGTCAACTTTCGTCGATTCCTTGACCAAGAGATTCACTGGAGAGGAAGAACAGATCTGAAAAAGGCACAATTAAAGTGTTTGGGAATGGTGATGCAGAATTAGTTCACAGGGAAGTGTATGAGACGTATGAGCTTAAGCAGATCCCGTCACTTGATTCTTTGCGAGAAAAGTTATTAGCAAATAGTCAATTCACTGCTAGTCGCGAAATATTGCGCCAATTCCTGAATAAAATTGGATTTCGATTTAAAAAAATGACAAGGGTATTTGCATTAGAGAGACCCAACGGCTAGTGGAGTAGAGACAAAAATATTTAATCCAAATTCATTAATTCCGTGCAGGCATAAAGTGTAAAAGGTATTAGTTAGACATGACCATCTATCGTGTGCCGGACTATAACTGATTTAGCCTAAAAATTACCTGATGATGTCTGATATGTAACCGAATTGAGTAAGGGGGGAAGTGGCGAGATTTCTCCATCACCCTATATAAATACGTCATTTTAATGGATGTAAAATCCATCCGAAGAGGATGATCTCTATAACTACACGATACACATTAAGCACTGATCTTTTCATTAGTCTGCCTGTTTACCATGCCTAACAATTACATGAGAATGATTTTTATGTATGATATATTAAGTAATTTGGACAATTGCTGAGAAGCTGCTTTAATCGACTATTTATCATGCGGGATGATACTAAAGCTGATTAATGATATGACAGATATAGGATTTAAGCTACATCAATTCGGCTGAATAAGTCCATTTGTTCGGTGTAAAGCGGGATTCATTTATCATTTGGTGCAAGTGGTGCAGAAAAAGGTTAGAGGACTAATTTTGATTCATAAATTGCACGCTTGGTAAATGTAATTCGATTTTAGATTTCGAAGATCCTCTGTTAAATAAAAAAGTGGTTTATGAATTATCGACTTGACCTAGATATCGAGACGTGTTATAGTGTAATAGAGAGACAAACGGCTGGTTTGAGCGCCCAATATAGAAAAATAATTTTAGAACAGGCAAATTTGTTTCCCCTTGATTTGAATTTCTCACAATTATGTAATTCTTTTAAAAATCAGCTCAGTGGTAACTGTTTTGGAGTATTTTACATCTAATATTCTGTTGTTAATTTCATATACGGTTAGTAACAACATTGTGGCATCCTTTGAGGATTTAATGTAAAATATTTAAATAAACTTCAATTACCAGGGCTGTATTTTTTATCCCATTGCCCTGAACTATTAGAATTGTGTATCCGATCAACCAAACGAGAACGCAAAGTAGAGAAATGAAAATTATTTTTTTTATCTAAGTTTAATTAAGGATTCTCAAACCGTTTGAATTTGCAAGTAGAAATATATAATACGTTTATGTATTGTTTAGCACTTTGCAAGTTTTCCAGCAAGGTAGTGGTATCGATGATAGAGTGTCATGATAGATAACATGTTTAAGTAAACTATAAGAAAGATAACGAAAATAACTAGTAAGAAAACGAAAATTCCTTATAATAATCTAATTAGGCCAACTAAATGTACTTAGTCCTGCATGAGAATCTATGTATGGGTATATCATTCAATTGTTTTGTTAGTTTTAAATTTTTTATATTGCCAATCCCTAGCATCTTATACATATTTTGACTATCGAACTAAAGACTATAAAAATTATAATTAGCAATATCTTTCCATATTGTGCTTAACAGCGTAGTTATTTTGTCACCATATTTTTTATGTTAAACCAAACAATAATTTAAAAGATTGATCATTAAAGTTTTCTACTATAATAAAAATATTCTTACCTAAAAAAATTCCTACAAGGCTTAATTTTTTTTATTGGAGCTTTTATTAAATTTTAACTAATTCTGATAGCATTTTCCTTCCTTATTTTAAGCAATATATTACTATATTTATCTACTCGAAATTGGAAGTTTTTGATTTGTTTTCAACGATTTTATGATGGAAACAAAAAGTCATGTATGTTTTGATTATAATATGGAGTTAATACATTCCCGGGCAATAACGCACAGGTGCCTCACGGCGAACACCTAGTCTACGTGCTTGACTCTGGTGTGTTCGTTACTTCAGCTCTAAATGCGGCAGTACAAGCTCACCCTTAGCGGGTGTTTTGGGTGAACGTTACGTTTTGACCATAGCGTAAAGTTTATGAGTGATACGTGTCTGGCGCAGAACGGAGTTTTTTGCTTTCGTTGTGTTGTTCCCGTGCAGTGCAGGCCTTGCATTATGAATACTTCCCCATCGAGTGTCAAAACACCTAATAAAATAAAATGTATTTCAATTGAATTTAGAAGTTCTTATGAGTACATAAATTAGGTAATACATATAAGTATATATAGGTATCTAGATTAATGTTATGGAAGAAGAGTGATTGTTTCAGTTTATTCTTAGACGCACCCGTTTGTCGATTAGCATATAGCACCAAGTTTCGAGTCATAGGCTCATGACGCATCGGGGTGTTATAACAAAAAAGTAAAAAATGGTTTTTAAACATAATTTATACGATAAAAATTACTATATATCTGAAATTAAACCGTTTTGATGTAATAATATAAACCGAGTGTGGGTAGCTCCTTCGGAATCAGAGTTAATCGCAACGTGTTAAAGTGGTTCATTTTGATTAACAAACTTTTCTATCAACCTTTTTATGACATGTATATTCATTATGCATGTATCGTCCATTTAATGTAAATGTTGGAAGAACTACGCTGGAATATTTAGTAAAAAAATTTGGATCACATGACGCAGATTGTTTGCAAGGCGTTTAGCAGCAAAGAGTGTCTTCAAAAAAAAAATAGGTAAAATGCATAATAGGAAATTATCTAAAACTCGGGAAAGCCTTTCAAAAATAAAAAACTTTATACGCTTTTTCTTGTAATAATAAATATATTTGTTATAATAAAGTTGTGTCTCATTAGTGCATTATGAAGTAAGTGTTATGGCGTCAATTAACAATGTTTATTGGTGTTTAGTAAGTACATATATAGGCATATTGATTAGTATATCGAAAGGCAATACCAAAAATAAACCAACATTTTGTAGAATTTTTAAACAAATACAGTGAGAATAATGAGTTTTGTTTTTGAAACTATATAATGGACAGATGAAAGCTCGTAAATAACGAAAAGTAAACCAAACCAACTTTAAAATGCAGTTAAGAGTAATAAGTGGCAATTAAATTAACATTGCTAATTTTCTAACTAGTGCGGAAACTGACACTTTTTTACACGCGCCTGCAATCGAATTAGCTATTTGGCTCACTAGGGTAGAATAAATAAAATTTTAAAAATTAGATACTTACCAAATTTTTATAAAAAATTAAAATTTAATTTAAAAAATGTACTAAAATGTGTAAAATAAAATTTAATTCCATTTGTTTATAAAGTCGACGTATAACTAACCGAGACAGTAACTAGACATTATGCTGGTAGTATATATAGACACTCAATACATATATATGTTTTTGCGATTAAGCAATTAGGGACTAGATTGGCGCCATTTTCATTAAGTTAAAGTTTCAAGATGAATTACAATATCATTTTCTACATTTTAGTGCATTTTTTGTAGACAGTCTCACTTTTTATAATTTTTTCATTATATAATATACCTATTTATATCCTTAACAAATATGATATTTGTTGTAATAACAAAAAATGATTTATGATTAGCTCTAGATTATCTTGATTTCAATCAGACGATGTCAAACAAAAAACTAGAATCAGACATTAAACTTTTATTATGCAGAGGTAACTGATTTTTGAAAATTGATTAATATGGATTTAGACCCTTGGCAGAGTAGGGCGTTAGAGCACAGTAACAATATTCCGTTAAATGTTCGCCGAATCGCATGGAATTATGTTATACAACATTGCAGAAATAGACTACATCCGCAAGAACAGATACAGAATAGATAATAATGATACGTAAAAAATTTAGTTATAGAGAATTGAAAACAATAATTACAGGTGATACCATCGACAAATCAAAACATATCATTAAAATCTTTTAAAATGTGTAACCCAAGCTACGAAAATGCAGCGAAAATAATTACCTCATTTGATAATATCTATAGAATAGGTATTTTTTGGAATCTCTGATAAATGTTATTTTCACTATAACAGCTTTAATAAAAGATTTTAAAAAATACTGGAATATTTATAATTTAAATTTATGAAAATTATTCAAGATGTATAAAATCAACATCACTATAAAAAAATATGCCCTCCAATAAAGTAAAAATAAATCAAGGGCTCTAATATTATACAAGAATGGGCCTCAATCACATACCTCTTCAGATTTGTGTATGTTATTTGGAAGATTATTTGTCATAATTAGCATTCTTTTATTATTATTGGTAAATAAAATTTGTAAAAAAATTGTACATATAAAAAATAGGAACAGAATGAAATAACCACCCTGTACTCAAAAAACAAACTAGAACAAGGAAAAGCTCACTAATCAATCATAGAGCTGGTGTCAAAAAGTCACACTCATAAATACCGACCGACAACCGTTATTCAACAAATGGCAGATTTACAAATCTTGTTTACTCAAAATTTATTACCAAAAAATATTTTGTTTGAAATGGTCTGTTATTTGCTATCAAAAAATATTATTAGCATAACTTTTTATTGATGACTGTTCACACATTATTACGTGCTGATTTTTAACCGACTTCAAAAAAAGATGGATGTTTTCAATTCGACTACGTATTTTTTATGTGTATGTATGTACACTTATAATTCCTAGAACAATTTGAATAGAATTTTTCTGAAAGTATTCGAGATGGTGAAATACCGCCATCTTAAATTTAATTTAATTAGGTATTTAACATATAAACTCCCGTATTCATTAAAGAGGTTTAAGTTTAGACCAGGTCTAACATACAGTTATAGGTTAAAAATAACATAAGCAACAATCAAAAAAATAATGTGTAACTTACAAAATAACTCTGACATAAGCAAGTTATTATAGTAATTAAATCCGGTGTAATTATTAAATATTTTTAGTGAATATGGGGTTGGCATTTAGTGTATACAGTGTTATTAAACAAAGTAATTTGTACATATTCTGAGGTACATCGCTCTTCTTGTCTACGGGGGTGGAGAAACTGTTTTGTCGTCAGATTATTTGTGTTATTGTAATAAATTTTAATCAATCCTGAAAATACTAAACAATTTTATTTTTTTGCACAACATATTTATTGAGTCAATAAATAAATTGTAGGGCGGAGGAAAAGGGGGTGGGAGAAGTGAAAAAGAGGTATGAAAGATTTTCAATTCTACTTATCATTTAAGTTTTTTTGTAAATTACATTGCCGCTCCACTACATATATACATAGATATATCTAGATAGCGCATTTTTAATATTAGTTAACGTGATTCTAGCAAAATGTTATATTCACTGCTTGTTAGGAATGTCAAATTTTTAACCTAGGTTTAAACCTAATCTCTGAAGCTGACATTCACAATAAAATTTACTCTATAAATAGGACTAACAAGGGAATTATGAAGTAGGAGTCAAATTATTAAAAACAACAAATAGAATTATATATATTATATATTAATTATAATTAAGGTATTAGTCATTAAGGCACATGTTATAACTTCTTTCTTTATAAAGGTGGAAAAAATGTTAAATATTATATTTCTTTATGGATTCATACATATTATCAGTTATAGTGCATACAAATTATCGAAAATTCTGAAAAAAATTGTGTTGTCTGAAAACTGCCTCAGTTTAATTTCTTTATCGTTTGAAAGTTAAAATAGCGCCTTCATTTTTTTTTAAACAACGAGGAAAATGGACGTATATGTTTCTGAGACAGCACGATCTTTTTTTGAATTTTTCTGGTTAATTTTTATATACGATTATGTATTCGGTGGAGAATTCACCAAATAAAAATTATGAACACTATTACCATTTATTTATTTATGCACACGTAAATCGGCGATTGACTAATTAAAACATGATTTTTATTTTAAATTCAGCCAAAATTTGATCCAAAAACAGTTGGATTAAGGTATTGGAATAAGTACACATATATTGCTATGAGCGCACATAGTGTACGAAATATTTTGCCCTTACTTCCTATATTTGAAAACTATAAATTGAAGTGTGGTATCATAGAAATTGTGGGAAGAAAAACCCATATTCACTTCAAAATGTTCAAAAATTTCAAATAGGGCTTTTCTCAAGTCCATGCAACTTTATGCATTGTCATTTATAAAAAATTATTTTGACATATGTAAAAAAAATGTTATTTTTATCATAACTTCTAAACTACTTAAAAGTTTTAAATACGACTTCCACAGTTTCATGCAATTTTTAGTGGCTTAATTTGCTTGAAAAAAATATTTTTACGTGTCGAAAAGGCTTTTGAACACTTTGTAACTTATAGTCAGACGCACGGATCTTGGGCTGCGACGTCTGCAGGGACCGGACGGTAAAAAGCATAACAATAAAAAACATATCGCTTTGTGTATATCTACTAGTTTATTCGACTCGTCGGAACCTTTAAAATTTTTGCCTGCGTAGTTTCTCTAGCCGACGACTTCTGCGTCATAATTAACAAACTACTTAAATTTTTTAAATACGGTTTTAGATTTTAATGTCGTATCTTGATTGTTTCGGCTTTTACTTAATGAAAATCTATAATAATAATTATTAAATAAAACAAACGTTTTCGATTTTCACTTGTATTTTGTCAAACATGACATATTTTTCGTTGGCAACGAAACATATGTCAGGTTTGACAAAATACAAATGAAAATCGAAAACGTTTGTTTTATTTAATAATTATTTTAATGTCGTAATTTATAACTTGACATATGTCAAGAAAAATTGTTATTTTACCGTAATTTCTGGATGGCTTGAAATATTTAAATATGGTTTTTACAGTTCAATGTACGTAAATTTTGTTGCCGAAATTTATTAACAAAAAAAAACGTTTTTGATATTTAAAAAAAAATGTTTTTCGCCGTAATTTCTGAATTGGCCTAAGTTTTCAATTCGGGTTTCATAGTTCAAGATGTGGTCTATTAAGGTGATTTAATTTAAACAAAAATGACATCTGTAAAAAAATTATTTTCACACTTCTGAAAATTTTCAGGTTCAGTTTTTACATTCAGTCTCCCTAACTTTTGAACAGCTAAATTTATTTAAATGAGATTTTTACAGTTAGATGTATCTCAACTTGTATATAAAATGGAATAGTAGGTGGAGAATGTTTATTTAAATAATAGCTGTTAGGTTATGGTTTACCTATAGCTTGCTATTTCACACTTTTTGGGATTTTCTTGATCCTTCAGTCGATCGGATCGAGTTACCCCAACATAAACCTAGTCAACGTCTTTTCGATTAAAGGTTACATGGATTTCCACTTTTATACTTAATATTCGTTTCTTCTTTTTCCCATTCGATTTTCCCCATTTTATAATCTAACATCCGACATAGAAATATGAAAATATAACGTATGGATTAGACTCTCCATCTGCTCCGAAAGCAGATCTGAAGCACAGCTTTATCTTTGCAAATCTCGAATAGAGACTTGTAATGGAATATATTTACCTGTCATATATTTTAAGAGTATATATAGCCAAAGGCAGACAAGCAGTTTATTTTGTAACCTTCGTTTAAATTTGAATTTAGAATATGTATTTCCATTCAGTGGCGGCGCGTGATGGAAACCTTGAATAATATGGGAATAAGAATAATTCTTTTAAATATTTTTTTAAAGGTACTCACAGTAAATTTAGTAAATATTAATGAAGTTGAAACTGTTACGAATATAAAAAAATTACACGTAGAGTATTTGTATCTACACAGGATCATTTACTTTGAGGGATATACAAAAAAAAACTAAAAAAATAATTAGGATAACCAAAGTTGGCTGTAGCCTCCGATTTAATTTTTCTTCCTAATTTCTACAAATATATTTAAAAAAAGTGGGCATGGTTCAACTTTAATTTTATTAAACAAAATATTCTGGTTTTCCTTCGTCAAGGTTATAAACATAATTCGTGTTGTACAATATAACTTTTTTAAGATATTGGTGTTTAAAAATCGACAGTTTCTGACTTTAACAGGAGGTAAGGCTTAAAAATAGGACAAAGGCAATTGTACATTTCTATCTAAGTTTTTGATTACCTTTTCTATGGTGTCGTTTTTCAACTCAATGTAACATTAAACTTTTTCTCACTTTTTTTTTGAGAAGTTGAAAAGCTTTTAGATTTGCTAAGACTAAAAATTAATGTCATAATAAAAATGATTAAACCCTTGGCTACAGAAGTGAATTTCTGTAACACAAGCACAAACCTGAGTCAAACTGACTCTTGGCGTTTGATTGCCTTTTAAAGCTGTGCAAAAATCTAAAAAGACCGCTATGAAAAATATTTTCTAGTATTTTATAAAAATATATATATTTTTTCTGCAGGTTGTTTAATATATTTTTCAAATGTAATTTCAGCAAATAGTTGTTGGATATGGCAAACTCACCGATTTCTTAGGTCAAATAAAATGATTTTCTTGAAAAGCTATTTTTTATGTTTTCTATAGATGTCGCTGTTTCTAATATGTCCTGCATTGCTAATTTTCCTGTCTAAGTCTAGAATTTGTCTTCTGGTAGCTTTTTCTGCTAAAAAAAGTAAAAGATACACTGGACATGTGCCCATATGCCTAAGAAAATTGCAATGGATCATCTTTATGGTCTTCAACCAGTATTATAACTTTTACAACATATTGACCTATTTCAGTTTAAAGGTATTCTAGAGGCGGCCAGTATAGGAGAGAAGAAACTTTTTAAAAATAGCAACCAGTTGGATTGGTAGAGTGTGTTTGACTCGCGTATGTACTTAAGGGTTAAAAGTTAAGACAGAAAGGTGCATTGTTTTAGTCGGTCCATTTAGGTCTTACAGTATTGCCATCATTATTAAAATTTCTCAAATGGCTATTCTATTTGCATCTCTTTGTGTTATATTGATCTAATCTTATGGTAATGCGGCAACCTAGCAGAGCCTTCTCTGAACAAAATAATGCCGCATTGTCCGTTCAACTTGACCGGGGTGACCCTGAGTTGTTTACAAAATAAGAAAATTTGCACATAAAAGCATTCAGAGTTGATTTTTTTGTATGTTATAAAAAAATAAAGTTAATATTTATTAAACAACGCATACATAGACTTTTATATAGTTAATAGTGTTAATACTAACTGTACACATCAGATACAAAAGACAAAAATCAAAAATGTATGACGTTTGCGCCAACCGATTTGCTTAGTGGTCATTCTTACATTATGCCCCAGCCTTCATCCTTCAATAGAAGAGAACTATCAACAGTTCATTTTATTGTAGTTAAGTTCGAGATGAAACTCCGAACGTCCTCAGCGTAAGCATTAAATTTTAATAAGATATTTTTATCCACATGAATAGAAATTTTTAAAAGTCGAAGAGAAAATTGCACGTTTCAATTTATTTTTATTTCTCTCGTAAGAAAAACATGACCCTCCGAAATTGTAGCAGGCCTTGCGTAGAGAGATTATGCTTAATCTGAATCCTAGGAGGAAGAGGTATGATAAATATAGAGGCACAGTATACCACACAAATTGAAATATTCAGTGAGTATTTCCACTCAAAATCGAAAAGCCCTTTACACCAGGCTTATATAAAAGCAGACAAGAACGACACTCTGAAACAGTGCAAAAAGTGATAATCCAGGACAAATACAATATATATGGTCTAAAAAAGCACTGTATGGTCAGGACATATATATATATATATATATATATATATATATACAGTATAAACTCACAACTCACGTACAGTTGGCTTAAAGAGGTCTTGTCTTTCCTGAAACAGAAAGATTTATATTAGCCATCCAAGACCAAGTAATTAAAACAATAAACCATCAAAGTTACATATTGAAGGAGAACAACTTAAATACAAATAAAACTGCAACATGTGTTCTGAAACTGTAGATCATATTATCTCAGGTTGCAGAGTATTAGCTGCAACAAAGTACATGACCAGACATAACAAAGCAGGTAAAATAATATATACAGCTCTCATACATAAGTATAAAATCGCCACAACCACTGAACTAAATTATAAATTCACACCGGCACAACTAATAGACTATAAAATATACAAGGACAACCCAATTAACTGACAAAACAATAGTAGCAAACAGACCAGATATAACACTAACAGATAAACCAAATGCAATCACATTGTGACTTGCAGTTGCAATTAGCCCCTGACTGAAATTCGGACTGTGACTTACAGTTGGCCCCTGACTTGAAATTAGCCCCTCCTTCTGCACTAAATAGCACACAAGAAAACGTCGAAATCAGAATTTGATAGCACCCAACAACACTCAGCCTTTTATAAAAAAAAGGCCGCACTAAAAAAATTTAATAAAAAAGTCACAATAGGGTCAAAAGTCATAATCATGATGTGCAAACTTGCGTAAGCACAAAATGTCAAATCCAGTATAACCAAAATATACAAAAGCCAAAATATCAAATATCAAAACCAAAAAAACTTAAATGGGTAGTAATAAACGTAACTAGCATAAATAAATATGTCATAATCAAAATAAAGAAAACTAAGTTTGGCGTCGCTAAGCGTCCAACAATTTAGTTATGAAATGCAAATTTGCATAAGTTCCAATATCTTAAATCCCAAATAATAAGGTAATTAGCTAAGAAAACCGATTCTAACTTAGCAATATGACTTGAAAAAACAAAATATAATCACATAATAAAATTTACTAAGAAAACCGCAATAACTTAACTAAAGATAATATAAGATAATATAGCTACACAAAATAAAGCCAAAAGGTAGAAAAGCTAAACCAATAATAATCATAAGCCAATAATAAAAGCAAAACATTAGTCAAAATCAGGGAGTGGAACTCGTCATCGTCGCGACCAGATTCAAAAAAAATAACCCATCGATTGATCTTGATTGATGAAAAGCCGAAGCTTTTAACGGTGTGGACATTTAATGGGCTTTTACCACTGACAGTTTCCCGCCGCGACCAAATTCTTAGGCCCGGGCCGCAGGGCACAAACTCCAGAAATATCCCATCGATGATCTTGGTTGATGGGAAGCCGAAGCTTTTAACGGTAATTTATAACGCTTTTACCACTTGATCTTCGCGCCGCGACCAAATTTTAAAAGAAAAAGAGCCGCAAATAAAACACACAAATGAAGTTAGAAATAAAATCTATGATCTTGGTTGATATAAAAGAAAAAAAAATTAACGGTGTGGACATTTAGTGGGCTTTTAAGGAAAAAAAGTTTCCAATAAGTGTCACCAAATCCAGCAGCCGCAGGGCACCTAACTTCAAAATATCCCATGATCTTGGTTGATGGGAAGCCGAGCTTTTAACGGTAATTTATAACGTTAAGTTGGAAAGCCCCTTGATCTTCGTCGGCACTTGCTTCCTCTTATACTTTAAAAGAAAAAGAGTGAGCTAAATAAAACACACAAATGAAGTTAAGAAAAAAAAATCTATTTATCTGTTACTGTATAAAAGAAAAAAAAATATAAACAATAAGTATCAGTTACGGTATAAAGGAAAAAAAGTAAACAATAAGTGTCACCAAATCCAGCAGCACCTAGCGCTCCTAACTTCAAACTAGGCCCGTGACATGGGATTAGTCCCGAGTCTTGAAGTTAAGTTTGTGGCTTGAAATTGTCTGTGACTTGCAGTTGCAATTAGCCCCTGACTGAAATTAGTTGGCCCCTGACTTGAAATTAGGACCGTGACTAACAGTTGGCCCCTGACTTGAACCCTATCGAATAGATTCACTCAGTTCAGAAAAGTGAAAAATGTGTTCCCCCAGCTTTTTTTCCGTCTAGAACTTTGGTTAATTAAGGTGGCGGAATACCATTGGCTAGAATATGTCAGGTGCTAACAACCTTGCCAAAAGAGCACATAGACGGAATAAAACAAGGATATGATTAACATGTTAGACAGGAAAAGCGACTCTCCATTGGTGGAGAAAGATACAGGAAATAATGCAGGAATACACTTGGCAACAGCGAAAAAGATGCCTGCGCTCTGGATATGAGGAAGTACCGGATGGAGGGTTCAGAGAATAAGTTAATATGGAAGTCTTAGCCGAATAGATCCGAAAAGTTCCGAGACGACGCAATAATAACATTGACAGAAACAACTAACCTGAAATTTAAAAGCAACGCCTAGGCGAAATGGAAACGTAAATAAACAAATAATATTTAATTAATTACTCTAGTACTAATGGAAAAGGACCACTCAAAAAGTCAAATATTAGTCTGGAGTAGAGTACCAAGGAGTCAAAAAAAAATGATGTGCTGATGCAGGAGTAGTTAAATGCCATAAAAAAGAAACGTAAGTTGAGTTTAATTTAATAGAATTTTCCCAACTGTATAAACTCATTATTTAACCATAAAACAGGAATTTATTCACACAATCATTAACTATTTATTTTAGGAAATGCATCAGACGCAGACGTAACGAAATTTCAGTTTATAATAGGCTCCAAGTAATTATGCAACTATGGACAAACAAAAGTCAATCTGAATTTCGGAACATCAAACATTGATAGAAATTATAAGAAGGCTGTAGTTTATATAGTCTCAGGAAAAAAAAAGGTAAGAATATTAATATTGAATCGAGAAATACCTTTGGTTTATTTATGTCTAACTATCTGTTACATATTCACAGCAAAAAGGACCACGAATAATAAAATGTAGTTTTAAGAGAAAATATTACGTGGTGTATATATAGTATCTATAGTCTAAAAATAATCCTATGTATATCTGAAAAGAAATATTTATCAAGGCAACCTTTTTTTTATACAAGTATTTACAGTTCAATATTAATACATAATATCGACTTTATATCAAAGAATTTATTGGGGTACTAATAATTGGTTTTTTTTTACAGCGACAGAAGAGTTATACAAAATACACGCTCGAATCTAAAAATGCAGCATATCTAGCCAAGGAAAACGAAAATCCCAAGACTTGTATAAAGGACTCGAAAACAGGTTTTCAAAATTAATAAAATTTAATTTATATCTACTCTGTAAAATATATGGGAAATAAATAGTTTGTCTAAAATGCTATTTGAAGTTTTTCTAAAGCAGTCCTGCTCAGTCCTTGCCATATAGTGATAAAGTTCTTATACGACAGCACACAGAACTAATAAAAATCAGTCCACTTCTTTTGGTGCAAGTATCCGTGATAAGCTTGGAACCCAACATTTGTTGAGAAATTGATTCTCAATTTCCATAATAAATAACATCTGTAAATTCGCCTTTACCCAAAATTCCCTTATACAAATATAGGCGTTTGGAAATAATAATATAATTATAATTTTAGGACTTGTATAAAGTATTCACCAGATAATTATACGTATATACATTGCTTATCAAAAAGTCCGCAGGATATAATTTTTTTAATTAAATATTTTAGAGTATATTTAACTACGGTGAAATTCTCTGCTTCCCAAAAAACCAAAAATCAAATAAAAAAATTGTCACGGTATACATAATATTTGACATAATTTTTTAATCATGGTTTTAAAAAAAGTTACAAAAAAATTGCTTCTATTTAGGTTTTGTCAATATGTACAGGGTGTTCCAGCGAGGACTGAACAGGGACCTATTTTCGACCTTCCTTGTATTTTGGAAAAATTCAAAATAGCCAATCGATGTATTTTTTCTTGTAGAATCCAAAAATATCATCGAAAAAATATTTGAACCAGAAACAAAAGAGTTACGCTATGCATCAGGTGTTTTTTAAATGGAATGTATCGTTTTTTATACGATTTGTGGAAAAAGTGATTTTTTTATGTCCGTTCTGATTAAAAGATTTGATTTTGCGATAGCTGTTTATATTACATTTTAATGTTTTACAAACTAAAATTTTAGCTTCACCAGTTTAAAATATACGATAGGTTGGTATAGGTGATCAAGGTAAAATGACGTTTGAATGCTTTGTCAATAAAAATTGACATTATTTTAATTATTGTCGAAGTCTTCACCTAAAAAATATATATTTGACTCTGATCGAAATGAAATACTCTTTGAACGAGAGACTACAGATTGTTATGCTATTTTACAAGTGCCAAGAAAATGCAAGAGAAGCAAGAAGAAGATTTATTGCAAATTTTCATAGAAATATATCCATCAATACAATTCTAAGGATAAAAAACCTATTTGAGGAAAATAAAACTTTACATGATAGAAAAAGAAATATACAAAGAAGAAGAAATCGAGACCAGGCCATTATAAATTATTTTCAAGTTAATCCAACCAAACCTATTTCGGATGCAGTTCGGGAAGTTCAGTACGGTGGCAGTGTAAGGCGCAGAAGAGTTACCCGAGGGACTGTTCACAGGACTCTGAAAATTCATAAATTTAGGCCTTTTCGTATCCTTCCACTTCAGCACCTAACACCGGCACAAAAAGAACTTCGCTTCCAATTTGTTTCTCAAATGGTAATTCGGCAAGAAAACGAAGACCCTGATTTATTCAAAAATATTGTGTGGACCGACGAAGCTACTTTCACAACATCGGGAGTATTCAACAGACATAATAGTCACCACTGGGCCGTTGAAAATCCAAAAAAGTTAAAGACTATTAAATTTCAAGGGAGGAATTCTATTCTATTCATTCATTCATAAAAAACAATAAAATTTTGGGACCAATATTTTTTAACGGGACTTTAAATGGGCACAGATATTATGAGTTTTTAGAAAACGAAATTGAAAATTTTTTGGAAGACTTACCATTGGCAGAATATCAGAATTTAATTTGGCAACATGATGGGGCGCCTCCTCATGCCGTGCATGATGTGGTTCAATTTTTAAATCGGCGCCATAACGAATGGATAGGGCGAAATGGAACATATGCTTGGCTGCCCAATAGCCCCGACCTCTCAGTTTTGGATACATTTCTTTGGGGCCATTTGAAGAACGTCGTATACAGACAACGAAACGAAAATATTCAACAGATCATGGGAAAAATTGTCGATGAAATAAACCGCCTTAACCAGGAAAATCATATTGTAACAGCAAGTTTAGAAAGGCTACAAAGGGGTTATCGATGTTGTTTCGAGAAAAACGGCGGTCACATTGAAAACTTATGTTATTAGTAGTTTTATTTTATTATTTAATAATTATTTTTTATTGAATTTCTTTTTCTATCATGTAAAGTTTTATTTTCCTCAAATAGGTTTTTTATCCTTAGAATTGTATTGATGGATATATTTCTATGAAAATTTGCAATAAATCTTCTTCTTGCTTCTCTTGCATTTTCTTGGCACACACAAAATAGCATAACAATCTGTAGTCTCTCGTCCAAAGAATATTTCATTTCGATCAAAGTCAAATATATATTTTTTAGGTAGACTTCGACAATAATTAAAATAATGTCAATTTTTATTGACAAAGCATTCAAACGTCATTTTACCTTGATCATCTATACCAACCTATCGTATATTTTAAACAGGTGAAGCTAAAATTTTAGTTTGTAAAACATTAAAATGTAATATAAACAGCTATCGCAAAATCAAATCTTTTAATCAGAACGGACATAAAAAAAATCACTCTTTCCAAAAATCGTATAAAAAACGATACATTCCATTTAAAAAACACCTGATGCATAGCGTAACTCTTTTGTTTCTGGTTCAAATATTTTTTCGATGACATTTTTGGATTCTACAAGAAAAAATACATCGATTGGCTATTTTGAATTTTTCCAAAATACAAGGAAGGTCGAAAATAGGTCCCTGTTCAGTCCTCGCTGGAACACCCTGTGCATTTTTAGACAAACATTTAAATACAAATTCTTTTAGCATTTTTCTTTAAAAAAAAACCAGGAAATTTTCTCGTACTCAACCAATCGAAAATGTCTGCGATAGTAATTATGTCAAAAATCTTAAAATTATAATATACACTATAAATTGAGAACTATTATTCTTTATTATTTTTATTATATTAAGGTTCAGTGAGCTGAGAACCTTGGTGCAAAGTTTATTGAATATCTTAAATTGAAACGCCAATAAAATTATTCATTTTATTTTATCAAAAATATTGTTATTTTTTAATTAAAGTCAATTATTAATTAATGAACAACTATATATAAATAATTCACCCAAAGCGAATCTGCAAAATCTTCAAGATATAAAGAAAACGTCGGTAGGCCAAGAAAAATAACAAAAACGTAAAGCATTGACATACTAAAAAATTGAGATGACTTTTTAATGCCCTATTGAAACATAATAATTTTATAAAGCTATTATTATTGACGTTCAAAGAGATGCTAAATTAATATTATAATTATTTTAAGAAACGGTGTCTAATACTGTAAGTAGATTTTCGATTAAGTTTAAAAAAAAACGGGTATCAAGTTACATAATTAAAAAAAATAAATGGTTACCCGGCCAGGAAGCAGTTAAATGTGTGTCTCGAAAACTATAGACTGTGGGCATTTATTAGCTTGTCTAAAAACACAAATGTATCAACCATGAGAATTAGCGAAATATTAAAAAAGAATGGATTTCAATCATACCGAAATTCATTAGCAGTTTGGAAGAACTATAAGGCTTTTTGTGAGTTCAAGTTTGTGGACTGATGAGATCACATTTTCATCGAATAGAGTTGTTTTTTCCAAAAATTGAAGATGGTAGGTGGGAAAAAAACCCAATTTTGTAATAGAGCGCAGAAACCAACATTTATTTAAAAACAATGTCTAGTGCGGTTTAATAACTAGGCAATAAAAGAATTGGCCTTTTTTCTTTAGAGAAAATTTGAATTCAGATGAATGAACTTTGCAGTCTTTTTGGTGATATTAACCTATAACATCGACAAGTTTTATATTACTAGGAAACTGGGACATCTTGATATTATTGTTATTAAAGACTACAATAGAACGCCATTATCTGCATTTTTTAATATGTCCTGCATGACGATTATGTTATTTGCCATGAAATCCCGTTAAAAAAAACGTTTTCAATATTTTGCAGAGGTTATTCATATTTTAAACTATATTTGGGTTAAATTTTGATATTTAGTTATTCTGATATTTTACAATTGACTTTAATTAAATAGCTACAATAGTTAATAAATAAAAACCAATAAAGGAAATACTTTTAATTGGCGTTCACAATTTAAGAAATTAAATAAACTTTACACCAAGTTTGTCAGCACAACGAACCTCAATATATTAAAAAAAAATAAGAGTCCAAAATAAAATGTGATTATTTTATTTTTAAAATTTTTGACACCTACTTATTGTTGCAGATAATTTGGTTTGTAAAAGGACGATACAATTTGTAGGAATTTTGATTTTTTAAGCAAAAAGGGTAAATAATTTTTTCCGAATTTTGATTTAAACATTAGCAGGTCAATCTAAAATCTAATTAGGAACAAATTTTTCCTACAGCTTTTTTTTTTAAACAATGACCATAAATTCCAATTTTGGCGTTTTTTAGAAAATAACACCAAATTTGACATATGCCGGAAGTCACCTAACAGTTTATTTTTGTTTCATTTTTGGTCTTTAGACGTGCTGAGATGACCACCGTATGTGGTGCGAACTTTTTGGTAAGCACTGTATATAATCTGTTGTATATTTTTCTAAGCAGTTAAAATATTCAAGTAAACCACTCACCATGTATCCGTTGTATCCGCCCCTGGAATTTACCTTTACAGACCTCCAGCCAGGCATCGCCTGTCGTTGATCTTGAAAATTGCCTATTAAATCGGTAAAGTGACTCTGGACTAGGGACGTGTATTATATATCGATAGCTTATCGACCTATCAAATACCAATGGGTAAATAAAAAAAAATCGATATGTTGATAGTTATCTGATAAGTACCGATAGTTTTCCAATAATATCGATAAGTATCCGAGAATGTCAATAATTATTAAATGTTTTACATATTTATGAAGGTGACATTTTTCTTTGCTCCCTGATCATTGCTCTCATTGCCCCTCTAGAAGTACCTGCCAAAACCGCCTTTAGTTGTAATTATCGATAGGCAGCAATAAACTATCGATAACTAAAATGTATGAATATTTTGTACCTATCGCCTATCGATAAATAAAATCGGCTATCGTCCATCCTTACTCGATAAATGTTTAATCATGCTACTTTGAAATGTTTTGTATCGTATTTTATTTTCGCTATTAACTGAGCGACGATCAGCTGACATAACAAACGAGATGGCGGCATGTAATGTAAACATTATGAGCAATAATTATACAATATAATAATACACCAGAGCAACAATAGATTTTTTTAATCTTTTTTTTAATACAAAAAAAAGAATATATTATACAAAAAAATAATTGTAAAATAATAAATTATTATTTGCTGCGTTCGAAATCTCTAAAAACCGAAACCATTGCTATTATTTGAGCGCTACTTTGATGATCGATAGACAACGAGCGATCAGGCGGGTGAACGCGGCCAATAAATTATTATAAAAAGAAAAAGAACCGACTCTGATAGCTTAGGGTCAAGATTAAAAGATATGCCTACTAACTGTACAGAAAAGATCAAAAATAAGATAGCATATTTATTACTTTATGCTAAACCTTCTTACAAATACCAGGTTAATAAACACCAACCTGTTTCTGAAAGAAAAATCTTTGTTTTTTGTGAGGTTATCACAAATCTATTTGTAGATATAGGGCTTATCTTATTTACATAATTAAACTGTTTTCTACTTCAGTGCTGGTCACTTTCTGCATCAATTTTCATCCCAAATCGTAATCAATACTTAAATATTTATCTAGTTAAGTGAATGGTAAACCTAATGTTTACAATTGGATTTGTATTTATACCCCATAATAGATGAAATAAGATTTCATTATTAAATATATTTATTAATTTATAAGAAGGTTTCACATGGAGTAATTTATGTCGATAATATCAAAACACACAATCTCCACTTAAAAAATAAGTTAAGTCGTGATTCCGGTAGTTTTAGTGTAAAGTTATAATGTTAAGTTCGTGGAGATCTAAACCTACAATATCTCACTTCCCTTTTTCATAATTTAAGCATTGTTCTACTTACTATTGACATTGAGATGACCGCTTATGTTTTTGATTATTAGTAATGGAGTTATTAGTTTATAAATATGTTGTTATTGTATTATTAAAAAACACTATGGGTATTAACGAAGTTTTAAAGAATTGTATTAGATCGAGAGTGACGAAATCGAAAAGGAGGCTGTAACACGCTAATATTCAAAAAAGTTCCCCAAGCTTAGCATTTAAGATACTTACATTTTGTTGTTAAAATTTATCTTTTAAAGAAATAGAATATAGAAAATTTAATTTTCCTAGTGAGTAGCAAAACTCATAAAATCTCACAGTTTTAGTAACAAAACTGAAAATATGCAGGAAAAAGTTGCGAAACTAATAATCTCCAAAAGATTTTTTTAAATTCGTTTAGTGTGGAAATTGTCAATTTTGAAATATATTAATCCTTAATTTTTTTTAATCTGCTAGCATGTGCGTCTCCAAAACGATTTTAGTTAGAGGTAAATTTACTTTATTATTTTTCGCCATTAATTACAAATTCAAGTGTTTTTATTAAATTTTTTCTCTTCCTCGACGTTTCGGCAAAAAAGTTCTAGCCTTAGTTTAATACTTTAATAACAGAGACGAAAGCAATTTTACAAATAACATTCCAATGTTCCAATATAAAACATTTCTTTATCCCATCGACGTGTCTCAAAACCTTTGCCATGAACTTAGTTTTGGAACATGGTGGGACCCTCGCAAATAGCAAGTTTTAAAGCTAGTGGTAGAAGATGAGATAATACGTCGAGCTATTAAAGATATTGAGCGGTACATTGACATTTTACCTAATTTGAAAAAAGCTATATGAAAATGCATAAACTATATTAGGTAGGCACATTATCTAACGTTCATCTTGATTTAACTACAGGCTTTAAGTTACAAACACCTCTAACTTTTCTATCGTAATTTTTGATAATTCATCACTTAACTACAACTTACGGTTAAGCAAGTAGAATTATTAGAAACTGTTCTTTTTTGCGACCTTTATGAAAACTTTCAAAACTACACTCAGCAAGGTCTGAAAATTACTAGTTTCGCATGGCGTATTCTGTTCATACACTGATATATTGTAGTCGGTTACCCGATTCCTTTCGTTTATATTCTATTTTTACTTTCCTCGTAAAAGGAAAGTATTGTAATTGTAAAAAAACCACCCTCGAGTTTTTTTCAGATCTTTACGTTTCAGGGTCCTTAGATGCCGAAAAACATGTTTTCTCAATTCCATCAGTCTGTCTGTCTGTCTGTTCGCGGCATAGCTAAAAAGTACTCACCCGATTGACTTCAACTTTTGGTCAAAAATTAAGGGTTATATGGGGATGACCTGGTAATATTTTGATAACAATCTAATATTTCGGAAAGAAATGGCGGCCTAGTGAAGTATTGAAATCTTATTATTAAAAAACTGGTTATCGAATTTATCTGAAATTTTGCACAAATATCGAAGCATTAGTAAAATATTGATACGAATCCAAGATGGTGGAACAAAATGGCTGCCAAATAAAATGTTTGTAATCGTGAAGAGAATCACCCTGTCAAGTTTCACATATCTACACGTTCCTAGATGTCAAAAAAAATATTATTTATCAATTCTGTCAGTCCGTCTGACGGTCTGTCTGTCAGCTTGAGGCATAGCTTAAAAACTACTTACCAAATTTACTTCAAATTTTAGTCAAAAATTAAGGGTTATATTATATTATATATAAAAATCCAATTTGGCGAAACAATGTTAAAAAAAGTATTACTAAAAAATTAATTATCCAATTTACCTTAAATTTGGCAAAAAAAATCATGTATTATATAGAAAAGAACTGGTAACATTTTGATATGAATCCAAGAGAGCAAAACAAAATACAGGCCTAATAAAATATTTAAAAAATCAGCCTGAAAATACTATTTATTAAATTAATTTTAATTTTTGTGCTAGAATTAAGTATGATATAGAGATAAATTGGTAAACAAAATGGAAGTCAAATACATTTTTTAAAAAATCAACGTAAAAAATCTTGTTTAATTGACTTTAAATTTTGCAGAAAAATTAAATGTTAAAATGGAATAAACTGGTACAAATTCAACATAACGTAACAAAATCGCCGTATGTGTCTATGTAAAAATTATTTACTGAATTTATTTTCAATTATGCCCAAAATGAAGTGTGGCATTGGGAGAAAAAAACTGGTAAAATATTGGTAGGAATACAATATGATGGAACAATAAAAACATTTGAAAATACACTATATGTAACACATATACAGCGTGTTAATTAATGTCGTGGAAATTTAAACTCTTTGTTCATTTCTTTAGGTCTTTTGCATTTTGCATTATTCTCGTATCTATCACAGTTTTCAACTTATTTGCAATAATTGCCATAGATGCAAATTAAGTGTAGGCTAAGTAATGAAACTGGAAAAAAAGGTATTGTTTGAATTGTTATGAAGCCAGACGACTCTATGAACAGAAATATCCAAATGGCATGGAGCCCAATAGGCAAACATTTGCAAAGGTCATAATCGGCTATGTGAAAATGGATCATTCAAGAAATCCACTCATTTAGCAGGAGCAAACAGTACGGTTAGGACTCCTGAAGTCGAGGAAGCAGTCCTGAGTGCAGTAGAAAATGATCCTGCTACCAGTACGAGGAAAATTGCAGCAACACTTAATATTTCATTTGTGCTTGTATGGAAAATTTTATTAGACAACTTAATGTAGCCTTACCACATTCAAAGAGTTCAAGCTCTTCTCCCACGTGGCTTTCCACTCCGTTTAAATTTTTGCCAGTGGTTCTGTAAATGCTAGCCCAAAATCCATTATTTGGAAACACGATTTTATTTAGCGATGAGGCAAATTTTTCTAGGAATGCCACACGTAATTTTTATAACAATCATTTTTGGGCAGAAGAGAATCCGCATTCGATACATGAAAATAATTTCCAGCAACAATTTTCAGTAAATGTGTGGGCAGGCATTATTGGAGATTATTTGATGGGTCTATTTTTCCTGCCAGCAAGGCTAAACGGACGATATTATCGATATTTTTTCAAGACGAACTCCCGGTATTGCTAGAAGACGTGCCAATTCTTCTTAGAAATCAAATGTGGTTCATGCACGATGGTGCACCAGCACATTTTAGCATAGAGGTGAAGGAGTTCCTAAATAATAATTTAAACAACCCTTGGATAGGGCGAGGGGGACCTCAGCCATGGCCCCCAAGATCTCCAGATCTGAATAGCCTGGATTTCTTTTTCTGGGGACACCTGAAAACATTAGTGTATTAGACCCCAATCCAGACAGAAGAAAATTTTAGAAACAGAATAATAGCTTCATGCGACATCATTCGCAATACTCCTGGAATATTTGAGAGAGTCCGTCAGTCCATGAGGCGAATACCTGATTCTTGCATTCTAGCAAGAGGCGGACATTTCAACAACTTTTGTAATTTTGTTTTATTTTTAATTTAACTGTAATAATTTTATCTGATTGTTCATTATCATGTCGGTTGATTTAAAATAAAACTCGTTTCTTAATTTTTTGTTTAATTTCGCCTACATGCCATCGATGCAATGCATCGATTATTGCAAATAAGTCGAAAACTGTGATAGATACGAGAATAATGCAAAATACGAAAGAGCTAAAGAAATGAACAAAGGGTTTAAATTTTATATCAGAATTCATACTGGGTGCTCCAAAAAAAAGTTCCGCAAGATAAACTTGTAGGTGGTGCAAAAAAATGTAACACCCTGTATACTACCATCCACGATTTTGATATTTTATCGTAGAGGTTCTTAAAAGTAATTCTTAAAAGTAATACATGTTCTAAATTTGAGCTAATTGTCTCAGAAGGAACTGGAAAAAAACGCAAAAAACGAGAAAAAAATTGAAACTTTGACACCCTGTATAACGATAATGGTGCGTTTTTGACCATGTATATATTGGCATTTTTTTCCTATTTTTTTTCCCTAACTAAATTGGGTCACACTCCACTATTCCTAAGAAATGGAAAGAAAATAATAACGAGGGAAGTTCCGGGTAAAAGAAATTTACCAATTTTTTAATTTGTATCAAGTATTTAAAATTAGTGATAGTGAATTTCAGTGTGCGCCCCCAAATGCAGGGGTAAAAAAGTATAGTTTATAGCACGTTTGGATCTTTCACACTTGTGTGTGACTTACCAAACTATCATATTCAAGTGTTTTTATATAACTTTATTATAGAATAATATAATAATAAACAGTTGCACCAACATTCAAAAAAGCATTCTTATCTATAAAAAAAATGGTAATATACGTATTTAAATTAAAATTATATAAAACATTAGTCAAATGACTACTTGCTACTATATTAACTTGAAAACTAATATACTTATTTTGGCAATTTCCCATCAGATGAAATATACATTAAAGATCAATTTTCTTTGCAGAAAACGCGAAGGCAAGATGAGGAGAAAATGACTGTAATATATTGTTGTAGTCTGGTAATTCCATCTAATGACGATTTAACGGCTTTGCGGGGATATTTTGGCGATACAAAAACGTGATTAGTCAATTAAATGGAGTTGTGAGCAAATCTGAACTACATACGAACCGAAGTCAGGAGACGTTGCTTTTTAACTAACATTGAAATATGGTTTATAGTAATAAATTTCATGTCGCAACTACTGCAAAACTCGGAAATAACTACTTAGGTACGTTGTACCAGAAGAACATGTTTACAATGTATTGAAAGAAGCAAAAATAAATAAAACCTTCGAAGACTGAACTAAATAGAATTAACAACAAACAAATTTAGTTGTATCCCACTAAACTATAAGGTGAAGGACTGGGTTGCAACATTTGATTTTGATTTTATGAAGAAGCTTCTAGTTTATTATTATAGTTTTTTTTTTCTCTATTGTAAAGAGTCGTATATGAGTTACCATAATTTTTGGAATGAACCGGCAACATCGCAATTAGTCGGCGTATATAACACCATGGCAACCATTGGATTAACGAATCAGATTACGAATCTATCTATCAGTGTTGACAAATGAAATGTTAGGTTAATTTAAAAAGTCTATAATTCTTGCAAGATTTTAATAAGTTGTGTATTTCTCTTAAGGAGCGGAAGTTTTGAACTCTGTGGTAGCAATATGGAGGTATATCTGCAAACACAATGCAAATGCCGTAAACGTTTAACGTAAAACCTAACCAACAAAAACGAAATTTAAAAACGAAGTAGATAATTGTGATGGAAAAATGGTTGATAATTTTGACTTTGGATCTAACTAACCATGTATAACCTCTTTCAATAAAATATATAACAAAACACCAAAAAAAAACACATAAAGAAAAATGACGTTTGACATAAATCTAAATCTAAACGTAAAAGTTTTGCGTCAAAGAAGTTGTAATACGGCAATACGGGGAAATACCAAAGGCGTGTCGAATGTTTAAGGATGTGCTTCCATTGTGATGAAATCTAGGAACTTAAAAGAAAAACAGAGACTAGAATAATGACCTTGATACTGAATAGTTCTGTGGTCGGTTCATGGGCAGTTATTAATTTATTTAAAACTGTATACCCTTATACCAAGGATTAAAAACATTTTTTATATTTTTTGTGGCTAACAATAATATTATTTATTTTTCAAATAGCAGTAGATTTTATCCTAAAAGCCGTAGAGCAGTAGAGAAACGTACAAAGCTGTACATCTGGCAACACCGCTACCTATTCCCACCCAAAAACCAAAAAAATTCGATGTTGCCGTGTTGACAGAAATCATGAAATATTACCACTAATAACAGGCAGATAAATTTCTGTATAAAGCAGAAAATCACAGTTTTTCTCGTAAACATTCTATCTCCGATATGTTAAATGTTACGTTAATATATAGAAACATACCAGCAAATTTCCAAATATATTAACAAATTTAGGTGGACAGAAGTGTCTATAGTCGGTAGCTGATTCCATCTAGTTCAATGTTCGAAGAAAAAAAGAATATTTTATTTAAGCCAACTTAAAACCAATTTGAATAATTAATGTATGTGTACATGTACATAATAGAAAATCGGTAATGCCTGGTTGTTTATAGCGGTTCATCAAAGTTGTTTGCTGCAAAAAATCGTTTTTCATTGTTATTCCTTTAAAGACACAATATCATTTTAACGACAAGATAAACGGTATCTGGTAAATGGTAATACCATTCACATAAATCGTTGATGATATCTTGACGACATTTCAGTTCTTCACTTCAAATCTTCGAAATTTTTGTTCCAAAAACTAGCAGATTTGACGCCAAGAATTGTTTATTCAGATCCACACACACATATATTGATATCAGCAAATTTAGAAATTTAGTCGCCCTCCTCAAAACAAAAGCTGATGAATATCAATCAAAAAAGTCAAGGGTATTAACTAAAACCGATATTACAATATTCTTTCTAGAAGGGGATGACAAAAAATACTTATTTATGAAGTAAGAAAGTAGCATTGATTGTTGGGATTGCAAGCGAGAGGAGTTAACAAATTTGTTGTTAGAAAATGTCAAGGATGAAGGGCGATCTTTTCATTTTTTTTTTACCTACAACGAAAAGGAAAATAGCCAGGGAATTCTATGTAACATCTGGAAATATTCAAGAGATAGAGACGGTTCAACTAGTTCGAAAATACATTATTCTTCGCCCATGTAACATCGAGCATGGTAGGTTTTTCATCCAATTTCGAAATGGTGTGTGTATGAAGCAACCGGCAGGCATCATCAATCAATTCTTTTGGATTCTGGCCAAAACAAAACGAAATGCTTTGTATCTCAAACTTGAACATCCAGAAGAATATAAGGGGCATTGCTTCCAAAGATCATCAGCATCCAAAATCCTAGGTGAAACGGGAGAAAGTTTGGACGAGACCCGAAAAAAAATTAAACAAAGCCATCAGACGACCAGTTTAAATAATGAAAACAATGTATTGACTACAAATTTAGCAAACGTGGCTGCTTCTTCAGGAATTTATTTGAAAGATTCCAAAGGTTGTACTATTGATATTTATAACAAATAATTTTTCATGTTTTATAGTTTTTAACAAAATGATTTATAAAAATCTTTTTCGCTTTTCCTATATTACAAAAAAAGAATGAATGAGTGAAAATACATTCGATAATAAAAAGCGGTGCGGTGTGAAGCTCTTAACTCACGCAAAATATGTGTGTTAAAAGCTTCTTAACTCACGGACGTAGATAAGTATTTTTACGATACTAACGTTTTAAACACTTTATTAGGCCGTCATTTTATTTCCCCATACTGGATTTGTCCCAAAAGGTCATCAGTTTATTTCCATATTTATTTTATTCCACGTACACCAACGTCACAACAAAAACACTATGATCCATGTCTGGTACATGTCCTGCAAGTCATACGGCTATGGCGGCTTTATGAAATCTAAAAAGCGCGAAACCGCAATTTGATTGACAAAAAAGGATTATTGTGCCTGCAAAGTTACTTGATATGTTCCAGACAGGGATCATGGTTTTCATGTTGTGACGCTAATGTACTTGGAATAAAACATATTAACATTATTGCTCCCTACGAAAGCCAGGAATCAACAATATGCAGGTGGTGGTATTAGCCAGCGAAGTAGGAGATTCTATTTCGCGTACGTTTTTTAAATGTGCAGCAAAAAATCTGATAAAAATGGGAAAAATCTATTTCGGCATCGAGGGATCCTAAACGTGAAAATACAATGATTATGTTCAAGAAAATATACAATGTGGAAATAAAACGCTTCCTAATTTTTTTCTCTGTGAAATTCACGTGGTGGACGACGTTCCACAGTTAGTAGGTATACAAGTCTATATAAAACCTGTATATCTTATTTCTGTTCTCCGATAAAATATCTCAATAAATAAGCAATAATTAAGATGTTAATTACATATGGGAAAAAGGTTCGAAGCAGTGATAAGTTTGATTAATAATTTATCGGTTTTCGTTATTGATGATTAGTAATTTTAGGTAGTATTTTAAGTATTTGTATTTAATAAATGAGCTACATTCTAGTAATTACAAAGATGCTGAAAGTCTAAAAAGTTTTAAAAAAAATTGATTAAAAAGCATTTTAAATAAAAACTTTCCTTAAAATTAACAAAAAAAATATATTACAATAATCAAAAACTTATTACGTCTCAAGGCTTTTTTCAGTAAACTATTTAAGCCTGTATCGTACCAGATAATGCTGAGATCATATTTTCTTCTGTGGATTTTAATAAAAGCTTGCCATAAAAAAGTTTTTTTTTACATTATTTAATTATGAGTGTCGTTATTTTCTATAGTTGTTTAATTTCTATGCATGGATAAAAATTAAATTAGCACACAGTTCATGAAAACTTTCATTGTACATTTCTAGAACCAAAACAATTAACAATAGCACCTCTTATTTTTTAACAATAAGGTAGTGACTTATACAAACGTAAAACAATATATTTCATAACAGCAGATGTCAACGACACACAGCGTTGAACAGTCAAACACAGTTATCACATGTATTTATTTAATGTAAACTCCCTGAGGACAATAGAGCTCTATAGAGTCTTTGTACTAACGCTCTATTGTTTCCCATGACTTTGTCTATTTTTAGCGACCTCACAATATTACAAACAAATTTAATAAAACTGATTGTTGTACTGAGATTTAGTGCATATATTCAATTTGAACGCGCTCTTCCAAACTTTTTTTATGTGAAAAATAGATAAATTTGCGTTTACTTCACATGGAATTTCCATCCTAAGGAATTTCACCACTTGCAGATAAAACAGTTGGAAAATGCATGGTATAGTTATTTACTAATAACTTTTTGTACATTATATAAATTTAAAAATATTTTACTTCTCTAAATAAAAGAAAGGTAAAGAAATAAGTAAAGTTTTTCTAACAAAACTTTCGTAATAATGAAACAAGCTTACGACGATATATTAGAATAATTTATATAATAAGTACACCAACCAACTTCACTCTGTTATCCTGCGGGAACTGTTCCAGCCGGTCACCACATTTCTGAACTAGAACTGCATGATTATCTGAGCAGATGACGATGTCCTCATCTACGCCTTCTGACTTTCTTCATCGGTGTTACCATGCAGGTCGTGTGTTCCTCAAGCTGAATTACCGTTGGACACTTTCCCAAGGACAAACCGGACTCGGTTTTGCCAGTCTTTACATATACACCGGTATTAGAGGATTTCAATAATGTCATACGTGATCCACCTATAGTTAGACATCGCGATCTATGTTTCTACAATATGTGAGATCCTTACATGACCCATAACCTTCCATCTGGCCTGGCCCGTCTTTTTTTCTGCATCTCTCATTCGCCGATGAGCTGCCATTGCCTTCATTCTGAATGAAAGTTGCTAAAGATGACAGCTCCAGCAAGTTATCCAAAAGTACTGACGGTGTCGTTCTCATTGCTCAGGTTATGGCTAGACTGGTCAGTCTTTGCTTGCCACAGAGGGCCATCATACTATCGAGCCATATGAAATCCTGGGTCTTATGACTGCATGTACATAAGTAAAGTGGGAGGCAGCTGTATTGAGGGTACCCGCACCCAGATGTCTCTGACATCTTCTGACATCCGGCACGACGCTGCGCTCTTGTCGTATACCTACCGTCACCGAATCTGGCGCGATGTATAAGAACATCGCGCCAGATTCGGTTTGACGCTCCTGGCCGTGCGCGAGTAACGCAGATGATGCTAGTTCGCAACCTACTTAGTTGTTGCTAAATAACTATATGCAGAAATAACTGTGTTATTGGTGTGCTGTTGAATTCGTTATGAGAGAAAAAATTCCGACTAAAGGCATATTTATCAATTTTTTATTTGGTTTTCATTTATTCTTAATGTATTTTTATTCTATTATTTTTAAATTTTTCTAATCTAAATTTTGTTATCTAAAGCAAATTCTGTCGGGATATACCTCGTACCAGAGGTCGTCGGAAAACACTGTGTTATTAGCCTTAAAATACCCTTAATACCTTAATAACACTAACGTCTTTATAAATGATAGGGGTGTGAATAATAATTGTTTACTTTATGCTGATTGCATTGTTGATATTTGAAACTGCCTCTTGATATCAACAGTTTGATGCAATGTTTTGTTATTTATCATATAATTATCAAATGCGTCGTGAAAAGAGTAAAATATAGACTTTAATATTCCTAGGATTAAAAATTGATGGGTCTTATCCAGCTTTTCATACTTCCCGACCAAGTCTACTTTTACAATTTACCTAGGACATCCTTGAGGAAAAATATTTTTGCTCTCACTCCTGTACAATTTAGTAAATATAAAAATATGGGCTTGTAATCTAGTATCCCAGGTTTCCTTTCAAGTACCCGCTACATCAACTAAAGTCGAACGCGGTCTTATCGTGCGGGTCCAAAGGTCACCAACATTATGAATCAAATCAGAAAACACAGTGAATACCAAAATGTTGTGTGATTCTTTTATTGAGCTATTAAATCTCGATGGGCTATTTACAAATATACAGGGTGAAAGAAAATAGTTTTTTTATTATATTACGCAATGTTATTAAGATAGTCACATAACATTATTTTATATATTAAATGCCGAGGGGTTAAATAAGAAAATTCGCTAAATATGTATTTGGTTAAAATTTTTCGGTTGGCAAAAACAAAAATACACAAAATGGCAAGCGCCTTAATAAAGTTGGAAGGCGGTTCGAATCAGTGAACAATCAGGATATGTTCTGTTTATACAGCCACTTAATGAAAGTGATATTTTTTATCAATTACCAAAAATTATGAGCCCCGCTTGACATAAAAATCTAACCACTTATCCAGCGTCATTTATTTAAATGCGGGCCACCCCTGTGCAAAGAAAACTTGTTTTTTTTTGTATTGTAATAACAAAAAAAATTATTTTGCAAAAATATTATACACTTTTGTTAAAAACACAAGATAATTAGTTTACGTTTAAGGGTCACAGGATGCCGGAAAACATGTTTTCTCAATTCCGTCTGTCTGTAGGTATGTCTGACCGTCAGTCTATATATATATATATATATATATATATATATATATATATATATATATATATATATATATAGCAATTTTCAGTGTATTTCTTTAAAAACTAGATACGCTGACTTGCTATATGTGTCAACTCGCATAAAAATCTTCGATTACAGCCCTTTTTATATCGAAAACCCAATATTTTTATTAATTTTGACAACGATTTTAGTCCAATTTCCAATATGCCTCCATTTTTTAAAGCTTCTTTTAAAACTTGAAGGGTTATATTAGTTTTTAATGTGTATAAATCGTAAATTGCATTACGAACATCCATTTTTACATTGTCACTTAAGTCTTCTGTCTTTGGCTTTTTTCGTGTACATTTCCTATGCACAATTTTCTGCACAGTCTTTATACCGATTTCCAGAGCTTTTGCTACTGTCTCCTGAATATTAGCCGGTGAATTTTCATTTTCGTAATATTTTATTAGATTTATTACTATTTTTTTCGCTTGTGAATGCAAAAAACCCGAAAATTGTTTTCTATTACTCATTTTGTCACTGACTTGTCAATCTGACTTTGAAATGACATCGCTCAAAGATTTTTGCAACTGCTGGTATTTATATGTTTATCCTCTTTTTTCATATGAAAATATCATAGGGCTATCTAATTCATCTTCCGGATTTTATGCGAAGGATATGATTACACGTAATAAAAGAAAAACAAACTTAATAAGTTTGTCGTTGATAAATCGTAAGACCCGCACGATAACACTGCTTTTGACTATAGCTCATCATCATTATTTTACCTAGCAAAGCCTAGGTTAACCCTCCTAAAAACCTCAACCATGTACTCACTTCACAATCGCCTGATGCAGAGTTTCTATAACCACTTCGTTTCTGAGATACAGGGTGAAATTGAAAATAATGCATTTTCGAAACCCCTCCATATCTCGGATATCCTTTAACTTAGTTAAAAGGTAAAAACTTGCTCTTATAGAGTTTTTCCGTAGAATCAGTAAGGTAGTTCAGTTTTTAATACGAGCCGACATTTTGTAGATATAACCCAAAGTTGTGTTTTTTTATTGGGATACTCGGTATATTTTTATTTCAAATTTTTCAGTTCAAAAAAATGCTTTTCGGAAAAGCATCACACTCAGAGCCGGATTTACCAATAGGCAAAACAGGCGCTAGCCTAGGGCCTAATGCTAACAATCCATGTATTTTTAAGGCGTCTTTGTAGATAGAGCTCAATCAAATTATATTTTAAATTTTAAAATTTTAATTTAAAAAGTAATACTTATTTGCATAAAACTTTTAGGAACACTTACATTACGTGTTTAAGCCTTCCTTAAATTTAAATGGAGAACTGAATGTGCTTAGAACTTGATTTTCAGTTTGTTTAATAAAAACTTTTAGGAGTAAGCGTAACAAAAAAGTGGCGTGGTGTTGTGCTATTTGCATAAAGAAACCCTAGAAAGAAACTAGTTTGGTCGTTTCTCCTTATATTAACAAAGCAAAGTTTAACATGTTTAATTAAATTAAGAAATCTGTTATTAACTCACCAGTATTTAGAGCTTTTTCGATTTCTGATGAGGATTCTCTAACATCGGAAACATCGAAATTGACCGAAGGCCTCAGAGATATAGTAATCCAACTCCGCCAAAGGAGAATGATGAGGAGCCACCGTTAGGTAGTGTTGTTCTTACAATACATGACACTACAGACAAAATAGGACGATTACTTCAGCGGTCCAACATACGTACAATGTACAATACACATAAGAAGATTGGACAATGCTTGCGAACCCTGAAAGATATTGTACCTTTTCAAACAGAAGGAGTATCTAAAATTCCTTGCTCCTGTGGAGAAGTGTATGTGGGAGAAACAGGACGCCCAATGTCAACTAGACCTAACATGAGTGATTTATTAAAAAGAAACTAATTGTTCAATCTGCTGTAGCTGAACACCAGCATTCCACTGGCCATATTATAAATGTAAAGGAAACCAAACGAATAATTAGAGAATTAACACATCACTTTCTTATCTACCTTAAATAGTATTACAGACAAACTAAATTTGGTCAAAATTTTGTTTTTTTATTAGGTAATTAAATAGAATTTCTTGTTTAATAAACCATTCTTAGCGTTATATATAATAATTTTGAGTGCTAAATAGATCCAAGATTTTGCGTCTTATCTATTAAATTAGGCCTTTCTGAAGATAATGAACTAATTCATTAACTTTTCAGCAATCTAGTCATATTTAAGAAAATTACGATCCCACGCCGGGATATGCAGTTAGGTAAGAGATTGTCAAGAGTATAAAGTAAGCAAAACTATTTTAAGCTTTACCTTAACCAAAGTTAGTGGTGTTTGTGCTGTCATACATTTGGAAAAGTTTAAATTTGCTGTTGGTCCTACGGATTGTCAGAACAGAAAGCTTTTTGTCAATTTTCTTGGGTTATCTTTCAAGATAAAGGAATCAAAGCTGCAACTTTATAATCGATAAGAATAGGTGCATTTAATGGAATAATAATATGTCTCGCGTCACATTAAAAAACACAGATATGTATGTTTTCAACTTTCTAATGATTTTTAAACATTTTTGATACTCCTACTTTTGTATTTATAGTTTTTTATTAGCTCCGATAGCTAAAGCTCTATCTAACAAAATATAAATCAAAACCATGCACAGGGTGGTCCAATAACAGAGGATGTCGGCTGTAGCTCGAGAACCGTTAATGACAGAACTTAAAGAAAAAAATATTTATAGATAAATCGGTCAAGAGAAATCACTGTAAATTATTTTCAAGTTCGAAACTTGGCCGCTAGAGGACTAACAGCAACGCAGAGGTGTAAATGCCAATTTTCCCTAAAATTTCCATAATATGGTATGTTAAAAATATAAGCGTTGTATTCTTCAATCAATTATGCACTTTTTTGCTTGAGGCCATTTTGGTCTATTGTCAAAAATAAAGTGGTGGAGGCAGGTCAAACATTTTTGCTTTCAAATGTTGATATCTCTATTTTGGATAAACCGATCTTATGCAACTTGGTGTCGAAAAATAGTAATGGCTTTGCTAGTGGTCACTAGATAGAGTTGTTTCAGAATTCTCCAAATAATGCTGATTTTGTCATAAAAATGAAATGGTATGCTATGACTTTTATATCACAATTTATTTGGTAGTTATGAAGGGCAATGAATAGTGAAATAACAAATCGGGGTCCGAATTTAAATTAAGAAAGTTGATGATGGTCTTTCGAATCGGAAGCGTCGGGTTGGAAAACTAACCTTGTCGTTTTGTAGAGAAGAAAAAGTGACAATGGTAAAGTAGAAATTATGTTCATCTCACATTTCAATTAATCCAAAAATTTTAGGAAAACCTGGAAACTGGAAAAAATAGGGCGCCAATAAAAACTAGTAAACGAGTTCTACCTTGCTTCAGTGAAACAACAAAAAAAGTGTGAAAGTTACCTCAAAAAAGTATCTGTTACTTTTAAAGTTACTTTCTGAAAAATGTAACTAGATACTCGAAGATACTAGTCATTTTATGAAAAAAGTATCTTAGTTCTTTGTTACTTTCTAGAAGTAGCTAGATATTTCAACTAAGTGTCTTTGAGAGTAACTAGTTACTTGAAAAGTAACTAATTACTTTTGAAAAATAACTAGTTAATAGTTACATTTTAAGAGTATCAAGTTACTGTCAAGGTGACGTGGTTAAAATATCTAGTTCGATGTCAAATTACCTTGGAATGACTCCTTTACTTCGGAAGCAACTAGTTTCTCGTTTACCTCTGTTGTAGCAGGTTGCTTCGGTCATATATATATATATATATATATATATATATATATATATATATATATATATATATATATATATATATATATATATATGCTCCTCCCAGATAAGAAGACACACTCCAGAATTATTACAAATGGTAAGACATACCACATCGAGCAGAATATACGAAAAAGTCACGCATATTTGTGTTCAATGAGATATCGTTAAATGAATGTTTATATTATTTGGAAACTTTCAGTAACATACGAAAAAATCGGGAGTTTTCAAATTTTTTATTTATTTTTGTGTCCTTTTTTTTCCCGGATGCGTGTTTTCTAACCTGTTTTTAATAGCTCCTTTCAAATTAACTAGTAATTAACTTCAAGTATTTAGTTACTTTTAAAAATAATTTGCTACTTTTAAAATAACTAGTTACTTCAAAAGTAACTATAGATACTAGTTACTTTTAGTAACTACTTACCGAAAAGTATCTTTTTCGTCAAGTTCAACTCTTCATTCGCAAATGCTCAAAATGCCGGCCGTCATTGTCAATACAAATTTGCAATCTTTCCTGTGTCGATTGGACTGCAGACTCCACTTCGACTATAGAAACACTTTGCACGGTCCATATCATTTCTTGTAGTAAGTCGAGTCGCATATACTAAATCTTTTTACCTTAAGTAGTTTTCAGTAATTTTAAATATTTTTGTTGACAATTTATTATTAGTTGTTAATTCATTTCGTCGTTTTATTTTTCTTGTTTCACTGAAGCAGGAAGAATACGGTTTAATCTTTTTGCCCAAACCGAGTCCTGCCCCGCTGCGCTCTAGGTTTAGCTATTATACTTACGAAGTATTTTTTGTTTGGTTCCTTTGTTCAGTTTTGTTCTTTACAGTTATACAAGAATACTAAAGTTTCTTCTTTTTTTTCCAGTTTTTTAAATTTCCTAAAATTTTAGGATTAATTGAAATGAGAGATGAAAATAATTTCCACTTTGCCATTGGCACTTTTTCTCCTCTATAAAACGGCAAGGATAATTTTCCAATTCGACGTTTTGAATTCGAAAGTGATACAAATAAATTGTGATATAAAAGTCATAGCATACTATTTGATTTTTTTTGAGAAAATGAGTATTATTTGGAGAACTCCGAAACCACGCCATCTAGTGACCACTAACAAAGTCAATACGGTACAGTTTATGGCTCCACGAGTAGACCAAAAGAAGCACTTTTTTTCGACAAAGTAAAAATGTTTGACCTTCTCCCACTACTTTATTTTTGAAAATAGATAAAAATAGTCTTAAGCAAAAAAGTGCGTAATTCGTTGAAGAATACAATGTTTATATTCTCAGTATACCTCAAGTATGGAAATTTTAGAGAACATTGGCATTTACACTTTTGGGTTGCAGTTGCGCCTCCTAGCGGCCAACTTTCAAACTTGAAAATAATTTACAGCGATTTTTTTTAATTTGTTAAAAAAATTTATGTGCATACAACATATAAAGTTTAATTACTTTTGAAATAAACCTATGTAAACTTTTTGTTTGGTTTTACATTTTTAGTAAATATCTACAGACTAAGGACAACAACACTACGATAGATAAGTAACATTTTTTGTAATATCCAGTATCCAGTATCTGACCAAATCGTCAGGCAAACGTCTTGCATTTAATTGTTTTAATTGCCCGGATTAAAGAGGCTGCACTGTATTTAAATAATAAATAATACGGTTCTATATTATAAGAGATAGAGTTCCAAAACATACGCAACACCAATATAATAAATAATAGTGTCGTATTTTCCAAGCTAAAGCAATAAATAAAAAAGCATATAGTATCCTCAATCCTCCCAAGTTAATTACATCCATAAACTATCCCTACGGATTCAATTTTACGGCACTTTGTTCTGTGTCATGGCTGCAGATCGTTTGATGGGACTGGTATAATGGTTTATACCTTCACTGGAATATATAATGGAAAAGAGACAGTTTGGATACTCGTGTGTAGTTTAACGTTCCAGTTTCCGATACAGTTTTATTAATATAAAAAAAAATGCAATGTGCCCCTGAAGTTTTAATAAAAACATATTAACTCAACACACAAATGCCTATTGTGTGACGTATGTAGTAATTAGACGTTAGCTTGCGTAAAAACCTCAAATTTTTATAAAATATGTTGGTTTTGTTTTGAATATTTATTTTTACAATTAAATGTGAGGAAAAGGGCGATTATGTTTAAAAGAAATTCCAAATAACAACAAAAGCTTATTTAAAAAAAAATGTATTTAATATCATTCTATTTCCAAACGAAATACCTATCTTTTTATATTTTAAAAATTGATACTAATGCTTTTTATTAAAAAATATTATCTAAAAATTGAACATTATTATTTATAACTCTTTTTTTAATCATGCTCTTGTAATTATTTGGTTATAAAAATCACTTTTTTATCTTCATTTAGTAGTAAAACTAACACTGGCTGACAAGATTTTTCTAACACAGGCCAGCTCATTATGTTCACAATGGAAATACCCTACCAATAATAAAAAAAATATTCGAAAAGCCCTAATACGTACCATTTTTTAATAGCCTAATTAGAACCTTTATATTGGCGGTTAAACAATTTTATTGTGGGGCGGCTAAAATGGGTCCATTTTACAACGGAAAAATTACCTAGACTGAGTTGTTTACAACATTAGACATAAAATAAACGTTAAACATCACTCTTCTGTTGAGTTTCGAATTGAGTGATTCTCCGTATGTCGATAAGCAAGTGTATGTGGAGACGAGAATGTCGAGTCAAACGCGCCGAAGTTGCAAAATTTCTCCTGACAAATTTCATTATATTTGTGGAGAATTTTTGGTGAAAACAAAAGCCAGGCATTTTCGGAAAATATAAAAAAAAGCCTACTTTAAATATTTTGGTGTATTAATTGGGGATCAAGATAAGCGGTGGGCTCCCCACGTGTGCTGTGTTAGTTGTAGTGTATCATTGGTGCAGTGGATGAAGGGAAAGAGAAAAAGTATGCCTTTTGCAGTTCCAATGGTATGGCGAGAACACACCAATCATTCTGACAATTGTTATTTTTGCCTGAAAAAGACTGAAGGTTATTCCATAAAGGGAATGCGCAATATAGAATATCCAAATTTGCAATCTTCCATACGACCTGTTCCTCATAATGCAAATTTGCCAGTGCCGATTGCGCCTTTAAATTGTTATTGATTTGGGAGATAATAGATAACGCATCATCAGACAGCTCAGAAGAACAGTGAACCGATGGTCCCAGTTCCGGCGAGCCACATTTGATTGTTCAAAGTGAATTAAATGATTTAGTACGTGATTTGGGGTTATCCAAGCAACAGTCCTCCTCTTCAAAAAAAAGAAATGCTATGTTTTCTGAATTCTACAATATGGAAAATCCGTTGTGCGCGTGTACGGATATAGACAGTTTAATGCAGGAACTTGATATTGAACATTCTCCCCGCCAATGGCGCTTATTCATAGACTCATCTAAATATAGCTTAAAAGCTGTGTTATTGCATAATGGAAATTTAAAACCTTATGAAAATATGCACACGATTTTGGATCAAATAAACTACAATAGGTATAAATGGCAGATATCTGGGGACTTAAAAGTTATAGCGATTTTAGTAGAACTTCAGGGGGGATTTACAAAATATTGCTGTTTTCTTTGTTTATGGGACAGTCGTGCATTATGTAACAAAAATTTGACCAGAAAGATGCGAATTTCAACCGGGATCTTAAAATGTTAAATTTATACCCCTTGTTGATCCTAAAAATGTCCTTTTGCCTCCTCTTCACATTAAACTTGGGCTGATGAAAAACTTTGTGAAGGCTTTGAATGAAGATGGTGATGGATTTAAATACCTAAGACAAGCCTTTCCCCAGTTAAGTGATGCCAAATTAAAAGAGGGCATTTTTATTGGGCCGCAAATCAGTCAATTTTACGGAAAAGTTTACCAGGCAGAAAATTATGAAAAATTAGTTAATGAACTCTTAGATGCCTATAAAGCGCTTGGTGCCAGAATGTCATTCAAAATTTACTTCCTCCATTCCCGTCTGTCATTTTTTCCTAAAAATTTGGGAGATTTTAGTGACAAGCAGGGTGAAAGGTTTCACGAAGGTATCAGAACAATGAAAATTCGGTACCAAGGACGATGGGATCTAGCCATGGTGGGTGACTACTGTTGGTTTTTGAGGAGAGAAGATAGGACACCCCATAAACGGAAAAAATAAAGTTTAATTAGTGTTTTAAGTTAATATTTTTCTCGTTTGCTTTTCTCTTAGATGTATGGTATGTTTAATAAGCGAAAACTGTAAACATAGTCAATAAACAGGGTTAAGAATTTTCTGAAATCATTTTTTCTATAAATATTAAGTATCGTAACATTCGATATGGTTCTACAACTCTAACAAGAAAACCCTACGTGCTACAACTTTCTATTTGTCATTTTCGTATTCGGATAGGTCCATTCTACTAGATTATCCTATTCTGATTTGTGTTACAAATTAAAAATAATTTTGTCGACCAGTGTAATTGCTTAAAACCAAAAAAAAAACTAAATTTGGTCAAAGTTGTGATTTTACTTCCCTCGTAAAAGGGAAGTATTGTAATCGTGACAAATCACCCTCCGAAATTTTTTTCAGATCTTCACATTTCAGGGTTTCTAGATCACGAAAAACATGTTTTCTCGATTCCGTCGGTCTGTCTGTCTGCCTGGATGTCTGCCTGTCGGTTTGCCGGTTTGTCTATTCGTGGCATAGCTAAAAAACTACTGACCCGATTGACTTCAAATTTTGGTTAACTGCTAACATTTTGATAAAAATCTAAGTATTACTAAGAAAGTGCTTATCCAATTAATCTCAAATTTTGCACAAAAATCAAGTATTATGTAGAAATCAACTGGTAAAATTTTGGTACGAATCCAAGATGGCAGAAGAAAATGGCGGCATAATAAAATATAATAATAAATTCAGCCTAAAGAAACTACTTAAAGAACTGTTTTCAAGTTGTGTGTCATAATTAATTGTAGTATAGAGATGAACTAGTAAAAGTGTGGTACTAATTCAAAATGGCGGAACAAAATGGCGGCCAAATAAAATTTTTGTAATCGGAGAAAATCACCCTCTCAGGTTTTACATATATTCGCCTTTTGGCGTCCCTAGATGCAAAAAATATATTTTATCAAGTCGGGCGGTCCGTCTGTCCGTTTGACTGTATGTCTGCCCGTTCGCGGTATAGCTTAAAAACTACTCATCAGATCATTCTAGTCAAAAATTAAGGCTCACATTGGGATAACCTGGTAATATATTGGTTAAAATCCAATATGTCGGAACAAGATGGCGGCCTAGTGAAACGTTAATGAGATTATTACTAAAAAATAATTATGATGTTTATCTCAAATTTTGTACAAAAATCAAGTAAAATTTTGGTATGAATCCAAGATGACGGAACAAAATGGCGGTTTAATAAAATATTTGAACATGAGGATGAAACACAGCCTGAAAAAACTACTTAATGAACTGATTTCCAATTGTCTGCCATAACTAATTGTGGTATAGAGATAAACTAGTAAAACTGTGGTATTAATTAAAGATGGCGGAACAAATTGGCGGGCAAATAAAATTTTTGTAATCTAAAAATCACTCTCTCAGGTTTTACATGCCAAAAAATATGTTTTATCAATTCCGTCGGTCCACCTGTCGGTTTGTCTGTCTGTCTGCCAGTTCGCGGTATAGTTTAACAACTATACTCATAAGATTTACTTCAAATTTTAGCTCATATGGGGATGACCTGGTAATATTTTGGTAAAAATCCAATACACCCGAAAGAAAATGGCGGCAAGGAATCGTTAAAAAATTGTTACTAAAAAAACTAATTATCCGATTTAAAAAATAATGGTAGGATCCAATATATTGGAACAAAAATGCGTCCAATAGAAATATTTGGAAATACAGTATATATGTGTTCCTAATAACTATGTACTAAACTAAATTGGTTCACCATCCACTATTCCAAATTCCTAACAAAAGGAAATATACATTAATGAGGGAAGTTCCCGGTAAATGTTTAATAAATAATTCTTAGTATTATACATAATAATTTTGAGTGTCCAACATTTTGCTTCTTATCTATTAAATATTAAATTAGGTCTTTCTAAAGATAATGAACTAATTCAATAATTTTTCAGCAATCTCGCCATATTCATAGGAACTTAGCAATTACACACCGGGAGTGTAGTTCTTTAGAATTAATTGCTGAAAACCCATATCTACGTATTAATAAAATATTCCAGAAACCACTCCTTAGGTCCTAATGAAGGTCCAAGCAAAATGTGAGTTCACTTAATACATTGACGCCCATTTTGAATTTATTGAAACCTTGGAATATAAGCTTTTATTAAATTACAGAAATAGCAATAACTAAAAAATCTCACGCTTGATTAATACAATTTTCCTCATCGAGTTTCTTTATTAGATCATAATTTAAAGAAAAATACGCCAAGTGCATTCTGGTAGTAATGCCGACCATTAATATTTCCGCAGCCTACTTCACTGTTCGATAAATCCCTCCAATCCCTTGAGGCCATGGCCGGTCCCTTCGGCAGCGCTGTACACGTGACCTGATTTAAGAAAGTTGAGAAGGCTTTACGTAGCTCGAATATGATGAAATTAACGTCAGAAAGCTCGGAAAATAACTTGGGAAATAATTACTGAGGAAAAAATACCTCAAATAGATCGAATTATTGGCCAGTCTATATATATATATATATATATATATATATATATATATATATATATATACATAATGTGTTTTCATTCCGGGTGTACATCCGTTCACTACTGTCTTTCTGAAAACAAAGCGTCGCAGTCACCAACACTTCAGTCTCTATTCGCACGCGCGAAAGAAAGCTTTGAAAACGCAAAATGTGATTGTGAACGTCTGCAAAACTGTTCTTTTCAGAACGACAGCAGCGAATGGATGTACACCCGGAATGAAAACACATTGTATTTTTCCATCCATGAAGGACTAAGAATCAAATCAATATATATATATATATATATATATATATATATATATATATATATATATATATATATATATATATATATATATATATATATTGGAACTTCTTTCTTGGGTATAGGTTTATTTGCAAAATCAAACAATGGGATTAACTTGACGCTTCGCCTATCATAGTAGGCTTTCTCAAAAATTGCTCATTCCTTTTTTTTTTTTTTGGTATATAAGGCTTTCCTTTCCTATCTACAATTAATTTCAAAGTGGTCTAATTATAAAAAGACATTTACAATTTTTCTAAAACTGATTTAAAATTTTATACTATTGACAAATAATTATTACAAAATTAATAAAATAAGGTTACATACCTCGAAAAATGCATGTTGATTATTTATTTATATTTGAATGATAGGTAGCAAGTTAGTGGTTTGCCAGGCAACTCATGGCACAGTTTTAGGTAAAAAGGTGTTCTTATCGTAGTACGTTTTTTTGAGAAATTTAAAGATAATTTTTTGCTATTTTTTAATTTAAACCTTAGAGTAGAATCAGACATTCACAATGATATACTACATTTTAAAAATAACGGCTTAGACGAAGTTAAAACTATACTAAAATATCAAATTGTGGTATATTTGACTTAAATTTTGTATGTCTTGTTTGTCATTTACTGCATTTTTTTCTTTTTTTATGTGAATCATTTCTTTGATAATTAATTTCTGATACAGGTTATCTTCATAAATGATTTTGGTTTCAGAAAAATTAAATTCGTGTTTTGTGCTTTTTTCATGTTTGTGTAATGCATTCTTTGTATACTTATGCCCTTTTATTCTATTTTCTAAAAGTTGGGTTGTCATACCAATATATTTCATAGGGCAGTTTAAACAAGGAATTTCATATACGAGATTGTTCTGGGCTTTATGACACACAATTATGTTATATTTTCCTAAGATATGTTTTAATTTTTCAGATAATTGAGATGTGTAGGGCATTGCAATATAGTTTTTTTGCGTATTATTTTGTCTTACGTTTTCGTTATGATTGTTATAACATATGTGCGTCCTTCCTTTGATAATTTTTTTTATCAGTTTTTCTGGGAAATGATTTGCATTCAAGGTCTCTTTAACTTTATTAAGGGCTTCAGGACGGTATTCTGGTGACGTTAAAGATATGGCACGGTCAACTAGGCCAATCACAACACTTCTTTTTTGTTTGTATGGATGGTGGGAATTGAAATTAAGATATCGTCCAGACCAAGTTTCTTTTGTAAACCACTCAGTTTTTAAATTATTTTCTTTTTGTCTTATTATAGTAAGGTCGAGAAAATTTATTTTGTTTTCTGTTTCAACTACAAGAGTGAACTGAAGTTTCGGATGGAAATTATTGAATGCGAAAAGTAGTTCTTCTATTTTATTTTCTGGAACTGATGCTAAACAATCATGCACATATCTCTTAAAAAAAGTAATATTAAAATTCAATTTTTCGAGAACTTCCTCTTCTAGGTATTCCATAACTATTTGTGCGATTATAGAGGAAATAGGTGAGCCCATAGCACATCCATCAAGCTGTTGATAAAATTGGTTTTTGTATTGAAAATAATTATTTGATATTATAAGATGTAAGGCTTCTAAGAATTCAGGCTGAGGTAGACTTGTAAAATTTTTTAAATTATTCCATTTGCCTTTTATAGCACTAACTATGAGTTCATTTGGTATATTAGTATGCAAAGAAATTATATCTAGTGATATTAACTTTGAATTTGGTGGTATTGTTAATGTATCTAGAAAATGTTTAAATGTAAATGAGTCTTTTATGTAATAAGTGTTTTTACCTGTGATATTTGACAAATACTTTGAGAGCTTGTAGAAAGGAGATTGAATACGTGAAACTATAGGCCTGAGGGGAATGCTAGGTTTATGCAATTTGGGTAGGCCATATATTTTAGGTGTGACTGCATTATGAATTGGCAAATTTTTAGCTTCCGAGTCAGTTAATAGATTTTTGCATAAGAGTTTTTTTACAAAAGTATTATTTTTGTTTTGAAAGATGTTAGTTGGGTCATTCTTTAAAAGTTTATAAGTACTGGTATCTTTTAAGAGCTGATTAATTTTTGTGTCATAATTATAACGGTTTTACTGCATTTATCTGGTTTAAGTATAGTTATTTGGGGATTATCTTTAATGAATTGTCTTGTTTTATTATGTTGTTTGTGTATCCGTTTTTGAAAATTTTATTTTTTTTTTGTTTAATTAATACGTCTGACCTTATGCTATCTTTTATTTCATTTGGTTTATCTTGTATAGCTGTTTCTACGCAGGATATATATTCTGTTAAAGGTAAGTTTTTTTCGTTCTGTACAGGAAGCGAGAAGTTTTCGCCTAAAGCAAGAACTTCTGCGACATCGTTAATAATATCTGTATTAGAGATGTTGTCTAACCATGAGGTTATTATTTGTGGTATTTATTTGTATGTCATTTTTTTCAGTGACCGATATTAATTTAGAGAGTTTTTTTTATTTTTTTGTTTAATAGAATTGAATAATTTTTCATATTTAATGTTTTCAAACCTCATGAATTTATTAAAAACCTCAATTGGAATTATTGTTTTAACTGCGTTAATTTTTTATTGAAGGAGATTATTTAATTTATTTTTAACTTTCGTTGTTTCAGTTATACATAGATTTAAAATTTTTACCTTTGTGCTATTTATAATATAATCAAATTTATTTTCGAGGTACGTACCTGTGAACACAATGTGGGAAACATTGAAATTTAAAAAAGTTGGCGAGACGCCTGTGTGTTTGCTTCTTAATAGGAAAATTCTTCTATTTTTTTGCTTTGCTAATTTCGTGTTTGTGGTAGACATTTCCTTAAGTATATCGGCACATAAAAATCCATAAGTTGTTTCAATTTCTTGAAGGAACGTCATATCAGTGAAATATAGTTCGGCACCCTTGTATATATTATTATTCAATTTGTTTCTTAAACCCGGTATATATTAATTGGACTTCTTTCTTGGGTATAGCTTTATTTGCAAAATTAAACAATGGGATTAACTTGATGTTTCGCCTGTCATAGTAGGCTTTGTCAAAAATTGCTCATTCCTTTATTTTCTTTTTTTTTTGGTATATAAGGCTTTCCTTTCCTATCTAAAATTAATTAAAAAAACATTTAGTGGTCGAATTATAAAAAGACATTTACAATTTTTCTAAAACTGATTTAAAATTTTATACTATTGACAAATAATTATTACAACTTGCTACCTATCATTCAAATATAAATAAATAATCAACATGCATTTTTCGAGGTATGTAACCTTATTTTGTATGAGGTATGAGCAATCCAATTGTTTGATTTTGCAAATAAACCTATACCCAAGAAAGAAGTCCAATTAATATATACCGGGTTTAAGAAACAAATTAAATAATTATATATATATATATATATATATATATATATATATATATATATATATATATATATATATATATATATATATATATATATATATATATATATATATATATATATATATATATATATATATATATATACATATATTATATATTATATATATATATATATATATATATATATATATATATATATATATATATATATATATATATATATATATATATATATATATATATATATATATATATATATATATATATATATATATATATATATATATCCGCATTCCGCAATTATGAGTACTAGCCTTTAGCCGCCAGTGCCTGTAATACTTTGATACCCCAAAGGTCGTCCCAAAAATATGAAAAGCAATATTATTCTATTTAGCAATTGGTTGTGATATAAATAAAGTGACGCCCGGGTCTTGTTGAGAGTAAATATTTCGGATTTTGGGAATTTTTAAAATTTTAAATGAAAAGCTATTTCTTATAGTACATATGAAATTAATAAAATTTGCCAGTGAAACATAAAAACTTCAAATTCCCTACAATATTAAAAACACTGCAATGTAAAAACTCCATAATATAGTATTAGAAATAAAAGGATACTTACAGTGTTACCAAATAGCCTTACATTTCTTGACTTGTACCGTTTTTTTTATATTATGACTTTAATGATGATGTCTTCGGCGCCTAACCTGGTGCTAACCCAGTACCGTTTCAGCTAGTCTCTCCGCTATATCGCTTTTGTGTTTAACGATGATGCTTTCGGCGCCTAACTTAGTGCTAACCCGGTACCGATAGTGTATCAACGTTGCTTGCTAGCGTACTGCCAGCTCCGCTAGCATCTTTTGAACTATAAACGGATTTTTATTATGTTATGGTTTTAATATCGATGCCTTCCGAGCCTAACCTGGTGCTAACCCTAACTTTAGAGGGTATAGAAGTTAGGCAGAATTTGTTTCTGGTCAAAATTCAGGACTAAGATTCGTAGAAGGTGAAGGTATTAAGTAAGTTCGTTTGCCTGTCAATAGCGGCACCTATGCACCGCATTAAACCATCGGGGTTGAGGGTATTGTTCAAAGATGGCACTAGTATAAGGACTGTGGGAATTCACAATATACCTATTTATTTTGGGGCTAGAAGATGGCATTTTGTTTTTTGAAATTATCGTAGAACAAAACTTACCAACAATCCTATTGACTTACTAACTATAAAATTTTCTATCGAGACTTCTGTGAAACCTACTAGATTTAGTAGGATTCCTACTGAGTTGGCAACACTGGCTAGAATTTTGAGAATTGAGATTTGGGATGAGAAGCGTACGTTATTTTGATAGAACTCAGAGAAGAGGTTGCAGCCTCATAAAAAAGAGTTTGGACTTACTGAAAATTAAAAAATGTATCCGTTCCATCTCCGAAAATTTGCTTTGAATTTGAAACTGTATATTAGTCTTTTTTATTTATTAAATGTTACAACTTATCTACGTGATTTCCTGCTCAATTTTATCAGTACAAGGTTATGCGTACCTTTACTTACAAATTCATGATCAAAACACAAAAAAAACTTTTTGTAGATTATTAAGCAGAGTGGAGAATTATCGCCGAAACTACATTTTGCCTAATTAAAAAGCTATGGAAAGCAAATTTCTGCATTAACAGGCACTTAACTTTTCTATTAAATCATCAATAGACGGGGATAATTAAACAGGGATTAATGGATAATCTTATTATTTATCTCGCGTATGACGTAGAAGTAATTATCCTATTTTAATACGAAAATAATTTCCAAGATGACGCTCGTTAGCAAATTTCAGTCACTAAACAATAACGAAATAAAACTTTACGTTACGCGTAATTTGAAATGGAGAGTAGGTATGGAGAGAACCGGTTAATTACCTTTGTAAAGATAACAGATGCTAGGGATAATTAGTTTCGCAACTGAAAGCCAGTATTCTAAATTAAAAACTTTTTGATGGAAATTATGAATTAAAATTTGAAATAGGTAGGAGATTATTACTATTATATATATATATATATATATATATATATATATATATATATATATATATATATATATATATATATATATATATATATATATATATATATATATATATATATATATATATATATATATATATATATATAGCCAACAAAAGGAAATGCCCATTCCCGATATCATCAATGATATTGAGCTATCCATATCTAGCTCCCTTTTGAATCCAAGGAAAACATCAGGGAAAAGTGTTATAACTTAATTACAAATCATAACAATAAAGTTAAATCAAATAGCCAGAACAAACAAAAAAAGGTACTTTTGAGAAAAGTAAACGAAACAAAGTCATTTCTAAAACAAAATCAAAACTTAAAAATTCTAAAACCTGATATGTATTCAGCAGAGTACGACAGAAAAATCAACGATTTACTTTCGGGTGGTACAACATATAGAGAGATAGAAAGAGACCCAACCAATATTTTTCAGAAAAAAAGCAACGACCTAATTTCTAGATGGGAAAAAAAACTATATATATCTCCCCAAAAAATGCTAAAGATCTAAAAATACATAATGCCATACCACCTCGTATACATCGATTATCTAAACTGCACAAAGCAGGTATCCCTCTAAGACCTATAGTTTCATGTACCCAGTCGGCCTTTGAAAAACTATCAAAATTTATAAAAAACATCTTAAAAAATGTAGTAAACAATGATTTCTATATAAGAGGTTCGTGGCATTTTAAAAACAAAATAAAAAAATATAACTCTACCTGAAAACCATACCTTGATCTCTCTGGATGTTGGTACACTAAAAATACATGGTCTAGAAGGTATCTTAATTTTAACTCTGAACACCCTATTTCCCAAAAAAAATCAATTATCACCAGTTTGGCAGATAGAGCCATACATTTATCTGACCCTGAATTCCGAAAAGACGCAATTAACAAAGCAAAACAAGCATTAATCTCAAGCTCTTACCCAAATCACCTTATAGATTCGATTTAAAAAAAAATCATAAACTGTACAACAACCTTAAACAAATACCATATAATAATAACCAAACCAAAATACGTAATCTTGCCATACGTTCCTGGTTTGTCTGAAAAAAATAAAAATGTATTTACGGGCGAAAACATAAAGGTAAGTTACAAAGGTTTTAACTTACTTAACAAAAATTTCAGTAAATTAAAAACAACAATACCAAAAGAAAAAAAGAACAACATTGTATTTGAGATACCGTGAAAAGATTGCAATAAAGTATATATTGGGCAAACTAGTCAGTACCAATAAAAGTCAGAAGTACGATAAAAAAAAACACTGAAACCACCCATATTTTTAACTATAGTGACACTAAAATACTTACTACTGAAACCAACTTAAAAAAAACAGAGTTTTCGAAATGGTTTACATCCAAAAAAATTCTAATTCTGTAAACGCAAAAACAGATACACAAAATTTAAATAAAATATACCATACCCTCTTAAAATAAAATGTGCGACATGTAATAAACAAACCCGGTAGATTCCAAACTACACCAATTTATTATACCGTCCTTGTATATAAAATAAAAACAAACCTAGTCCAGTCTGATCGGTGTAGTTTTAATTTGTTTTTCAATGTAATTGCGTCTATATATGTTTGAAACTATGTCTGTTCTCCAAATTTCCTACTGTAAGTATTTATTTTAGTATTTTATTTTAAAACCCATTTTAAACATTTTTAGAATTTGATAAACGCTCAAGTTACAGCCAAAACGGGACATGAATACGTGAAAATAGTTGTTTAATTTTTAATTGGAGGATCATATCCCAAGAAACAAATACTAACAATATACAAGAAAGGTCCAAGAAAATAACCCCACTTACACTAAGAACTTAAGACTGCCTATTGATCTTATTAGGTAAATAATTTTAAATTGAATAATATTGAATACAATGATCTAGCCGAATGACAATTCGTGCACCGTTTAATTTAAGAATTTTAAGAAATTAATATTATAATTGCAATGTTGCTGCCTTATCAAAAAAAAAATTGAAAATTTTAAAATGATCATAACCCCAAAACTCTGAAATGTTAACCCCCTGGCGAATAAATCTTTTTTTACTTTAAATTACCTGTAGTTTTACCTGTTAAAATATCTGTAGTAATTTCCCCTTCAACGTGTAATATCTCTGGGGTTGCTATTGTTCATTTTAGGCAATCCGGGGTTCTAGGTGTTGTCCCTTCCACACTTAAAAAAAAGTTGTTTACTTGAGAAACAAAAAGATCCAATTTTTAAAGACCGACTTTGGTCCCCAGATTCACCAAAAATCTATGTGAAAAATAGTTGTTCACATGTCATCTTACACCTAAAACTATCAAGTTAGGCCAAGGCTTATTTCATAAAGTTTAGTAATAATATTAGCTAGTATTATTAGTCTAATATATTATAAGTTGTCGATTAACTGTGTCAAAGAACTTTTCACTAAACTAATAAAATAAAAAAGTATTATTTTCTTAATCTAGTAGGCTGAACAAAATGATTAAACACATGCTGCCTTTCCTGCGATACGGATTTCCAATTGTATTTTTTTATAAAATATTTATGTGTTTAGTATGATCACATTAATAGTGGACAGTAATATTTAAAATATGAACAAAGGTTCAAAAAAATCTCATGATTTTTTACGAATTTTACAAAAACGTCAAAAATAGCGTCTTGGACTGAAATAAAGGTTTATGCAGTCCTTAGAAAAAGGGACTGCTCTACCATTCGAGGAAAAATTTGCTTTCCTTTCAGACAGGAAAAATTATCACCCATTTTTGTACCACAAATATGTACTTCGTTTCTTTTTGTAGGTTAGATTTTAGCAGTTTTTAGGTAAGCTTCATTGTGTTCCCCGTGTTTTGGACTAATAAAAAGAACTAATAAATAAGATCTACTCTCGTAACAATAGATCATATTATGAGTGGAATACCCATAATATGTGATATGAGTCTAATATGTTTTATGAAACAGGCTCCTGGTCTAAATTTAAACCTCTAGTGAATAAGAAAGTTATTTGTTTATCTTAATAGTAAAAAAATAGTTCATAATGTATTAGAATAATCTTTCGAACTTTGGAACACTGCATATTGAAACATTCTGCAATGGCTAGGCCAGGGTTGCCAGATTTTGTAAATGAAAAAGCGGGACACATAAATCGGACACCGATTTTGACACATGTATCAAAACCGCATTAAAATGTTGAAAATTCAGTTTTGACAGATATGTGGGTCAAAAACACGAATTTCTGAAAATGATTGATAAAGATGTCACTGTTTTAGGGGCAAATATTCCAACGGGAAAGTTCAATAAAGAAACCGCACTCCAAAAACTCAATAATATTATACGATACACACAACACGCATCCCCATTGCTAAAGAGCTTGATGGATCAACACACAACAAAAGTCGCTAAAACGGTAAAATTTAAAAATCCGTTCCGAACAGTGTTGCCACAGGCTTGTATTGAAATTGTACCAAATCCAATCTGAAATTGTACCATTTTTTAATCGTTTGTACAGTAACAATGTGTGGGTAATAGGGTTGTCCGATTTGCAAAAAACAAAAACGGGAGGCTAGTTCCTTCGGTAAAAAAAGAAACGTCCTCCAAAAAAAAATTGTTGTTACTGGATCCAACCAACCTAGCCTAGCCGAGACACTTGTGGAGTCACCCAGGTGTACGATTTCTTGGAGGTTTATTTCGTTGCTACATGATCGAAACTGATGAAATTGTAATTTTTGTTCTTTCATTATAACAATTAATGTAATGCTTATTTCGCCTGAAAAGCCTAAATCGGGTGGGTTAGCAACCGTAGTTGCCAATTTTTATATTAAAAAATCCGGTATTCTAAATATTTTTTCTAAATAAAACAATAGTATTTTTCTATTCAGGGAGATTTTGTAGTAATTATTCATAAATAATATCCTTTTTTAATAAAGGTTGGGAAGACTTCCACTCAAAACAAGAAGTCTTGCCCAATAAATATTTTGCCATTTAGAGAATTGCACGTTTAAAGCAATAAACGGTTTCTAGTTTTAGTTTTAATTAAATTTAATTAGTACTAGTTTTAATTAAATTTAATGAGTAAGTGATTGATGAAAAGCAGTGTAGGAAAACCTATCGATATTTTGAAATTTACCGATATTCAGTGTTGACAGTTAGGTGCGTTTATTTTTATTTTGAAAATTTTACTGGCCGAGGTTTAATATTGTAAAAAGTGTTTCAGAAATATTAAAAATGTGCTCTTCTGCAAACGGTTACGTTAAATGTACCCGATCTGTATATCTGAACATATGTATCAGCTCTGGCAATGCTATAATCGGCGCTGGCATGAAGGCAGAGGGTATGCCCGATACCGACTATAGGATATATTCTGCATAATAAATATATCTGTTTAAAAATTGCACTGTCGATGAGTCGAGGTCGTGTTACCGACTAGAATTATTTTTGTTGATTTGATGTTTCATTTTAACCGACACCTCTGTGACCAAACCTACCAAACAAAACCATAATTTCTGTGAAAAACCGTGACAAATCGGGTCTAATATTTAAAAAGCGAAAAGAAAGCCGAAGACGGGATGCGTGGTAAAAAAGCGGGACACAAATACTCTTAAATCGGGACGTCTGGCAACCCTAGGCTAGGCATATATATACAGTGACCGTCTAAAGTCCGTTCCCCCTCTACTAATTTTTGAGCCAACTCGTATATCGCAACGAAATTTGGAGGGCTTAAATAGGAGATGAAAAGCTTTTTTTTTTATGAAAAAATGATAGCTAAAAATTATAAAATGGCGGCTACGCGCCATCTTGAATTAATATTTTAAATACAACACCCCGCATATTATTACATTTTCAAAATCTGCTTATTATTCTTAACATTTTTCTCTAATACACTTTATTCCTAAATGTAATTGTTTTCGAAATAATGACGTTTGAAAATTGAAAATCCGGTTTAAAATGAAGTAATGGTTTTAGTCAAAAAATTCTGCTAACTAAATTTTTTAATTAATTTGTAGTTAAATCTTTTAATGAATTCGACTAATAAGAGGCGTAAAGAAAATATTTTAAGGATAAACAGTACCACTTACCGGAAAATCTTGAAGGTTACGAATTTGTTCTGTAAATTCACAAGGAAAACAAATTATTTTATCAAGTGTTCGATGTGGCCCCCTCCTAAATCTTGACAATAAAGTGACCTATTATGAATAACTTCTCTCACGTTGATGAAAGTCTGTTCATCTATTTCTTCACATGCTTCTCTTATTCTGCGTTCCAACTCTTCTATTGTTTGACATTCAGTGGCGTAGATTTTTAACTTCAGATATCCCCAAAGGAAAAAATCTAGAGGGGTAAGATCCGGAGATCTTGGTGGCCATTCTGTACTTCCCCTGCGACCTATCCATCGCCCAGGAAAGTTTGTATCGAGAAAATCTCTAGCCATGCGATAGAAATGGGGAGGTGCTCCGTCCTGCTGAAATATGATTTCACGATTTTCAAACTCTTCCTGATTGTTTAATACAATTTGTCTTATTCGAGGTTCAATTTCAGTTTCTAAAAGATTTCTGTAAAGATCTCCTGTAAGATTGCCTCTGATGAAAATCGATCCAACAACGTGGTTGCCCAAAATCCCCGCCCAAACATTAACTTTTTCAGGAAACTGGGTATGCCTTTCTCTAAAAATATGCGGATAAGTACCGCTCCAGTATCGTACGTTCTGTTTGTTGACTTTTCCATTAAGGAAAAACGTGCATTCATTTGAGAAACATACACGTTTTAGGAAGGATCGTTCTCCTTCAATTTTTCTTGTTAACCACTCACAAAATTCAACCCTCCGGTCTGGATCATCCTCCGTGAGAGCATGCAGGATTTTCATTTTAAAGGGATGAAATTTTTCATTTTTTAGGACTCTTTGGACACTTTTCGAATTTACTTCGCAGGATTCAGCAACTGCAGACGTCGACTGAGTAGGATTAATTACCATTTCAGCAACAATTTCAATTTTTTTTTCTTCTGAAAGAGGTGGTCTTCCTGATCTTGGATCATCTTTCATCGTACCAGTTGCTTGGAGCGTGTTTAAAAGTTTGCGCAAATATGACCGCGAAATAGGGTTTTCGGGAAATCTATCGTTAAACATACGGACTGCTAGATGAAAATTTCTTCCAGTTTCTCCAAAAATCAAAACTGCTTCAAATTTATCGTGTAAACTGCGAGCCATGGTCACACTTTTCATAAAATAATTAAGATGCTCAACGGACTATTTGACAGTTAGTTATCAAGATGTTACCGCGACAACGATTTTGTTTCCAACGCAAACTTGATCGTATTTTTGATTGAATTTGAAATGACCAAAATGTCAATTTTCAAACGTCATTATTTCGAAAGCAATTATATTTAGGAATAAAGTGTATTGGAGAAAAATGTTAAGAATAATGAGCAGATTTTGAAAATGGAATAATATGCGGGGTGTTGAATTTAAAATATTAATTCAAGATGGCGCGTAGCCGCCATTTTATAACTTTTAGCTATCATTTTTTCATAAAAAAATAGTTTTTCATCTCCTATTTAAGCCCTCCAAATTTCGTCGCGATATACGAGTTGGCTTAAAAATTAGTAGGGGGGAACGGACTTAAGACGGTCACTATATATATATATATATATATATATATATATATATATATATATATATATATATATATATATATATGTTGATTTTTACTCCTTCACGGATGGAAAAATACAATGTGTTTTCATTCCGGGTGTACATCCGTTCACTACTGTCGTTCTGAAAAGAACACTTTTGCTGACGTTTCGCCAAAATCACATTTGGCGTTTTCAAAGCTTTCTTTCTCGCGTCCGAATAGAGCAAAAGTGTTCTTTTCAGAACGACAGTAGTGAACGGATGTACACCCGGAATGAAAACACACATATATATATATATATATATATATATATATATATATATATATATATATATATATATATATATATATATATATATATATATATATATATATATATATATATATATATATATATATATATATATATATATATATATATATATATATATATATATATATATATATATATATATATATATATATATATATATATATATATGCCTAGCCTAGGGTTGCCAGACGTCCCGATTTAAGAGTATTTGTGTCCCGCTTTTTTACCACGCGTCCCGCCTTTGGCTTTCTTTTCGCTTTTTAAATATTAGACCCGATTTGTCACGGTTTTTCACAATATTAAAACTCGGCCAGTAAAATTTTCAAAATAAAAATAAACGCACCTAACTGTCAACACTGAATATCGGTAAATTTCAAAATATCGATAGGTTTTCCTACACTGCTTTTCATCAATCACTTACTCATTAATTTTAATTAAAACTAGTACTAATTAAATTTAATTAAAACTAAAACCGTTTATTGCTTTAAACGTGCAATTCACTAAATGGCAAAATATTTATTGGGCAAGACTTCTTGTTTTGAGTGGAAGTCTTCCCAACCTTTATTAAAAAAGGATATTATTTAATAAATTTTACCGTTTTAGCGACTTTTGTTGTGTGTTGATCCATCAAGCTCTTTAGCAATGGGCATGCGTGTTGTGTGTATCGTATAACATTATTGAGATTTTGGAGTCCGGTTTCTTTATTGAACTTTTCCGTTGGAATATTTGCCCCTAAAACAGTGACATCTTTATCAATCATTTTCAGAAATTCGTGTTTTTGACCCATATATCTGTCAAAACTGAATTTTCAACATTTTAATGCGGTTTTGATACATGTGTCAAAATCGGTGTCCGATTTATGTGTCCCGCTTTTTCATTTACAAAATCTGGCAACCCTGGCCTAGCCATTGCAGAATGTTTCAATATGCAGTGTTCCAAAGTTCGAAAGATTATTCTAATACATTATGAACTATTTTTTTACTATTAAGGTAAACAAATAACTATCGTATTCACTAGAGGTGTAAATTTAGACCACGAGCCTGTTTCATAAAACATATTAGACTCATATCACATATTATGGGTATTCCACTCATAATATGATCTATTGTTTCACACAATTTCTAGCTAATGATATTTGTTACGAGAGTAGAGCTTATTTATTAGTTCTTTTTATTAGTCCAAAACACGGGAAACACAATGAAGCTTACCTAAAAAGTGCTAAAATCTAACCTACAAAAAGAAATTAGAAACGAAGTACATATTTGTGGTACAAAAATGGGTGATAATTTTTCCTGTCTGAAAGGAAAGCAAATTTTTCCTCGAATGGTAGAGCAGTCCCTTTTTCTAAGGACTGCATAAACCTTTATTTCAGTCCAAGACGCTATTTTTGACGTTTTTGTAAAATTCGTAAAAAATCATGAGATTTTTTTGCACCTTTGTTCATATTTTAGATATTACTGTCCACTATTAATGTGATCATACTAAACACATAAATATTTTATAAAAAAATACAATTAGAAATCCGTATCGCAGGAAAGGCAGCATGTGTTTAGTCATTTTGTTCAGCCTACTAGATTAAGAAAATAATACTTTTTTATTTTATTAGTTTAGTGAAAAGTTCTTTGACACAGTTAATCGACTCTAACTTATAATATTATATTAGACTAATAATACTAGCTAATATTATTACTAAACTTTATGAAATAAGCCTTGGCCTAATTTGATAGTTTTAGGTGTAAAATGACATGTGAACAACTATTTTTCACATAGATTTTTGGTGAATCTGGGGACCAAAGTCGGTCTTTAAAAATTGGATCTTTTTGTTTCTCAAGTAAACAACTTTTTTTTAAGTGTGGAAGGGACATACACCTAGAACCCCGGATTGCCTAAAATGAACAATAGCAACCCCAGAGATATTACACGTTGAAGGGGAAATTACTACAGATATTTTAACAGGTAAAACTACAGGTAATTTAAAGTAAAAAAAGATTTAATCGCCAGGGGGTTAACATTTCAGAGCTTTGAGGTTATGATCATTTTAAAATTTTCAATTTTTTTTTTGATAAGGCAGCAACATTGCAATTATAATATTAATTTCTGAACGGTGCACGAATTGTCATTCGGCTAGATAATTGTATTCAATATTATTCAATTTAAAATTATTTACCTAATAAGATCAATAGGCAGTCTTAAGTTCTCTGCCCACTATGAAGGTACCCGAGGAACGACACTGAAAAATGTTTATTTTCTCAACGTTTCGGGGGAAAGTCTACCCTCGTCTTCAGCAAATCTACAATTAAAATTACTAGAGATGGCAACGATATATCGATATATGTCTTAGTATATATCGATATATATATATATATATATATATATATATATATATATATATATATATACAAATGGAATAAATATCATGTATGGTGACATTATTGGAAATTTGACATGGCCTCATTTCCCGGAGAGGTAGGTTGGGGAAATTTCCCTTGAACTGTCTAAGAAGAATCTGGAAAATTCCAGAAAAATATAAAAATTATTGGAAAGCCAAATTTCCCGAAAACTTTCAAATGCAGCATTTAAGTGAAATTTCCAGAAACGTTTCAGATATTTCCATATATTTTTAAGTTAAAAATAAGAATAAAAACCTAACCTTTAAAATTATTAGTTTTTCTAAACCTCACGCCGGCTCTGCTCAAAAGATCCCAAAAATTCTGGAATCACCACAAATCGTTTTGCACATTTGACAAAAGAAAGACGGACATTCTATTATACATATTTAGATATAGTTTTTTATTTATATAGTTAGAAGTTAAAGTATCTGAATACTGGTAACGGCATTTTTTGCACATGTTATTTTTTTACTAGTCCTAGTAAAACCACAGAGAAACAAAGGCTTTTATTTTCCCTGTGACCATACCGCTGAACTGAATATCTAACTCGGATATATCTACACCACCGGAGCGAGGCTATGTGTGATGCAGCAATCGTTGTGATGTGCGGTGCGCTGTTATGGACACGCATTTAGATTCCGTTTTCACTAGAGAGCTACCTATATAGTTATCAAGCAAAACCCTTCGATTTACGCAAGGAAGGGGAGATCCTGCCATTCAACCCTGTCAGGAGTAGTTTAGGTTATACTAATATCTAAATCGCAACGCCGCCGCACTTACAATTACAATATTTTAATAAAAAGCTCTCAACATCCTAACAGCTGTGAATTTTTTTTAAGGTCTATTAAAGACTTAGATATACCAAAAAAAAAACAGAAATGGCACGTGACAATGAACAATAAAATATAAAAAAAAATTACGATTTCTACTCAGTTTTTAAAGATCTTGATACTTTTTTCTACCCCCGTCTTTGGATTAAATGATAGCAGCATGTACACCCCATTAAGTGGATTTTTACACCCTAGTAGAATTGTCGTAAAATACTTTATACCCATCATTAGGAACTTCCGACACACAACAAAACGCAATAAAACTGCATCCGTAAGACTACTTTATGGATGCAATTAACTTAAGGGATCGGAAATGCTATATCCTTTTTTATTTATTAGGGGTATAACAGTATTATAGAGCTTTAATTTATCGCGGCATAGTGCATTCTATTACGAAAACTGCGGGTAATTTTATTTGCTGTATAATAAATGTCATAATTTTATAAGAAAAATGGCATTGTAATAAATGCATTTTGTATCTAGATGCCGGTAAACTGACGTAACAGATGATTTCATTAACCAACACAAAAAACAATGAAATATAATTGCATGTTAACGTTATATAAATATATAATGAAATGAAATTAAATACAAATTATACGTAATAAAAGATTAAACTCACTAGCACGACAACTACTTTCATAGTTAATTAAATAGTGCCAAATTAACCAATAGTACAATGCAGCTCTATAGCGAAGTAAAAATTTTATATTTAAAAACCTGCTGTAAGCGCAAATTCGACCAATAATGTTTTTAAATACATTTTTTTAGTTTTTGAAATAACACCTGACAAAGAGTGGAAAAAGTCTGTCCTCGAACGGGAGTTGAACCTTCAATTTGCCACTACGGGCTCCCGCAAGTACCGTTTCTATCTTTGGCTTCCTAGCCCAACACAATACTGTAGAGTCACTTGCGGCCATTTACTTAAATTGACAACTAATCCGGAGTATAAACAAGGTTCCCTAAATTTTTTTTGTCAGGCCTGCCAGCACAGTGGTGAGATGATGTTAAAAAATGTATATGTATTAAAGAGACAAAAACAGAAAATATAATTGGCTGCTGAACTCGTATAATCTGGTGAACCTCCAGGTGAGGCCAGAAGCAAGAATGGATTTCACCGACGACCACAGAAAGCAGCCTATTGTGGCGCCCTCTGTCTTAGTCTGTCTTCTGCGATCGCAAGGAGTTTAGTAGTAATTCGGGCACTTCCCGTTCTTCAAACATCCAACAAGCGGTGCGGCGATAGGCGATACATTTGCGAATTTCTTTTCACTGTCGATCAAATCAGGACATCCGTTTCCACGGTAGCAGGACCGACAAAATTTACGCAGAATGTGATTTGCTTTAATAAATAGCTGATGTTTTTGGGTGTTTTCTTTATTTTCATTGGATTTAAAGTATATATCAGTGTTTCTCCGTTAAATGAATATAATAAAAAGATTTAAAAATTCTGAAATTGACAACCATTTTGCACAGTGTAATATTTGTGCCGCTAAATTATTTTACAAGACAAGTAAATATTATCCGATAGAAGAAGTCGTTTTAGTGAAAAAAAGGCAAAGATGCTTTTATTTTTAAACACCAACTTAAAAAATGTACAAAAACAATAACAGGAATATTATTCTAAAGTTTAGCATCGGCACACCAAAGTTTAGTTGTCTAACCATTTCCGATAAATACGTGTTTTAGTTTTTATAGTTTTTGTGTATAGTTTATATATAAACAGTTAGTTTATATTTTAGAAATAAATATTGGAGTTTAGTTTTATACAATACAAACGTTAAATGAATAATTATTTTAATGGTTAATAAGCTATTCTTATTTTTTGATTAACAAGCGAAGTACTTTTTAAACAATTTTGCAACGTGCCGAAACGTATTTTTATTAAAAATGTGGATTCAAATAATGTTTTATTTTGGAAATCAATTTCATACCGAAATGACTATGTAGAACATAGTCTCACAAACAGTTTACCGTATTGATATGCCGCTAGTATACAATAAATTACCGTTATATTTTATAAATATCCAGTTCTTAATAATTTCAAACCGCAATCCCAACTTTCATCCGCAGCGCAGCGGTTGGAAAATCGCAATGGCGATTTAAACTGCGATCACAAAACCTCTACCAAAAACGTAAGCCTGACAGTAACTAAAATTTAAAAGAAAATTACGTGTTCGGATTAAAAAATACGATTTATGCCTAACAAAAACATCCACTGAACCACCTATGCACCTATCATAATTTACTCCTATAGTATATTCAAGCAAGATCTAGATGCAGTAAATCTGATCAGAGATAAGAGACAAAAATTAAATAAAATTTTTTTAATTTTTAATAATATTGGTATTTCATTAGTGTAAACTCAGCCTCTGTGGTTTGGTTAATAGTCAGATTTACTGCATCTAGATCCTGAATATATTATTCGGTATAGTAAACTCCAAAAATGTCAGTAGACAAGCGCAATGCAACCATAGATAAAGCATTGTTCAGTTTGCTATAATAGTAATGCAACGGTGGTCTTTTACATATAAACTTGTAATCGTTTAATTAAAACTTAAACGATTTCGTGTAAATCTTCAACCGATTAATTATTAATTATTTGATTCAGATAATTATTTTACTGATTAACTGATTTTGTTCCGAGAGATACGAGTTCATATTTCGCTTTTGATTAAAAAAAGGTCTTCACTTTCATATAAGAATGCCAATACACATTAAAAGAATTTTTGTAGTTCCGGGTAGACCCGCCAACCGTTTAATCAAACTTTCGTTAACCGTCCGGAGGGGTTAACTGAACAACAGTTACTCAAAATATTGTTTAACCGTGACAAATTCTAACCGGTGAATGGTAACCTTTGAACACACCAATTTAAACCGGCCTTCAGCCGAATTGACCAATAGCAGGTAATGCTGCTAAGAGCGGTTAAACCCTGACCCGCCTTACTTAAAGCGCTAGTAAAATAATAGTGAATCAAATAAATAGGTCACACTATTTAAAAAACATAGTAACAAAGAGAATAATTAAAATTTAATGTTTTTTTCTATATAGATACACTTTTTTACAAAATTAAAAAAGATAATTTCGTTTCGGATTTTCAATTTTAAATTATTTTATTAATTCGGTGGCCAAAACCGATGTAATTCCCAGTTTTTATTCACTGAAACCCAATAATTTCAAATCAGATGTATAAACTTTCCGCTCTTAGCTGACACGTGTAAACGCCATTTACAAGATGGTGGATAACAGTTTCACGCATGTTTACATTCCACCTCATTCTCTCATAGAGTAATAATCTAGAACTCAAATTTCTCAAGCAGATTATAAGTGTTTTTATCATAAAACATCATACCGGTTCAACCGAGCAAGTGGCGCAGTGTGTTTTCGGGCTGGTCGTCTAACTATGGTCCAGATACAGATACCGCCACTGATATTAGTGGTAAAAATCCAACAGGGAAGGGTGCTATCATTCACGCTGTTAACCAAGCTGCGGGAGTAAATTCACTCTCTCCGCTATCACCTACACTCTCAAGGAAAGATCGTGGTTTGCACTCCCCGACCACTGTAGACATTCCCTAGAGTTCTTTCTTGAAAGGTGATATTAGTTCCCCTTTCCGCGCACACTTCCTTCTCTCCTATATATTACGTACAAATAAGAAGTGTACCAATTGAATGCTCGGACAGGGTGCGATTGCTTGACCAATTCTGAGCATTCCCGAAAATAAAATTTCGCCAAACTGGAATAAGAATAAGGTTTAAATCATATGGAGAGCCGCCCCAGCTCTGACTAAGCCTCAGATGAAAAGCAATATGGGTAAAGGTACGTTACCGAGTTAGCTCACAACTTATGCAGCCGCAAATCATATGGTACCAATCTAATATATTCGACATTGTTCTTATAACATATCTTTGCACATTACTAGATTTACATATGCTCGGAAAATAAAAGGTAGTCGTGCTCATTTAGAGACGGTGAAATATTACGTACTAGGTAGTACATATTTCAATGTCTAAAGCATCCCCCTCATCTATTTGTGTTCTCTTTACAAATTCAATAATATAAGGCTGAAATAAATGAAACCATACTGAATATTAAAAGTAGTAGTGCGCCTGGTGATGACAATGTAACAGTAAGAGACTTAATAAATATTAAAGATTATGTAATAAAAACCATTACGCAACTAACAAATAATGTATTAATGTCCGGTATTTTTCCTCAAGAATTGAAGAAAAGTAAAATTGTTCCTATAGTTAAGTCCGGTAATAAAGATTCAATGAACGACTATAGACCTATATCTGTTATCAGTGTTTTTTCGAAAATTGCAGAAAAAATACTAAAAGCTAGAATAATAGAGTTCTTAGAGGAACATATTCCAATGGATATTCATCAATATGGTTTCATAAGGAACAGTGGTACCCTCGCGGCCACATTTGACTTTGTAAACTACATATCAAAAGCCTTAGATAAAAAATATATTGTACTAGCAGTTTTTACCGATTTAAGAAAAGCCTTCGCGTTGTCACTATATATATTTTGTTAAAAAAGTTGTGTAAAATGGGCTCTAGGGGCAAAATTTAGCGAATTACTGACAAGAAAGTGGTTATTTTATAATAATTTGAAAATTAACATTAATAAAACTAAATACATTTTATTTAAACAAAAACATACTATGATTGATGACATTAATATTACAATAAATAACATTACATTTGAAAGGGTTTCGTCCATAAAATAATTAGGGTTAATTGTTGATGAGTGTTTAAATTGGCAACCACACCTAAATCAAATTATTAATAAAGTCACTCCAATCCTCCCAATATTATTTAAATGCGTTATTATTTTAGCAATAAAACTTAATATAGTATTTATAACTTATTCTTTCCCTCTCATCTTAGGTATTTGATTCCAGTATGGGGTACATGCACAGAGACCTCATTTAAAAATTCAATGATTTTGCAAAATAACAATCTTAAGATATTATTTAATTATAGTAAATTCACTAACACAGATGAGTTATATAGAAAACTGGAAGTTGCTCAACTAGTTATAATTCCTTTTTACACAAATGAAACAGCACTTAAAAACATAGATCTCTGTTTACCTTATTAAGTTTTTATTAAGCCTATTATATTAAGTTTACACTGTTGTTGAATATTATATATAGTTGGTTATTCTCGAGGCCAGAATCTTAGGTACTGTTTAGAGAATTGTTAAATCCAATAATTGTTATACTTAATACAGAAATAAAATATGTTAAAAAAAAAGATTGATAATACCGCTAAAACGCCGTTGATGATATTGTAGACACACTCAATAGCCTGTTGTTTAATTCGTCTATACCACGGACAAAGATAGAAGATAATTAAATATAGTTCAGAAACACAGCTGCTTTTTGTTTTTGTTTTTGGCGCCTTTTAACTTTGATAAGTAACCTCAAAAGTTTTTGAATAATAATAATACTAAATACGAAGGCTGCAAATAAAAGATTCTTTCCAGAAATTTACTGCCGCCTAGCTATACAATACAACTTCGGTTAATTGTTTGTCGCCCCAGATTATTGTCTGTGAATTTGAATGAAGGCATAACGGGATAACCGCAAACTTTTAACTTTTTCCGCTTTTTCTCCGGCAATTTTCAAAGCTGTTTACCAATAACACAGACATTTACGTTAGTGAAAAGTGCTTTCGGTAGAAAACGAACGAAAAAACTGCTTATTGGCAAAATGTCGTCTCTGCTGAGTGCGGATTTGGCTGCAGCTTGTAATGCCCTGGGGTATTTTGATGCAAAATCTAACAAATACTATGCTGATGCAAATACTTTGGAGACTGTGAAGGATTTAATTCGATATTTAAGGCGAGACGACGAAACTCACGATATACGTAGGCAACTTGGAGAAACTGCAGTTTTGCAAACCGATTTATTGCCATTGTTAAAGAGTTATTGGGAGGAAGCTGATCTGTTTGATGTATTACTAAGGTAATCTCAGCAATACATATTTTTAAGTGGTTTATATCGTAGCATATTTTATGAACAATTCTACTAAAAAACAAGTTTTATTTTCCAATGTTGTCAATTCAATTCCATATACTTTACAAAATAAAAATGTTTATAAAAAAATAGAACCGACTTTAAAAAAGAGCACTCAAAAGGGAAAAATTCTATTTTATTTATTAAATTTGAAGTTGGTTTCAAACTAATTCATAACTACTTAATCACAAACAGATATTTATATAATGGGTGTCTACATATAAATCACAACAAATAAACAGTCTTTGCTAGTTTGATACCTATAAAGTTAAATTTTCGATGTGGAAGTTATTTTTTAGCACTCTTTTTTGAAGTTAGTTTGGATGAAATTCCGCTTTTTATATTGAAGAAGATTGCAGATCTGATTGCCGAGCCTTTGACAGATTTAAGGAACAAGTGCTTGTATCAAGAGATTTTTCCTGATGTACTGAAAGAAGCAAAAGTGATTCTTTTAAACGGGCAGTAGAACCAATATTGACAGCTATTGGCCAGTGCTCGTGTTCTTAGAGTGGGCAAATTAAAACACACTGTTTGAGTTTTTTGCTCGATATAATATCCTGGTTCCAAATCAGTTTCGGTTTAGACCTAACAAGTCTACAGAGGCAGCAATATTTACCTCAATTGTTTACATTTGTCATCATTTGGATGAAAGAAATAAAACTATAGGGGTATTTTTTGATCTTTCCTGAGCATTCGAATCCCTTGATCCCCAGTGACTGCTAAGAAAATTGGAGTTTTATGGTCTGAGAGGAGCTGTGGCTAAACTTCTTGAGTAATATCTACTTAACAGAAATCAACTGGTTTTTGTTGATGGAGAAGCAGGTTCCTCTATATCCGAACATGTCAGTGTCTGGAAAGGAGTTCCTCTTCGGGTAAATAGTTACTAGTTTGTTGACAATATATCTGTGATTCTGTCGGCAGATACTCATAGTTATCAATGATCGGAACAGAGACTGCTAAAAAAAATGTCAGATTTCACTGTTGTTGGCGGTGATAGGACTTCCTCTCTTTACCTCTGTTTAAATCATGTCTGTCCTGGTTCTTGAGATAGAGAAGTTCTTAGGAGTTTATATTGATACAAGACTGAACTAGGAAAGCCATGTTGAATATCTGCAGTCCAAACTTAATAGTATTTGTGTGGTTATTCATTCAGTAAGGGGTCAGATATCTATAGACAGTGTCGGTATTTTTTTACATTTCATATGTACATGGTTTTTGGGTTTATGTTTTGCAGCTACATTCTTGGGTTGCATCCTCGGGAGTCGTGTAAACCCTATTTTGGCCAGTTGGGCTTTTTGACTACTCCTCCTTTGTAAAACTTAGCATTCGTTTTGTTTCATAAAAAACATTCTCATCTTTTTCTGAGAAATAGAGATAGAGGAGCAACTAGTATACCCATTAATACTAGGTCAGGGAATCACCTGACCATTCCTAGTTATTAAACATCATTTTTAAAAAGGGACCCAGATATAGAGCTGTGAAGGCATTTTTGGATTTGCCTTGTAATCCAGAAGGAAAGAAATTTGGAAAAATTTAAGACACTGGTTATTAAACTGATGAAAGAAATATGCATTTGATTTTTAATGTAAAAATTAAAATAGCTTTAGTGGCTTTTATTGTATTACCTTAGCCATACATTTGCATTTTGTTTTTATTGTAGAACTTAATCATGACACCTTGTTAGTTGTATGACATTACAGATAGTGAATGAATAAATAAAAATTGTTATGATTCAAATGCTATAGTTTACCGAGTATTTTACTGTAGTTTTTACTATTTTAACCAATCAATTTTTATATAGGTAGGTTTTTTTGTATGATTCATGAAATGACATTGAGTATTTGGCTTTTTAAGGCACAGTTCAGGATTGCCCCTTTTAATACCAAGGTCTCCACTTATGATAATAGTATCTAAAAATATAGGTAGTTTAAAATTTTCTTGTATATATTTTCATTCCATTTTTGTTTGTTTTTTCTTAAATTTTGTATCACTTTATTTTGAATTGTTACCTATTCATAGTTTTGCTCACAGTTTTGCTTTAATAATGTCATATGGTACACATGCGGGGAAATCTGGTTACAAAGCAGTGTTCACATCATATATCTATAAGAGAATATACTTGTCGAAGGCAAACCAGATTTAGACTTCTAAGTAGGCAGGTAGATATATGGTTATGAAAATACAAATGGGTTTTACTTCTCACTAGAAGTTTTAGGTAACAGAAAAATGTATTAAGCAAGTCAAAACAGTATATAAAAAACATAAAAATCAGTCATAAATAAATACTAAAATATGATCTAAACAAAGCTACAAAATATCAAGTTTAATACCGAAAGTACCGTATATATTATAAACGAAGTTAACATAAGGTTTTATAGATAGGTTTCTCTTAGTTCTCAAGGATATAATCCATGGAATAAAATACATTCTCAATAAAGAAATGTTTTAACCATTCCTCAGGGATTTGTTGTCAGTGCTGTCAATTTTTCTAGCAAAAAATGCTTATACTACTCAAAACATAGCAGCGTTGCTCTCCTAAGATCTAATTTTGCTGTAACTAAAACCCCATTGATTAATGAAAGTTTTAATATAGTCAACAAAAATAGTCTTAAGCTAAAGGCATATTACAACCCGCAGGAAATTTATGATAGCTCTCTATTGTAGTAAGAAAATATATTTTAAGTATTTGGAACTTGATATTTGTTTTGTTATTTAATACATTATATTACTGACACATTTGTTTTTATATGGATGTATGGTTCTTATTTTATTTATTGATTGTTGCCTATTATTTTATTATTATATTGGTTTTATTTGTTTTATATGTATGTTTTTCTGAGACTTTTTATGTATATTTTACTTTTTTTAACATAGTGGAATTTATTCGATAAGGTGGTGTCGAACATTCCTATTTTTACTTTGTTAGTGAGGCTTGTGTCTCTTATGATCATAAAACTTATTTGATTTATTTCGTTGTTTGTTAACATATATATTATACAACAGTGGATACCAGTATTCAGCCCTGTTTCCAGAGGGGGTGGTTTAACTAAGAGTGTGCTTTGCCACAAACGCCCATGGAGTATAATTTTTCTAACAATATTTAGTGATTGACGGTTTCAAAAGCCCTACTCAGGTTATAACAAAGACCCAATACTTGTTCCGTTCCATCTAGAACTCATGAAAGGTAACTAATTTTCAATAGCTGTTGCAGTTCATCTCTTCTTATGAAACCCATGTTGCATTCTGCTTAAAAACGTATGGTGTAATGGTAAGAAACTAGTCTCACAATGTTGTTAAAATGAATAAAGTTTCAACTTTTGTCTGCTTCGTTACTGAAATATCATTTTTAATTATGTAATGTTTTTTGTTGGAAAGTATATATGTATGCCTGACATAACACAATAATGTGCTAACATGAAATAGTATATAGTAACTCTTTTTAGTTCTATTACTTTTTATCCATAAAAATACAGTCTATTACAAAAATCACTGTAGCTTCGTTGATTTTTAAAATAGAAGCAAAAACATAAAAGAAATCACGCTTGAGACCAGAAAATGGAGCTAAAAAAGTTTTGAAAAGTTCCATTGCCAATTCCACAGCTTGCCCAAAAAATATTTACAAAAAAAGTAGGGGAGAGTGGGGTGCATTCGACCACCGGGAGCATTGAACCACCCTCTGTATACTTGTTATTAATGAATGTTTTGAGTACGGTCCATGGAAATTTTAATCGTTGCATTGTTATAACACGCTTCCGCGCCAAAACTTCAAATAAATGTTATTTTTTATGTTTTTTTAGTGATAAAACTTAAAAATCCCAAATAAAGGTACGTTTTATCCAATATAATATATTGTTTATTGTTGATAGAGTGTTAGGTTGGTGAATTTTTTTGTATTTTATCTGAAAAGTACTTGATTTAATACACCTGTACCATATTTCAACATAACCTCAAAAGACTCTGATGTTTACTTAAAGGCAGGGCCGTATTATTTTACATGTTGGGGTGGATTCGACCTCCTAAATTAGGGAGCATTCGACCAGTGGTCGAATGCTCCCTGTTAATACCTTTTATTACATAGAGGTATCAAATTTTAGATGCCAAGAGTATATAAGAGAAAAACTCAGAGAGAAGTTGACGAAAATTGTATCAAAAGAGCATTGAGGGATCATTTCAAAAATAAAATACCCATTAGAGAGGTTTCACGGAATTATGGTATAAAAAGAAGCACGCTCATGTCAAGGATTAAAAAAATTAAGCTTAACCATAAACAGCCGATTTATGAAAATTCAGATTCGGGTTTATCTGACGACGAGGACGTCAAAAAGTTTCAAAGTAAATATACAAATCGTCAAGTGCTCTCAGCTGAGGAAGAAAGTGATCTTAGTAGCTATATTAAGAAATGTTCGGCTTTACATTATGGTCTTTCTTATCGCCAAATAAGGGAATTGGCATGTGAATATGCTATTCGCAACCGCTGCAATTATCCTGAGTCATGGGAAAAAAATAAAATAGCGGGTAAGTTATTGTAATTTTTAAGCTCAAAAATAAGTTTAAAACGGTTGTTGCAGGGTTAGATTGGCTCTATGGTTTCATGTCGAGACATCCAGACCTATCTTTAAGAACGCCGGAGAGTACAAGTTTGCTGAGGTCCACAGGATTCAATAAAAACAGGGTTGAAGAGTTTTTTGAAAACTATATTAGCGAGCTCACAAAATACAATTTTACTGGAGCTCAAATCTATAATCTTGATGAAACGGGTGTAGAAACAGTCCTAAAACCGGTAAAGGTTGTCGCTCAAAAGGGTAAAAAACAAGTGGGACAGACAGCTTCAGGAGAAAGAGGAGAGTTAGTCACTTTTGTTGGGATTATAAATGCCTTGGGGAATACCATACCACCTGTCTATGTAGTTCCGAGATTAAGAAATCCTTCAGAATATATCAACGATGCACCCGCTTCATCACTCGTATTAGGGAATAAAACAGGATGGATGACAAGAGATTTATTTACAGACGTTCTTAAACACATAATAAAACATACAAATTGCTCTATACAAAACCGTATTTTAATCCTGTTGGATAATCATTCTTCGCACACGTCTTACGAAGCCATGAAATTGTGCAAGGAGTCAGGCATTTCAATTGTATCATTTCCACCGCACACGAGTCATCGAATGCAGCCTCTTGATGTTGGGGTTTTTGGTCCATTCAAGGCTGCTACTTCTGTTGCTTTCAATGATTGGTTGACATCACATCCTGGGGAAATTATAACGATAAGACAAATTGGCGAATTAACTAACAAAGCATATATCCGTTCTTTCACAATGTCCAATATAATTAATTCTTTTAAGAAACCGGGAATTTGGCCTGTGAATCGTCTAGCTTTTTCTGAAGAAGATTTCGCACCGAGTTCAATTTTTAGCGGTAAAGAGTTAACCATAAGACAAGAAAATAAAAAAGATGATATCTCTTCAGGAAGCACGATCACAGAAGATAATTTTCCAAATAAAGAAACTGTCGTCTTCTGATAGACGCATTATTATTGTAATGTTATTGTAAAACCCTCTACTTCACAGGAAAATGACGACATATTACCGACTGAAAGGAAATCATTTGAAAAAATCCGTCCCTTTCCTATAGCCGAACCAAAGGCAAAAAAAAGGAGAAATAATGCTTCCAAGTCAAAAATATATACGTTGACACCTGAACTAGAAGAGTTGGGCAGGATACAGGCAGAAAGTGAAAGAAAGAAAACTTTAAAATTGACTGCTGTGAAAAGTAAAATTAAAAAACCACCAGTTAAAAGATCTATTTTAAAAGAGGACACATCTGACAGTGAAGAAAGTGACAAGTCAATTGAAATGGCTGATACAGATGACGACGACTCCGAGGACTTGACAGCTGAAGAGTTCCCAATGTTAAAAAGTGGAGAATTAGTTCGACAGGGGGATTTTACAATTGTAAAATTTCCGACTAAAACCACAGTTTTATATTACATTGGACAGGTTCTTTCAGTTATCGAAAACAATATCAAAGTGAAATTTCTACGAAGGAAAAATAGATCCAACACTTTTGTCTTCCCTGTTATTGAAGATACTTCTGTGGTCGAAAGAGATGATATATTAAGCATTCTTCCCAGAGCCAAAAATGAAGGGACTGCAAGAATAGCTAATTTGTACGTTTTTAATTACAACTTTAATGGGTGGAATATTCGCTAGTTAAATAATAAGTTTCTAAATTTTCCCAGAGTTTGTTTTATTTTGTATAATATACGTTTCTAAAGACTATTTGGTTTCATTTAATTATGTGGTTTAATCCTCCCCACGCGATGGTTGAACTTACCCCAGTAGTAGGGAGGATTCGACCATATGTAGATTTTTAGAAAAAAATGCAAAATTCAATAATCGCAAAAGTTTTTTTCTTGTTTTATTGTTTTATTATGTACCAAATAGTTCTTTCTTATGGCCCACATCTAAAAAAACCTAAATTATTGAATACATTTTTCAATAGAAATCTTTGAATTGAAAACGGTCGAATGCTCCCTACTTTCCCCTACTAGTTTTCACCCTGTATATAAAATGTAGATACACTTCCATTAAGAAAACATCTGGGTAAACATATTTAATTAACAATAGTTAATTGTAATATTGACACATCTTAAATTTTCCCTGTCCTAGACTTAGACCTTAGACTAGAAAAATTATTATGCATATTTTAAAAGTGGGAAGTGTAAATTGGAAATTTTGGGAAGTGTATATTAGAAAAAAACTCACACAAAGTTTGATTTACATATTATCAAATTTGCAAAAATTAGTATTTCGGATTTAAAATACAATTTTATAATTTTAAGTAAACATTTAGAGCTGAACAGAGAAACAGTTTAAAAGCCCATTGCATATCATCGAATGGGCTTAGTTTCATAAAAATTGTGCATGTTAAATCAATAGATCCAAATATTTATTACAGGTGTAATAGAAATAGAAACAGCTTCTCAAAAATATTTCAAGGCGCATCCTGAACGACAGCATCAATTAGAAATCATCAAGTCTAATTTCTTAAATACGGACCTGTGTTATTACAGTTTTGTATACTACAATGCTGATTACATCTTACTACAATATTAGTTTAGTCGCATTGAAACATTTTGACTCAAATAAATCGTCTTCGATAATTTCAATGTATTTATTTTTTTTCTCTAGGTATTAAATATTTTCCTCATGTATAAAAATTCCCATCATAAGAGGAATACATGATACAATTTTTGCAGAGATACCGCGAGAATTCACCTCATGTCTATAAAAATCTGAAGTGACGATTTCGCCGAATTAATAAGTGCCAATGGATGAAATAAAAAATTGAAAACTAATTTGCGATCACGTCATTGTACTTTTTGTAATAAATAAATATTGAACAGAACTAGCTCTTACTTGATGGAAATCTGTTTTAAGTAAAAAAACGTCTAAAATTTCTACTTAATTTATTTTACAAAAAAATTGGTACTTTACCCAGAACTTCCCTCGTTATGAATCTTTCCTTTTCTTACTTAGGGGCAATGACAGACTTATCCAAATTCTGCACAAAACATCAAGTATTATTTTGGAATCAACTGATAAAATTTCGGTACGAATCCTACTTGGCAGAACAAAATGACGGCATAATAAAATATTAAAAATTCACCCTGAAAACACTACTCCATGGCTTGATGTATGCCATAACTAATTGTGGTATAGGGATCAACAAGTAAAATTTTGTAATTAATTCAAGATGGCGAAAAAAAAATGGCAGCTAAATAAAATGTTTGTAATCGTGAAAAAAATCGCACTCTCAGGTTTTAAATATCTTCACGTTTTACCGTCCCTAGATGCCAAAACATAATATGTTCTATCAACTCCGTTGGTCCGTCTGTCGGTCTGAGTGTCAACTCGCGGCATAGCTTAAAAACTATTTACCAGTTTGACTTCAAATTTTAGTCAATAATTAAGATTCGTATGGAGATGATCTAGTAATATTTTGAGAAATATCCAATATTGCGGAATAGTGTTAAAAAAAATATTTAAAAAAATTAATTACCCAATTTACCTCAAATTTTGCACAAAAATCAAGTGTTACATAGAAATGGTCAAATGGGCCTAATAAAATATTTAAAAAATCAGCTAGATAATACTACTTAATAAATTAATTTCTATTTTTGTACAAAAATTAAGTGTGATATAGAGATAAACTGGTAAAGTTGTGGTACAAAATGGCTGCAAAATAAAATTTTTAAAAAATCAATGTAAAAAATCTTATTAAATTGATTTTAATTTTTGCAGAAAAATGAAATGTAAAAATGAGATAAACTAGTTATGGAGTTTATTTTAAATTATTCCAAAAAGTCAATTGTGGCATAGGTAGAAAGAAACTGGTAAAATATAGGTAGAAATCCAATATTATGGAACAAAAGGGCACCGAATAAAAAAAAAAAAAATATATATATATATATATATATATATATATGATAGTATGTTTTCATTCCAAGTACACCAACGTCGTAACAAGAAAATGATCCTTGTTTGGAACATATTCTGCATCACAGCAGACACAATGATCCATTCTAGTCAAACGACGATCGCGATTTCGCTCTTATTAGAGCTCATCAGGCCGCCATAGACTAGCGAGCCCCGTGTAGGGCAAAGGCACAAAATGGAATCACAAAAACAACTACTCTGCTGGCTAATACCACGACCGGTATTGAATTACATTGTGACTCTTGGCTTTCGTTGGGAGCATTAAATGATAGTATGTTTTCATTCCACGTACACCAACGTCGTAACAAGAAAATGGTCCTTGTTTGGAACATATTCTGCATCACAGCAGATACAATGATCCATTCTAGTCAAACGACGATCGCGATTTCGTTCTTATTAGAGCTCAGCAGGCCGCTATAGACTAGCGAGCCCCGTGTAGGGCAAAGGCACAAAATGGAATCACAAAAATATATATATATATATATATATATATATATATATATATAATATATATATATATATATATATATATATATATATATATATATATACACATATATATAAATATTGTTTTTTTTCAGAATATTTAATAAAATAGTTTCTAGTGTAGATCGTTTCATAAACCTTAAAAATGTTTTATTTTTACTAGTAAAATACAATAAAATTGGAATATTAACATCGTTTCTGCTGAAATGGCGTAAAAACCGGCAATAGTGCAACATCAACTTAAAGAGTCAAGGTCAATGAGAGCCAAGGCAAAAATCGTTTATCACCTCTTTATAATCTCTACTTTTTGGTAAAACCGTAATGCGCAGGCGTACGTGTGTGTCATTTGATAGGGTTGCGGATGCATTTTTGGACTTTGGCGCTGCTTTAAATCTCCATTGTCGGTTTTATGTTTACCAAACTTTTTTCTTATAATTTTATCAATAGTAATTGATAGTGTTTTAAAAATTTTTAATTTGTAGAATTGGCCGAGGTAGTAATAACTTTAAAGTCGCTGAAAGGTGTTACTAGATGATTTTTAATCGTTTGTATTTCATAATACGTAATTATACTCATAACTGGCAGAAAATTAAAAAATTTGAAGTCAAAAATATTTTTTTTTGGAAGTTGGACATTATACCTATATTAACAGCATCTCGAAGGTCATACCAATACAAAGGAAACATATTAAAATTATTTATTTAGAAATTGTGCAGGACCGGATAAACTAACATAACATAAACCCAAACAAGGGGGGTCAAAATATGATGACACACATAAAATTTAAAATGTTATCCTCCTAAATGTCAATATATCATGATATATCGTTTCGATCAGGGTAAGCTAAAGATAGCGACATGGTTTGCCATTTTATCCCTTTTATACGTTGGAAACGTGTAACGCACAGTATTTCAAACAAGCCGTTTTTTGCCCTTTTAACTTGTTATCCCACGTTCGTGTCTAATCCCACTATGTTCTGTAACAAGCCTCTAGGCAATATTCAACAATCCACATCCTGTATGTAAACAACACCGCTGTGTTTTAGAGCCCACCGCTCACGTAATTTATTTTATGAAAGTATATAGTATATGTAAATCTTGGAATAGAGCTCCTGTACTTACTTACTGTCGTCAGGTTTGAGGATTATGGTTCAGACTTAGGTTTTTATAGCAGTATCGAAACTTAATCCGAATTTAAATATTTAATAGGGGTAAACCGAGCGGTAGGCTTTGTACCTAAAGATTTAATTTTTCGGTCCTTTTTGCAACTTGATTTATATATGAGGGGCCCATAACTTGTTGGCGTTATGTTGTTATAATAGGGGAAATCATTTTGCGATTATCTTATGAGTATTTGCAGATGACACGCAGATGTATTTTTGTTTCCATCCAAGGACTAGGCCGAGGCAGAGAATTACGTAAATCATGATCTTAGAGTATTAAGAGAACTTTCTTAAGGGCATAACTTACATTTAAGTCCTTCTCAATCTTGTATGTTAATATTTGGGAGCAAAATTAAAGCTAAAAGAAAATCTTAATATATTTAAAAATAATTCCAAGCTGACTGCAGTTACCTTAGCAAAAAATTTGGGCATATTATTAGACACTGATCTTCGCTTCAAAGAATATTTAAAAAATATTCGGCAAAAGGTATATCTATCTTTAAAATTGTTATATAATGATAGACACGTGTGAAATACAAATTTAAGAAAAAATATTTGTGAATCGCTAGTGGTGTTTGATTTTAATTATTGTGATACAGTTTATAGATTTTGTTTTGACAAGGAGAGCTAGGATACAAAAAGTGCAAAATTCTTGCATAGGTTTTATACATGGTATTAGGAAGTTTGAACACATTTCCCACTTATATAATGATATATACTGGTTAAAGATGGATGCTCGTAGGAATCTACACTTTTGTAACTTTTTAATTAAAATTGTTAATGACCCGTTTTCGCCTGCTTCAATCAGAGAACGTCTTGTACACGATCTGAAAGTAAGAAAAAACGATAAATTGACTATGCCGCTTTGTCAGATTGGTATGTTTTAAGGGTCTTTCTCTTATAATGGTGTTCAGTGTAATAATTTGTTGCCATCTGAATTTTAAAATCTAAGCCCTGATATGTTTAAAATAAAATATAAAAAACATCTGTTGAATGTGCAAAATGTGTAGACAAATTAAAATTTGCTTTGTATTCAAATGATTCAAGAGTTTTATATTGATCTAGTTAAAAAAGTTGAACTATGATACTATTCGCATTTTTTTTTATCTTTAATATTACCATAAACATTTTCTGTCCAGGTTCAGTGGAGTTGCTATTATAGCTAGACTGCGCCAGGATTGGAGTGTACCATAAGCTGAGATTTTGTTATTCTTTTTGTATATACATATTTAATAAAAGATATTTATTATTATTTTTTTAAATTTTATATATTTCAGTTATTAAATGGGTACTGAATAGATCAAAAAAACCATCTGTTGCTAAAATTAAAATATATAATAAATAAACAGAAAAAGTTACGCCAAATTGAAAAAAAAGGTCTTAATCTCCTATACTTTCCCAGTTTGGTTAATGAGGGAGGTATTCATAGTTTGTTAGCGTAGTAATAAATGTATTTGTTTAGTTTAGGTATATTTATAGAATTTCAAATCATGCCTAGGCCTTTTGAAACTATGTTTTATTGCAACAATTGTTGTACCATGAATGAAAAGAACTAATAAAGAGAAATTTCCTAAGTCTTTACTTTTTTTGCACGATCGTGGATTTGGATGATTTTTGGTTACAGTCGGGTAAACTCTTAAAATTGAAAAAAAAAACACAAAACTCGAAAAAAGTACTGTAAATTTCACTTTACGTAACATAATTCATTTAACATAACATAAAAATACATTTAGAACAAGAAATATTAAATAAAAATGAGTTCGTTATTTGTCTGTCTGTCTGTTCGCGGTCTGGCTAGAAAACTTACTTATCAGATTGACTTCAATGTTTGGTCAAAAACTAAGGGTCGCATGGGGGATGACCTGGTAAAACTTACCTATTTGTAATGTAATTTGATTCTTCGATCATTTTTTGCAAATTCGTCAATAACGTCATCATAAAAATGTCGATGCTCCGACATATTTTGGAGAAGTTTATTTTCAATGGACAACAGCGATGTATGCGAAAGTCTCTCCTGCCCCGTTGAATTTCTCGCGAAATTTTTTATACGTTAAAGTGTTGAAAAATTGCGTTCTACTGATGAACTTGTAGCAGGTATTGTCAATACTAATTCACACAATTTCGACACTTCGGTGTAGGCATCTTCCAGCTCCTTGTCTTTTAAAAACTGCATTAGTTCCTTAGCGTTATTTTTCGCGCTAATGTCATCAGTTTCGTAAATTACTTTTAGTTCAGATCGCAGTAACACTCGGTCGAAGAACTGGCCATAATGAAGAAGAAGAGATTTAAACGCATCTTCTGGAAAAGTTTTTTCTTTAAATGCATCAAAATTGCAGAGCTCGAGGAATTTAAAATCATTTAAACCATTAAATCTATAGTTTATTTGTTGCTGAATTTGATCGATTATTTCATAAAAGAGGTGTCTGTATGATGTTTGAACATCTCCCACCTTGTCTGTTCGAAGACGCTTGACTTGTGGCTCTACATTTAACGTCATCGTTTTCTCCCAAAATAGGTCAAAGTCATCTCTTTTTTTGGCTTAACATGGACTTAAAATCATCCATTTTTTTTTAGGCAAAAAGCAATATCATTTGTTTTAGTTTGTAATATATTAAAAACATTGTCCGAGAATGGTAATATTTCCGAAAATATGTTCAACAAAAATTAAAATCTCGTTTCAAACAGTTCAAAAACCCTTCGAACTATTTGTTGCTTCTGAGTCCCACGTTTCGTTATTTTCTATTATATTCTCAAATAGTTCAATCAGTGATTCACGATTTTCAGATACTGTTAACACAAGTCTTCCATTATAGTTCCACCTAGTAGGAGCTACTTTGGGCAATAGTTTGTGGGCAATGGAATCCAAAGCTTGTGTGCGTTTTGTTGACTTGAAAAAAAAAAGCAGCCATGCCACTTAAAGTAACGAAAAATACTTTGCACTCTTTAATGTGAAAATCAGCTAACAAAATGTAAAGTCTCGAAAATAAAATCTATAAAAATACGTAATCGTAACCACAACCTATCACACGATCCACATTAAACGCTTCAACTGCGGTTGATTTTAAAAATATTTAAGTTTCCTCGGCGGTGCTTTTGACTCAAACTTTGCCAACGTAAGCCGTATATTACCTATGCGCCCCTATGCGAATTTGATCAGGAACCCTGGGGAAAAATTCGTCTCCGTTTATAACCACGAGGTCAAGGCGGGCCGCTGGCCGTGATTGATGCCAACGAAACGAAACCTCCGAAGATCGGTGTCGAGGAGTTAGAATAATAGAGAGAATTTCCAAATTAAAAAAAAATGAAAAAATATAAATTATGTATTATTTTATTTATTTATTTGTTTGTTTGGACATATTTATTGGGAGGTCATAGACCATATGACCTAATGGAGGAGCCACACTGTGGGTTGATATCTAGTCCTGGTTTAGATCTGGGATTATTATACCTAATCGAACGTCTAATATCTTCAGTGCAATATCCGTTTGTTTTTATAGCTTCAGTAAGTTTTTCTGTTTCTTCAGGAATTAAATTTATATCACATATTGACAAAGCCCTAAAGATTAATGAATTGATGACGGATTGCTGTTGAGATGGATGATGGTGCAAACAAAAATTTAAATATCTATTCGTATGTGTCGGTTTCCATGAAACGGCATGACAGAGGTGCCGTTCTCTTTCTTTTGTACCAAGGAAGGAATTGGCACCATCTGACTCAATTTCTATAGTGAACATTGTATTAGAATGTTGTTGGTTTAGAAGAGTCCGTAAAATCGAGGAATCTTCCAACCGCTTGGCTTTAATTTCTTCTTCTCTAGATCTGGCAAATCTTAGAGATTAATAAGGCTGCAATTTTTTTAGTTGGATCCGTTTGTATTGCCTTATAATAGCTATCATCTTGAAGCCATGTCTCTATTTTCTCTACGTATAGTTGAGTTGTTCTTGTCCATGACTACCGTTGTGTTTCCTTTCTCTGCATTTTCTTTATCGTTAAGGCTGTTTTTGGCTGTTTTTTTCTGCTGCTGACAAGTTGGATTTTGGTGGTTTAGAGATGCGAAGAATTTTTACTGTTTCATATCGAACTGAATATACCTGTTCTTGTGGTAGTTTTCGGATGCTCTCATTTGGACTTACTATGTGCTTTAGAGAGAACCAATTTCTTTGCTTTTCCTAATAAAATAGATTATAAATTGACTACCGTAATCTGCACCGGCTGGTGTTTGCTGCGCAGTTTCGAACTTCTTGTGTTGTTTTAATTAAATATTTATTTAACACATATTGACAAAATTAATCTAAATGGGGCTACGGCGCTTAGTACAGCAGATGAAATACCAATTTACCGTAACTAATATAGAACGGCTTTGGTCAATTAAGAAATCATGGTTCTTGGGATTAGACCGTGTCAAATTGGAATTACTATCCGACGTTTCGCCTTCGATTACATGGGACATCTTCAGGGATCTTTACTCCACGAGATCTGAACACTGAACTGACTTGTGCTCTCCGAACCGTGACCCTGTGTTAAGATCGGTTTCCACGTGTGATGTAGACCGTAACCCGTGTCTCTGATCAACATTCTTTAACATCGGAAACATCGAAATTGACCGAAGCTCTCAGAGGAAATGGCTATTGCACTGAAGATATTACGCGTTCAATTAAAAGGTATAGTAAACCAACTCCGCCAAAGGAGAATGATAAAGAGCCACCATTAGGTAGTGTTTTTCTGCCCTACATACATGGCACTACAGAAAAAATAGGACGATTACTTCGGCGGTCCAACATACGTACAATCTGTAATACACATAAGAAGATTGGACAATGCTTGCGACCCCCGAAAGATCTTGTACCTTTCCAAACAGAAGGAGTATATAAAATTCCTTGCTCCTGCGGAGAAGTGTATGTGGGAGAAACAGGACGCTCAATATCAACTAGACTTAAGGAACATGAACGACGTATTAAAAAGAAACAAATTGTTCAATCTGCTGTAGCTGAACACCAGCATAACATTGGCCATTTCATAAATGTAAAGGAAACCCAGGTTCTAGCTTCGGTTCCAGGTTTTTATAAACGAAAAGTTAGAGAATTTATTGAAATATTTAAACATACAAAAAATTTGAATAGAGACACGGGTTACGGTCTACATCACACGTGGAAACCGGTCTTAACACAGGGTCACGGTTCGGCGAGCACAAGTCGGGTATAAAAGCCCGCCTGAATCTCTTCGAGCTCATTCAGTGTTTAGATCTCGTGGAGTAAAGATCCCTGAAGATGCCTCGTGCAATCGAAGGCGAAACGTCGGAGAGTAATTCCAATTTGACACGGTCTAATCCCAAGAACCATAATTTCTTAATTTACCGTAACTAATTTCGAAAATATCACTGCATTAAAACAATTGGTTACATAATAATCGCCGTCGAGTGTTAGAGGCCTTTTTCCTTCAAGGGTTTTAAATAATTTTTCGAACTCAGTTCGAATTTAGACATTTGCACTTCATCATCAAAACTTAGCTTTCTATTAAAACATGATCGCTACTGTTTTCAAAATTGCCATTGTGCGTCATTTTGAAACTTATATTAATATATAAATGGTCGAGTTATTAATTAAACGTGGGTTTTGTTCACTTTTATTCATACTAAAACTATTTCAGAATAGGGACATTAAATTAACCCTGCATTAAATCCGAGAACGGGACCTAAACTGACTTCCTCAGGTTTTAGTCCAAGTTTTTATGGCAGTTTCGAAATTTAATCTGAATTTAAATATATAATGTAAGTAGAACGAGCGGCAGGCTTAGCACTCAAAGATTTATATGTAAAGTGGCAGATAATGTATTTGAGGGGAGAATTCTACAACACTTGTATTTCAAAGTTTTAGCTAGGGGGCCAGTAAATATCTTCTAAATACATCTTAAGACCTGCAAGTTTTTATGCTGCATACATAATATGGGCCAAATCCATATTCCATATTAACATTTTTTTCATTAATTTAATTAAATTATTTTATAGATATATTAAACTATTCATATTTTTTATTCAAACCAAATATTTTTATAAAAACATATTTTATTTGTTATTTCCCAACCGTAACTATATTCGTTTAGAGATAGATCGTCAAAAATTAAAAAAAAAATGTTTTACTGTATATTATATTTGTTTTTTGGTTGTTTTAACTTTTAATGCAAGGGTGACTCCTTATATTTTGCGCCCTTTGGAGATATAAAAAAATTTGAGACGTTATAGCTGTAGGGTTTTGCCTGAACCATCAAGATTTTTTACCAGAGTAAGCAAGTCAATTTTGCAAATCGTGCCAAAAAATACCAACTTGTTTTTTTCTAAATTGAACACCCTGTATATTATTTTTCCACTCCATAATCTCTGTAGATAATGTTGATTGATTAGGTTTCATTATCAAAACTAAAATTGTATTTTAATTCCTTTATATTGTGGGATATTCAACTTAAGAAAAACTTAACATAGTGCAGTTTTATTTTACAAATGGAACAAATGTTGCCCAAGCTCATCGGGAATATCGCAAAATATACTGCGATCGGCAAACACCTTTAAACTAGCCTCTAATAGGGATGGCAGTTGTGCATATGTGAATCCGAACTATTTGAGCATTAAGGTTAATGAGTCTGATTTTTTTTTTATGGAGAATATTCAAAAATATATAAAGTATAGACTCGCTAATCCGAACGCGCTATCATCCAAATATCTATATCCCGAATTCCCCTTCAATTTTGTCCCAAATTGTACTGGGATTCTGACAGTGATATCACTTGCGGGCAGAGAAGTTCAATTTTTCTCCGCGGGTCCCAGTATAGTGATATTTCTCAGACAGAATTTACGCCTAATGAAAATACAAATTAGGAACTATGTTCTCCAGAACCATTGTCTTCAGAACCAAAAAAACCTGAGCAGTTTTATTTTCATAGGACAAATTCGACGCAAACAGACATACGATGCGTCAAAAAAAAACATTTTGGCATTCAAAAAAGGCCCAAAAGTAGGGAATCACGGATTACTTTGTCAAAATTAAAATCTTTTGGTTTTTGTTTAAACAACTTGTTTAACTCCCAATTAAAAATTATTCCATCGATAAGGAACAAGTGGAAATTTGGAATAGAATTAAAAGTATATTTGGTTGTATGGATTAAAAAAACATTACTACATTTTTTTATCGCCCTCTCTCTCCTTTAGCCTTTTTTAAAGTCAAATTTAAGTTTTTTTCCTACAATTTTAACTCGTAAGTACGAAAGTTAATGATTGCTTCTCAAGAAGAGAACTAGTTAAAGCACCTTTTTTTTAACTTCTGCCCAAAATGAATCTTAAATGTATAAAATTAACACATTTTTTTATTAGAAGAGACAATTTCATCCGCGCCACATAAGAAAAGTGTGTAAAAATATCAGCAAGAGGCAAACAACTAGAAGTTTTGGAAAATTTATCGGAGCAAAAGTTGAAAAAGAAACAGGTTAATAATTTATTTTTTATAGTACATTCTCCATTTTTTACGCCTGGCGTCTGAGAGCAATATATTGTTTTTAAAACTCATAATACCTAACATTGCTTTATTTTATATATTGTTTTTTTTTTCACATGTTCTATAATCCGTGATTATCCATGGCTCCAGTAATCCGAATATTTAAAATTACAAATACAAATAAAATGTACGCTATGATTCTAACTTTAGAGTTTTTTTTATTTTGAGTGCTTTCTTATCCGTACGTATAAGTAAGCTCCTTCAGATCAAAGGAGCCGACAATGAATTTGGTGCGTTCTATTTATGTAATGTTTTTAAGAGTTTCCACATGTTTGGTTTTGATTTGTCGTTTCGTTTAGCTAGTGGTTAGTCGCGGAGAAAATAAGTGGTGTCCATAAAGGGAAAGAGTAAGCATAACACGCTATCACTCGATAAGAAATACGAAATTATGCAGAAATTACGATAAGGGGCTACTAGTGGAGAGTAAGCAAAAATATATTAAGTTGGAACTTCAACAACAATTTGAGATTAAACAAAATCAGGCTAAAATCAAGAGGTATGTCCATGAAAAAATGATTGTGCATTATCCTTTGTTACTGGCAATCTTTAGGTGAATTAGATGTAAAAGTTATTTTTTGTTTCAGCTAGGTAAGACATTGTTGTCATGGTCACGGAAAAAGGAAAATTTTGTAATAAGCTAAATTTCCAGAAATGGAGAAAGGGCTATATTAATGGCTTTTAAAACAAAAGTCTTATCATGGTTCCATTTCGTATGAAATTTTAATTTATAAATAACAAGATTTTGGTGCCAGTAGAGTTTGAATTATGGCGAAAAATGTACTAATGATTTTCACGCAGTTTTCGGAAAAAGTTAGCGCGAAATATTAAATCATAGAATTTACTACCTTGTCAAATATACAACGTAGATGAGTCAGATTTGTTCTATACAATTCTTCCAGAAATAGCATTGGTCGGATCGAAAAAAAAACAGCACCAGACCGCAAAACGAGCAAGGAAAGGGTTACTTTTCTTGCGTGTGCAAATGAAGGAGAACATAAATTGAAATTACTCGTAACTGGCAAAGCGAAAAACTCACTGCCCTTTAAAAATAAACAGTTGCCAGTTATTTACTTCTTAAGGAATGGTTTTTTGTTTGAATTCAGAAAATATTCTCAAAAAAATAACTTAACTAGAAAAGCGCTTTTGTTGATTGATAATGCGCCATGCCATGCATGGTTAATTATGATGGTTTAATATCAACATGTCAACATCTCACATATTGTGTAATGAAAACTGACATTCCTCGATGTCTTAAGGAAGTGTATTAATTTCATGGAATTTGTTTGTTCTCCGACTCCTGGTAGAGTGCCAGCTAAAGTCCTTCGAATTGTTGCAAACATTTTGAATGTGGAGAAAACTGGTAGGCTGAAAATCTTGTTCCATTAACATTGATAAAGCAAAGTTTAAATTCAAAACAACATGACACCCTAAAACTCACAAAAATATTGATCCAGGTAGGTTGTGTTGTGTATCTGTGTATTTTTACTTCCCTCATAAAAGGAAAGTATTGTAATCGTGAAAAAATCACTCTCCGAGATTTTTTCAGATGTTCACGTTTCAGGGTTCCTAGATGACGAAAAACATGTTTTCTCAATTCCGTCGGTCTGTCTGTCTGTCTGTGTATATCTGTATGTTCGCGGCGTAGCTAAAAAACTACTTATCGGATTGACTTCAAATTTTGGTCAAAAATTAAGGGTCGTATGGGGATGACCTGGTAACATTTTGGTAAAAATAGAATATGGCGAAACAAAATGGCGGCCTAGTGAAGTGTTAGAAAAATTTTTATTAAAAAACTACTCATCCAATTTATCTCAAATTTGACAGAATTATTATGTTGAAATCAAGTGGTAATATTTTGGTACGGAACCAAGATGGAGAAGCAGGTATAATAAAATATTTAAAAATTCAGCCTGAAAAAACTACTTTAGGGATTGATTTCAAATTGTGTGCCATAACTAATTGTGGTATAGGGCTCAACTAGTAAAATTGTGTTACTAATTCAAGATGGCGGAATAAAATTACGGCTAAATAAAATTTTTGTAATCGTGAAGAAAATCACCCTCTCAGGATCTACATATCTTCACGTTTTAGAGTCCCTAGATGCCAAAAAATATGTTTTATCAATTCCGTCAGTCTGTCTGTCGGTCTGTGTGTCAGTTCACGACATAGCTTACTACCCGATTGACTTAAAATTTTGACCAAAAATTAACGGCCATACGGGGATGGCCTGATAATATTTTGGTAAAAATCCAATGTGGCGGAACAGTGTTAAAAAAATTTTGTTAGGGTGGGTTTGTTATGTTAGTTAATGTTATTTGGGGTTAAGATCCAGTAAAAAAAAACAAGTATTTTTTGAAATTTTTTTGAAAAAGCATGGATAACACCAGCGGTATTACATTTAATAAACAATAAAAATAACATTTACCGGCAATTACGAGATAATCCTGATAATACCCAATTAAAAGAGCAGTACAACCTGCTAAAAAATTCTGTCAGAAAAACTATACAGACCTCAAAAAAAGATTATATGACACACACACACACACATATATATATATATATATATATCAACTTAGGCTTGAACTACGCGAATAAAATTAAAAGTCCAATTAATTTTGCGGAAAGTACTGAAAATTTTAATAATAGTATTTACCTTAACCCAGTAAACGTAATAGAAATGGAAAATATTATTAATAACCTAAAAATTAAAAAATCACCGGGTTGGGATGACATCAGTGCAGAAACAATAAAGGAACTAAAAAATCAAATATCTAAACCGCTAACATATATAATTAATAAAAGTTTTGAACTAGGGAAATTTGCCAGATTGCTTGAAACTAGGTACTATAAAACCTTTGCATAAAAACGGAAGCAAATATAAAGTCAAAATTACCGCATATCACTTCTGTCGGTGTTTTCTATGTTATAAAGGTAAGAATGTCCAAATTTTTTGCTAAACACAACATTCTTTCTGACAACCAGTTTGGTTTTAGAGAAGGTTGTTCTACAGAAGACGCTATATTAACCCTAACCTCAGAAATATATAAGGCTCTAGACAGGCGAATACCCATATTGTGCATTTTTATAGATTTATCAAAGGCTTTTGATACTGTGTGTCACAGACGCCTACTAGAAAAACTTCACTCATATGGTATAAGAGGACCTGCATTCAGGTTAATAAAGGATTACTTATCAGACCGTAGGCAGGTGGTAAAAATAGACGGTATTGTGAGCAGCACAAGGGTCGTCACATATCCCTCAGGGGACTGTTCTTGGACCTCTTTTATTTACCACATATATAAATGATTTATTAACATATCGGTCCAGAGGAAAACTCGTAAGTTTCGCCGACGATATGGCTATAATATATGAGGGACAGACTTGGGATAACCTAAAACAGAAAACAGAGCAGGACTTAAAATATATATGTGATTGGTTTAAGTACAATAAGTTAACATTAAATAGCGACAAAACATACTACTTGCCTTTTACATCTTACTCTAATCACTTACCCAATTTGGGACCCTTACGCGTGGAAGATAAAACACTAATCATGGAAAAAACTGAATCGAAATATCTATTATCGTCGACCGGCATTTAAGATGGGATCTTCAAGTCAAACATGTTAAAAACAAATTAAGGGGATTATTAACCAAAATGGGATACCTTGCAGATAATTTAAGCCGAAATAACCTAAAAACCCTTTATTTCTCACTAGTGCAATCTCACTTAACTTATGGTATCTTGAGTTGGGGGGGTGTTGCGGGGAGTAGTTTGCGGGAATTAAATAATAAAAATGGATATATATTATTTAAAAAAAAGGTATAAGGTATTCAAGTATATATATATATATATATATATATATATAACACAGTATATATTTATATATATATATATATATATATATATATATATATATTTTACGCTGTTTAAAAATATATATTAATATATATATATATATATATTTTTATATATATATATATATATATTATATATATATATATATATATGCTGTGAATTAAATTCTTTTGAGCCTGTATATATTTTGTTGATGATTTATGTATGATTTTACGTCTATTTTATTTGTATATCTGAAGGCTGTAAGATAGTGTAGATTTATAAAATAGTTATTTAATATCACGCACGATTTATTTGCTTCAGTGATTATCATGTTTATTTTCATTATTGTTTAATTTGATCAAAACTGTATTTTTTTTTTTTGGGAAATAAACATTATTATTATTAATTGTCGACGTTTCGCAATTGTTGCATCCCCAGGACACACATATATATATATATATATATATATATATATATATATATATATATCCTGCATGAAACCCATATTATCAGTACTTTTACTCAGTTGTTCCCCATATATTACGCATATATTAAGTTTCTAAATGGTTTTCGTTAACAATCATTTTGTTGTTATGTTAAAGTGGTGAATTATTTGGGGTTAGGATCCAATAAAAAAAAGATAATTTAAATGGTCGATGATTCGAAACTTTATTGCTGCATCCTCAGGACACATATACATAGACTCTATATCTTGCAAACACATTTTCAGTCTTTAAGATATTAAGTTTCTAAATGGTTTTCGTTAACGATCCTCTTGCTTTTATGTTAGAGTAGTGTATTATTTGGGGTTAGGATCTAGTAAAAAAACAAATGTCTTTTTAATGAAATTCTCGACGTTTCCTCAGGATATATATATATATATATATATATATATATATATATATATATATATATATATATATATATATATATATATATATATTATATATATATATATATATATCGATTTGTTTTTATGTTAGAGTAGTGTATTATTTGAGGTTAGGATCCAGTAAAAAAATTAAAGTTTTTTTAAATTGTCGACGTTTCGCAAGTTTATTGTTGCATCCTCAGGACACATAAATTGTATATTCTGCATTATATCTATATTATCAGTTTTTACCTACGCCATTAGTTCACAGTTATTTCCCAGATAATAAATTTCTAAATGGTTTTCGTTAACGATGTTCTTGTTGTTATGTTGGAGTTGTGCATTATTTGGGGTTAGGAAATATCTGCGGACCAACCAAAGGATATAAAATCTATGTGTCCGAGGATGCAACAGTAAATTGGCGAAACGTCGGCAATTACTGTCGTTCTGAAAAGAACAGTTTTGCTGACGTTTCGCTAAAATCACATTTGGCATTTTCGAAGCTTTCTTTCTCGCGTCCGAGTAGAGACTGAGGTGTTGGTGACTGCGACGCTTCCTTTTATACTCCACTCGAGGCCGAAGATTATATTTGCGCAGGCGTTGGTCGTTATTTATGTTTTCCGGATGGTGCTGTTGTTGTGCTGCTAATTGCGCTTGATTTTTTGCGATTTTAGATTTGTCGATTATAGTCTTCCATTCCCTTTTATTCAAATCACCTTGTTTTTCAATTTCTATGGCTTCTCGGATTATTCTGGTTTTATAATGTTCTACATTGGCAATCTGGCACCCATCGAAATTTATTTTATGGCCGGTTTCCTGATGATGTAGAAATAAAGCTGAGGTTGTTTGTTTATTTCTGATGCTGAGTTTATGCTCTTCCACTCTTGCTGATATTCGCCTGTTAGTTTGCCCCACGTACAACTTTTCACAGTCGTGGCACGGAATACTGTATACTCCGTGGTTTTCCAGTTTGATTTTATCTTTTGGGTTTCCAAGTAGTTTACCTATAGTTGTTTGTGGCTTGTGTATTGTTTGTATATGCCTTTTACATATCGCAAGACTACTTGTTGCTTTCCCGGTTCATAATTCTTGTTGTTCGTTGTTCGGGAAACCTGTGCATTAATAGCTTTCTCTATGGTGCGATTTGTGTAGCCATTTTTCTTTAAAGCACTAGATATTACCTTCAGTTCGTTTTATCTCGTCTGTGTTTCAGTTAGACGTACGGATTTGGATATTAGGGTATTTGCCACAGCTTGAATTTGTGTTGGGTGATGATGTGATTTTGCAAGAGCTTCTTTGTCGAAGTATATCATAAATAAATTCGCGACTACTGGTGATAGCGAGGAACCCATTGGAGCATCATCCATTTATTTATACATTTGCCCGTTGAATGAAAAATAAGTATTTTTAAGGCAATGCTCTGAGAGTTGTATTATATGTGCCTGGAAATCCTCGTTCATAGCAATCTTGTCCAATGCTTCGTCGATGGGAATACTAGGATATAACGATTTGACATCTAGGCTTGCTATGATATCGTTTTTTTCAAGGACGATATCTCGTATAATTAGAGTGAAATGCCTCGAGTTTTTTACAAATGAATCAGCTTTTTCTACAGCTGGTTGCATAATTGCAGAAAGGTATTTCTCCAGTTTTTGTAGCGGCAAATTAACAGAACTAACAATAGGTCTGATGGGCGCCCCTGGTTTGTGTATTTTTGGTAAACCATAGAGTTTAGGACATCTGCTAGACCTTTCCCGTGGTATGATTTTTTGTTGAATTTCGGGGTTTATTGGTGAACTTTTTATTTTATTTTTAGTTGTTTTTTCTAGGTACGTTGTTGGGTCCCTCGGAACAGGCCTATAACAATTGTCTTGTAGGATATCCTGCATTTTTTGTACGTAATCTTGAGTATTCATAACCACAGTTGCGTTTCCTTTATCTGCTGGAAGGATTGTGATGTCTTTATTTTTTCGAAGGTTTATTAGGGCCCTTTGTTCAGTGGCATTTAGGTTTTGTTTTGGTGTTTTGCTTGATCTTAAAATTCTTGCCACCTCTTGTCGAATCTCCTCTGCTTTTGTTTCTTCAGAGGAGTCCAGGACAGCTTCCACTCCAGCTATTATTTCTTCTTCAGGGATTTCCTTAGGAGATATCGCAAAATTAAAACCCTTACTCAGTACTGATTTTTCACTTTCTGAGAGACTGTAGGATGATATATTACGTACTAAAAGGAAGCGTCGCAGTCACCAACACCTCAGTCTCTATTCGGACGCGAGAAAGATGCTTCGAAAATGCCAAATGTGATTTTGGCGAAATGTCAGCAAAACTGTTCTTTTCAGAACGACAGTAGTGAACGGATGTACACCCGGAATGAAAACACATCGTATTTTTCCATCCGTGAAGGACTAAAAATCAACATCCAGTTAAAAAATATAATTTGTTACCTTGGCCTCAGGTATGTCTTACCATTTTCACAATGCACTGTTTTGAATTTTATCGACGCGATTTATTTAATGGTTTTACTTCACTTTTGATAGGTATTGAATTTCATTTCTTTGCACTACATTTGCTAGCATCAAGAGTTGCGAAAGGATTCAATTTTCTTCGGAGGCTAAAGCTAGAAAGCAATACCATCGCAGCGATTTTCAGAATAAATTTAAAAGTTTCTCTCCGCGAATTCGCTTGATTCCAAACAATTTTGTTCGGGAATGAGAACTCAATTTCCTGTGTTTAAACCGTCATTTCACGAATGGGTTACCGTATGGAGTTACAATATACAATGCTCGATTTGCTATACTCTTATGAGAAATCTATATTTTTGTTGAATGTATGGGATATATAGAAAGCGGAAGGACGACGGGTGTAGTAAAGAAGGAACGAAGCTATACTTTTTATTCCCAAAAATATATACATTTAGTTGAAAATTGTCGGTTGTAAATAAACCGATAGATATTTGTTCGATGAAAACTATAGATTCGAGAATATTGGGAAAATAAAAATGCTCAATAATCTTCGCCGCTTTAAATAAAAAGAAAAAGACGGTGTGAAATGGATTTTGATTACGAATTATGTATATATATATATATATATATATATATATATATATATATATATATATATGAAACCACTACCCATTTGAAAACGACTAGAGATAAAAATATGGAATTTGGTGTGTTGATAGGGTTGAATATTGTGGATATTTGTAACATAAAAACAATTGAATATCGTTTCCGGTTTCCCCGGAAATGACCGCGACTTCGTTATTTTAAATGGAAACCCTGTATATTTTATGTTTTTTGAACTCTCTTAACAATTCTAAACAACTTTTGTATGACATAGTCTATGTCTAAAATGTATAGTTTTCCAAATAAAGCCACGTAAAAATGTGCCATAATTCCCACTTAATTGTATTTTATGGAAAAATGGAGTAGGCCAGAATAAAAACAATCACGGTTGTTTATTCTTTATTCAAGCCTTCATCCAACAAAATGTTAAAAAAAAGGAAATGTTCCGAGTTAAAAAAAACGTGTTTTTCGCAAATCGATGTTTCAAGTTTTGATCAGACCCTGTACCATAACGGCTCAGTTGACTGTTTTTCGCTTTGGATAAATATTAACATCATAAAAATAGGATACCTAATTTTCAATTTTGCAGTTGTTTATAAAAGTGAAGTTAATGATAACCTAGTGTGATAACTACCTATAAACAAAGTTTTGCTAAAATTAAAATAATCGTATTAGCCTTGGCAGAGGTTGCTATGGTTTTTAAAAACCAGTGGCGTAAATACACTCCCGCCAGCGCCCGCGGTGAGGGGGGGCCCACGAGGTCAGGCCGGCGATAATTGCAAATGAGCACAAGGGGATTATGAGAGTATGAATGACCTTTCTTTTAGTCATTGTATATTTTCCGGCTATTCTTTGGGGACTACATTTATTGACAAGTAAAGGACCTTTTTCTTGTCATCAGTTATTTTTCTGTTTTGAGAGGGGGCTTTTTACCAAAACCGTGGGGGGGGTTCAAAATTTGTAGCTACGTTACTGTTAAAAACAATTGAATTTTGACAAGTAACTTTTGTCACTTGTGGGCTTGGCAGATTGTTGCACTTTTTGTAAATTCTCGTGCTTTATTTCGTTTCTGTATTGGTGTAGACTAAAATTTTTTTGTAATTTCTTTAAAATGGCAAGTTTTACAAGGGCGGAACAAATAGATATGCTTTTCGTTTATGGCGAGTGCTTGCCAAATAAAAGGCAGGCTCAAACACTACGCAGAGCGATACCCCGACAGAAACCAACTCTGCTAAGCCTATTTTCCGTGGCTACTACAACATTTGAAAACAATTCCTCAAAATGAAAATGAGGGAAAGTTCATTATTAGTGAAGAAGCTGAAATAAACGTTCTGGCATCTTTGAATGCTGATCCAAGTATTTCTATTCGCCAAATTGAAAGTGAAGTGGGAGTTGACAGAGAAAGTGTAAGGAACATTTCTAAGAAACATAATTACAAGCCCTACAAATACCATATCCACCAACACAAATTCTAACCATAATAATAACTTTAATAGATTAATATTTTCGGATGAGTCTCGCTTCACGAATCTGGAAATGTTCAATAGGAACAACGTAAGATATTGGGCAAATGAAAATTAACATTTATTTAGAGAAGGATCTTTCCAAGAACGCTTCGGTGTTAATGTGTGGCTAGGTGTTTTAGGAACGAGAATTGTGGGCCCAATATTTTTTAATGAGCTCCTTACAGCACAAACTTATTTGAATTTTCTGGAAACAACAGTTTTTTGGACCTTTTACCTCTTGCAGATATATGCTTCAATTTGTGTAAATTATTTAAATGACAGGTTTGGGGACAAATGGATAGGAATGAATGGACCTGTAAGGTGGCCAGCACGTTCACCTAATGTGCTACCTCTAGATTTTTTCTTCTGGGGTCTTAACAAAGAAAAAGTCTATTTAACCCAACCTGAAAATTTGGACATTTTAAGAAATCGAATTAATAGTGCTATTAGTAATATTAGTATAACTCAAAAAGAAAATGTATTACGGAAATTTGTTGAAAAATGTGAGACCTGTATTGAACAAAAAGGTCATGTTTTTGAAAATCTTAATTATGATTTAAGTACGTTCTTTTTTCTATTTCTTTTATTATTAGTTAATATTAATTATCTCTAGGTATAATAAAGTTCATTTGTTTTCACCTTATCATATTCGTTTCTTTTTTAAAATATAAATGAATTAAAAGACGATTCCTTTGAACAGTAGATTATTTTGATTCCAACTTTTCCGGTGGTATAATTTAATAAATGCTAGTATTATTGATTTTCGCTTTAGATGAGCATTAACAACATCAAATTTTCGAGTTTGCAGCGGTCTATGGAAGTTGAATTTGTCATATGTGGATAAAGGATAGTGAAGGTTTTGTTACAGTCAGTTGACCCGTTTTGATATAGAGTCTGATCAAAACTTGAAAAATCGATTTGCAAAAAACACATTTTTTAAAATTCGGAACATTTTTTTTTGATTTAACATTTTGTTGGATGAAGGCTTAAATAAAAAAAGTAAATAACCAAGATTGTTTTTATCCTGACCTACTCCGTTTTTCCATAAAATACAACTAAGTAAAAACTGTAAATGTATTTTTTTTGCTCTTTCGAATGGTATTGACATTAATTTCGAAGCCATTTTCGAATAAAGGGTCGAAAATTAAGAAGGGAAATTTTTTTATAGATTTCCAGATTTTCTGAAAATTTTTAGAAAACTTTTTTTAGTTTTCGCGATGCAAGCTATGTCAATTAAAAGAAAATAAAAAAATATGTGTTATTTGTCGCCTACCTAGCCCTTCTAGACTCAATAGTTTCTTTACAAATCACAAATTTTACACATTTTAAGCAAAAAGCAAGACACCACTGAACCTCAATTTATATTCAGACTGTATATTTGGTATTTAAAATTTTTAAATTACAGTTTTTCGTGCTTTTTCGGCTCTTCTCGATAGCGAAGAGGACTTCTATTTTAATTAATATATTTTTAAAGTTATTTTGAAAAAAGGATGAAAGATTTTTTTCTGAAAAAGTCAACTCTCAGACTTTCTAACAAATTTTTGCAAACTATGAGAGATTTCGCCACGAGACCGTTCAAAAGCCAACATTCGAAAATTATTTCATGATCATAATATGTGCCGTATAGTTTAGTCATAAATTGAGTGAGAATTTCATGTTTTTAGTTGGGATCGAAAAAATAAAAAAAGCAGGTTTTTGATATAAGCACCTTTTTCGGCGAGATTTATTACGTCAAAGATATCCTTACATGAATTTTCGGATTTTTGCTCCTTGATCCGATTGATAGTTTCGCTAGTATCCTGGTTTTCGACCGAAAACTACCAAACAATCAAAATTTTCTATTTTGAGCACTTTACAAACACTATCGGCTTTTTTCGGAAAAAGCGTCAGAATCAGTTGGTATAAAGAATGTATAATTTGCTATGGATTTCGTTTATTTTGACGGGACTATATGCTCTGGGCTTCTGAAATCAGCCTAAAGAGTATTCAAGTTAGATTCTTTTTGCGCTTATTCGAGAGAATTTCATTTTTAAAATTAAATTTAATCGATAACTCAGATTTCACAAAAAGTGGACTGGCGTTGTTAGTGACACTAGCATGTTACACAGTTTGCGGGCTTTTAAATTTTACTACTATCGAAGTAGCTACAGACTTAGTGCCTGTATTTAAATAAAATTGGAAAAAAGCAACTACAAAGTAACTTATTATACCAGATTAAGGGAATAAATGACAAAAAGGGAGTATGAAACTAAACAAAGGTATTGTAACGAAAAGTGCTAATTAGATTTAAGTTTTTTTGTCCCAATTTTAGAGCTCTAGGAAATAAGTCAATACATTGACGATAGTAAAGTCCTTTTTATATATTCTTATAGTTTTGCCTTAACGATTTGTAATAAGTGCATCCGTATAAGATATAAGAAGAACAACTCAAGAAAGTTGGTGGAATTATGTTGTTATGTGATAAAATATTAAATAGGTATTGCGGCATTACCGTGTTGGTAATTATTTCTTGCTATGGCCTTTTTGGCAATACGAACAATTTTTTCTACGCATATCAATTTTTTATTTAAGTACATGGCCAAACTTCAAGAGGAGATTCTTTGAGCGATTTTAAGACAAAAAGTTTATAAGAACACGTGTCCGGAAATACTTTGTTTTCAAGATACAGGGTGTTAAACTTAAAAAAAAATCGGTTTCTCGCAAACATCTTAGTAATCCTTTGGCTGATTTTGATGAAATGTGGCAGTGTTATTTATATTAGTAAGAGGCTACTTTGACCCTAACTAGATTAAAATTATTAACTCCAGTGACGTCCTGGGATGCACTTTAACCAATTTTTTTAACAAAAAAATGTGCGCCACTGACCTGATTTTTTTATATTTTTTTTGTATTCAGCAACTAAAAATACAATTTTTTTGTCTCTAGAATTTAAAAAAATTAAAAATATCGAACTATAAACTTTCAAAAACAGGGGTATTCCTGTTATTTTTTGCATATCAATAGTCTATTTTTGTCTTTAAAATTAGTATAAAATGAATGCTAGCTTAAAAAATTGTGTTTTATTACTTAACTCTTATTTTTTTTATGTTCATGGACATGCAATAAAGTGATTTCATTTTTTTTTCCGAAAACGAAGCAAGATGCCAAAAAAATCTAGAGGAAAAAAAAGTTGTATTTTTAGTTGCCTAATGCGAAAAAATTACAAAATCCTTAAAAAAGTCACTAGCATAAATTTTTTGTTAAAAATAATGCTTAAGGTACTCCTCGGGACGCCACTGGACTTCCTTAATTTTAATCTAGTTAGGGTTAGATTAGCCACTTACTACCATAAATATCACTGCCAAATTTTAACAAAAATGGATTATTAAGATTTTTACGAAAAAAAAAAACGATTTTTTTAAGAAAAGTTTGGCACCCTGTTTCATAAAAAGGAAGCATTACCGGGCTTATGTTCATATGAAATACTCATATCAGAACTACTCCAAGAATTAACATCTTGAAGTTTATTGCTTAGATTTACAGTTTTCGATAAAGCAAATAAACATAAAATGCATAACGTTATTTACTACTGCAATGTTTTGGATGTAACAAAAAAGTAAGAAGGCCATGGATGAAAAAAAAATTGTTCAAACAAATTTGACTTGGACATAACTAACAAGTTTAAGCCGTGCGTACATAATCATTTGGTGGTAATAATCTGAAGTGCTTTTATGAGTTTTAAGCTATTAAAGGTTCTTGAGTGATATTAGAAAATGGTTCAGTTTACAAACGCAGAAATGGCTGATATGCATTGTGTTTATGGAATGGCTCGAGGCATTTCCAGAGCGGCAAGACGAATTTATCAACAGATATATCCTCATCGCCTTGTACCAAACAGACAAACATTTGGAAGAATATATGAGATACCCCACGAATCAGGCTCCTTTCGAAGGTCGACTGTTGTTATTGGTAAACCTGCAACAGTAACGATAGTACAGGTGGAGAAGGAAGTTGAGCGTATAGCCCCGATACAAGTACACGCAAAATTGCGCAACAATTAAACATACCTCATTATACTGTGTGGCAGATTATAAGAGATTTTCAACTGTATCCTTACCACATACCGCGTGTTCAAGCGTTATTACCTGCAGATTTTCCCCAGTGAGTGGATTATTGTACTTGGCTTTTGCAATAACAGATAGCATCTCCGACATTTCTATCCCGTCTTTGGTTTACAGATGAAGCCTGTTTTTCTAGAAATTCAATTATGAACTTTCATAAAAATCATATCTGGGCTGAAGAAAATCGTCATGCGGCGAAACAAAATAATTATCAACAACAGTTTTCTGTGAATGTTTGAGTTGGTATTGTAGGTGATTATATCATTGGACCTTATTTTTTATCCATCAAGATTATCGTCACTTTTTGGAATTTGTATTACATGAGCTATTAGAAAATGTTTCACTGGCAGAAAGAGAAGCAATGTGGCTCATGTGCGTTAAGGCATCACCTAATTTTAGCGTATTAGCACGTCAATTTCTGGATGCACTAATGGAGAAAATTGGATCGGTCGTGTGTGTCTACAATCGTGGCCGCCCAGGTCACCGGATTTAAATCCGTTAAATTTTTTCATTGGGGGCATTTAAAGTCTGGCGTTTATAAAACTCCGGTCAACACTGAAGAAAAATTAATTTAACGAATAAGTAACTCTTGTGATCAGATAAGACATACGCCGGGAATATTTCAACGTGTTCAGCAATCGATGTTAAGATGAGCTAATGCTTGCATTGAAGTTGAAGGAGGGCATTTTCAGCAACTATTGTAAGTTTCGTGTTAGCTATTGTTAAACGTTTCATTAGTTAACTAAAATGTGTAATATTTAAGTGTGATTTTAATAAAGCGTTTTTCTTGTTTGATTCTTTTTAATTTCCGACGGTACCCCTATGTACGCCACTGGCAAAAGGAGACAAAAAATTGTTAGCTTAAATTAATTGAAACTTAGCTAGGAAAGTATACGATCCTGTTTGGAACCATTTACTGTTTATTGTTTTCATACAAGAAAGCAATGACATGCAATAAAGTGGCTTTTATTTTTTTTTCTCAAAAACGAAGCAAGATACGAAAAAAACTAAATAGATAAAGAAGTTTTATTTTTAGTTGCTGAATACGAAAAAAATTAAAAAAAGTCAGTGGCGCACATTTTTTTTGTTAAAAATATTTTGTGCCTTTCGGGACGCCACTGGAATTAACAATTTTAATCTAGTTGGGATCAAAGTAGCCTCTTACTAATATAAATAAAACTGCCAAATTTCAACAAAATCAGCTAAAGGATTACTAAGATTTTTTTTAAGTTTAACACCCTGTATCTTTTCCGGACATATTTTCTTATAAACTTTTTGTCATAAAATCACTCAAAGAATCTCTCATTGAAGTTTGCCCACGTACTAAAATAACACCCTGTATATAATCCGTATAGCATCCTTGCGTTGAAAACGAAATAATATTTCTCAATCTATCCTGGCGCCACGCTGTAGCTAACAGCTGAACTAGCCATCCATCATAAGTAGTTCAGCTTTTGGCTAAAATGTGGTGCCACGATAATCTGTGAGACATATTATTTCACACAATGTGGCGTCGCGTCGCATTGAAAGAAATGAATTTTAGGAAATTTAATTTTTAATTTCAGATTAATTGTCAACCTAACGACGCCTGCATTAATGCTATGGGAGGAGAAGCTGCCAACCGAGAAGACCGCTCGAAATTTCTATCTTCAAGTTGAAAGTCACCTTCAGAACTATAAGGAAGCATTCGCAGATGAAGCTGTATGGGCTGTGCTCAGCACTCGGCTGAGTAAAATTCTTGAAATAGTAAGTGCATATTTTAATGGAGTCAACTACTGCAAATTTTCGTTTTTTTTTGTATAAGTGTGTTGGTGCACAACGACTGGAAGTCATATTTTTTGACTTTGGTACGAAGATAGGGTTTTGATATTTTATTCAGCAAACACAGCGACTCCTATATATAAACGCATTTCTGCCTTTTTAAATTACGAAACTGCGCTAGTTTCGGACGCCTATGTCCAACACATAACATACAAAACAAACAAAACCACATGACAAAGAATTTTCATTTCATTTGTGTTTAATGATTTTTTTATAAAAACTTGTGAAAAGATACTTCTAGTAGTCATTAATAAGCATACCAAATTCTACGTCTTTATATGTAATAGATCGGTTAAAAACTGCAATTTAATTTAAAAATTGAATAGTCTGTAGTTTTTACGCAAATCGGCCAAATCAAATATTTTATTTCTTTTAAATGTAGCTTTTTTAATCTCTTCAAAATGATACTAAAATTACTGTTTAAATAAGGGATTTAATGGCAATATTATTTGGCGCGGTGGTGTCAGTAGCGTTGTTTAGGCCTACTTGTTTAGTCGTTTTCATGCGCATTTCAAAGGTTGTTCTAGGGCTTTCAGTTTTCCGGATCGGGATCAAATCCCAAGATTTTGGGATTACGGATAAATAATTCGGGATCCCACAATTAATCCCGATATCCCGAACTTTACACATAAGATTATAATTGTATCATTTATAGCTATTTACACCGTAAGTTTAACCGTGGTTTAAATTTTATCAAAGCTTTAATTTTCAAAACTATGGGAAAGAAACCTTAGGTAAAATTTAAATCACAGTTAAATTTACAGTGCAATTGGCTATTGCTGAATGTGTTTGAGAACACAAAAAAAATTTCGAAACGTTTATTTAAACATAATCTGCCTAATTGCATGGTATGAATAAAGAAATTAAAGGGTATGTGAAAGTTTCGAATTAGAAAAACACTGAAACACACAAAGATATGGTTATAATGCTACATTTTGTTCTAAAACAAGTACAACAAAATTAATACACTATAATATAATATTATTAATTAGTAACAAAATAGAATATCAGTTATTAGGAAAACAATGAAATACACATAAAAATATGGATATAAAGCTACATTTTGATTTAAACATGTATAAAATGTACATTTCATGTACAACAGAAATAATCCACTCTATAATATTTTATCATCCTCCTCCATTTTCGTAACGAAACTTTTTGATTTATAATATCTAATACACTTTTACTTCTGTTTTGACGTCTATGCAAGGAGGTTTTAGCTTGGTCGTAGAATGTGGATTTTGAAGATGGCTCATGGCTTCGGATATTATTGTTCCCCGGCTCTCCTATTCATTTTTTTAAAGCTGTCTCCAAATCTCTAGCTAGCCGAGTATTTATCTTGCCAACCTCTTGGAATAAGAATTCGAAGTTAGCATCAGCAGTGCAAAGATTTGATTCTGTTCTACCAATAGTCTCAACTGTGGAAGTAAATACTTTAAATCAAGGTCTTCAATCCGCGGCCCTCAGGTCTAGGGGTTCGCGAGACCGAGACCGAGACTGAATTAGTCTCGGTCTCGGAAAATGTTTACGGTCTCGGTATCGGTCTCGAAAGTCTCGGTGGTCTCGAAAACAAAATTTTAAAAATAATAATTGTTCGCCGAGATGTTATTTAGACAAAAGTACATGGAAGCCTACGTTCGAAACCCAGAGTTTTTCCAATCTTAAAAATTTAATTTAAAAAAACCCAATGTTTGAACATATCAGTAAAGTCGAAAAAATGTAGGTATATTTATATAAACAAATATTCCAAAAATCTATAATTCGAAATGATGTTGCCAACAGATGGAATCAGTAAATGAAGATATATTGTCCATATAGGTAGGTGTATCAAAATAAATATCACATATCCCTTGTTCTTTGGACATCAAAATAAAGGCCACACATTATTAGAGTTACTTAAACAACCATCCACAGAACAATAATTATTTGACATTTCGAAAGGTACAAATGGAATAAGATATATTAAACACAAAATAAGGACACACTGTATAATGCTGCCGAACTCATGCAAGCAACGTGTTGGGCATTCTAGGGACAGACGTTATAATTCAATAGGTAGAAAACGATCGATGGCCAAGTAAGCACTCTTGGGTATTCTGTAAACTTTGCTATTTTAAACCAAACTTTTATTATTTGATGCGTATTTACTTTCTTAACCAGGACCGTTTTTAGGTGTCTGCACGTTGTGCTTGCACAAAGGCGGCTATAGTTCATAATACTACTTGTGAATCAACTATTTTTGTTCTTTGGTAAATTAACTATAAATTTTAAAAGTGGAGTAGATTTTAAAAGTAAATTTATTTATTAAACAAATATCTACTTGTTCAATTTTTCGCCTGAAAGATCAATCTATAACCTTTTTTGAGAAAATGTACAGGGATAAATATTATATTGTGCCTGCTGAATCACCAATAATAACAAGTTCCTCAAGCGATGATAACTGATAATCGATTGTACATCACTATTTGAAAAAAAAAGTGATTCCGAAAATTGGAGAAAAGAAATAGTAGAATATTTGCAAATAAAGCGCGCTCCAAAGGGTACAGATATTTTAGAATGGTGGAAAGCACACGATAAACAATTTCCAAATTTAGCCAAAATGGCAAAAGATCTGTTGTCTATACAGGCGACCTCTGTAGCAATAGAGCGTTTATTTTCACAAGCAGAGTTAATTAATACAAAACTAAGAAGAATGTTAAATGAAACTTCAAACAAATGCTTATTATGTATTCATGCATGGCATAAAAGTAATTTGAAAAATGAAATTATAAAATATTAGTTTAAATTTTCTGTAATATTTTTAGGTATATTATATAGGTTGAAATAATATCTAAAAATATGCTTATAATGTATGTTTAGAAATTTAAATTTTTATTAGAACAGTTCGTTATTTTTTAAGCGTAATAGTTGAATTAGCTTTATTGATCATCTATTTAAAATCCTAAGCCAAATTCTACTTTGTGTTTTGTTTGTTGAAAATCTTGTCCGTATGCATATGTATTATTTTTATTATACACATATAGTTAAAAATTTTATATCGTCCATTTTCAAATACAAACAAAATCAATACAAAAATATTGTTCTAGAAAACACGTAGCTTCTTTAATTAGCAAGGCATCGAAGCGATTAAAGAAGAAAATGTGATGATGATGATGATTTTTTAACAATTTTTTGTTTAAGTCGGAAAATTTTTAGACAAAAATCACAATTACTTCGTCTCTTGGAGATTTTACCGTATCTATACTATACAAGAATATGATATTGCGGTGTTTTTAGTTGTTACAGTCTATTAGTTATTAATTATTGAACCAAAAAACTAAACATTTTTGGATTTTAGTTACTTTCAATAATTAAACATAAAAACCGATTATAAATTTATAAAGATCACAATATCAAAATCCTATATAGTATAGTTGTGATAAAGTGTCTCTTTTTGAGAACGGGGTAGCAATTTACGGTTTTCGACATGTGAAGTGGAATTTCGCTACTAGAATTTCTAAATTTGGGAAATTCTCTTTTTATGGTTATTTATATCGTTTTTCACTAGTATCATTGTTATAAGAACATATACAATGCTAGTATAATATAATTGATTATAGAAAAATTATTTCTTGCATCAATTAATTTGCCCCCAAACATATATTTTTTGAATTATTTTGTCAAAGTCTCGGTCTCGAACACCAAGTCTCGGTCTCGAAATACTTTTTCTAGTCTCGGTATCGGTCTCGGTCTCGTTTCGTGGTCTCGCGAACCCCTACTCAGGCCTTCTATTTTTTTGCGGCTCACAGAGGCTAAAGAAAATATTGTATCGCGCCGCGCCGGCGAATGACACTCCGAGGACGCTAGCGCCATCTAGTTAGAAGAGACCCACTTCACATCTACCCGCAAGGCCTTTAGATGGCCTTGCATGTCTTTTGAATCATTCTAATGATTCTAGAAATTATCACTACTAGAGGGACCTACTAGCCCAGTCTGGTAGCTGCTCGAAATTTCGAGAGATTCAAAGTTGACGCGCTCGGCCTATATAAAGCCGGCATCACACGGCAGGAGCCAGTTCTAATTCCAAGATCGAACGAAGCGATACAAACGAAAGAGTGCCAACCAGCAGTGAACTTGCTTCCTGTGCGATAAGTGATTAAAGTGAGTTGAGTATAGTGTGTTTTGACGCGTGTAAGGCGGATACTGTATTGTGGCGCAAGTGTAGTTTTGTCGTGGACATTTTTATCGGAGAATTAAACTCGTTTCTTCTACCTTGACATTAAAAATGGCTTTAACTTCTAAAAAATGAAAAATTAGTGAAGAAAAGCGCATATTTCAAGAAAAGTGGACTGAGTTGTACCTGTTCGTTAGTGTTAATCAAACACCCGTTTGTTTGGTGTGTGAAGAATCCCTTTCAGCCTTGAAAGAATACAACGATATAATACGATACAAAGCATGCCACAAAGGTTGAGACATTGAAAGGACAATTACGGCAAGATAAACTGAAAACTCTAAAAAGCTTCGAGGACAGCAAGTTAGTGTTCAAAAGCAGAACATTGATAATTAAGCAAGTGTGAAGGATAACTACATTATATCCGAAAAAATTGCTTTGAAATCAAAACCTTTTACTGATGATGAATTTATCAAGGAATATATGGAGGTCGCCGCTGAAATATTGTGCCCGTCTCCAAAACAACTTTTTTCTAAAGTTAGTTTGTCCGATGTTACGGTCGCTAGAAGAATCGAAGAGTTAGCGGCACACATTGAAAATTTACTAAAAGAACGTGCATCGATGTTCGTATATTATTCTGTTGCGCTCGACGAAACCACAGATTTAACCGATACCGCGCAATTAGCTATATTTATTCGGGGCATTGATAATAATTTTGAAATTTATGGCAGCCCTTTTTCCGATTAAAGGAACTACAAAAGGGTGTGATTTTTATAAATGTTTGATGACAGTACTGACACGATATAATTTAGAGTTGACAAACCTTTCTGCAGTTGTAACAGACGCTGCACCATCCATGGTAGGAAAAAATGAAGGGCTCGTGGGTTTGATGAAAAAACAGCAGAAAGATCTTCCTTTGATCCATTACCATTTTATCGTTCATCAACAAAATCTTTGTGCAAAATTTACAAATGTTGATGAGGTGATGAAAGTGGTCGTAAAAACTGTGAACTTCATGAAATCATCATTATTTATTCTCTGTAAAATAAATTGCTTGAACTTAGAAAAAAATTAAAACTTTATAAAGAACTTAAAACCACTTTCGACACATTTTCGAATAATAGCGACATATACACATTCACAGAAAATGATAGCCAATTTTCTTAAGCAGATCTTACTAGTTGAGGAAAGTATTGCGCACAAATTCTCAAAAATACTCTTATAAATAAATCTTCCAACAACTGTATAACTCAACAGAGTGAACCAAAAACTAACGGGCGGACTTTGTTTTACGTTTATCACTTTTTTTAACGCCTCCGACTCCTACTGTCAATTTCCGCATTCGCAATTAAAAGGATTACTTTATGTACTTGTGAATTTGTTGCTTAAAAATTAAAATAGCTTCTTTGCTAAGTCCGTTCTGATTAAAAGATTTGATTTTGCGATAGCTGTTTGTTTTTAATGTTTTACAAACTAAAATTTTAGCTTTAAATTACTAATCTTTTACTTTTATTCTATTAGTCAATTCTTTTGGTCGAAATGAAAATGTTATCGGTTATTAAGCTATTGTGGCCGACTACAATTTTATATGTTTATCTGTTTTTTCAAGTTTGATGATTCTCTTATTGGCTTCTGTTTGTATTTAGTTCAGAGAACAGGTTTAATTAATTATGTAAACATTTAAAATTTTTAAACTTTATTTACTACTTTCTTAGATGAGACGTTCAATAAGAAAAGTTATGTTATTTTTGAGTAGATTTTGGTTTAGTTGGAATGTATGAAAAATGTTTGATTCTGGCCTTAGCCCTGTATTACCGGAGCGGATTTTTACAAGATGCCGTGAACAGCGCGGCGCAAAATCACCATTTTTGTACATGAATGTGTTCCCACTAGCCAGCAAGCACCGCGTCTGGCTCTCTTATTTACAGCAATGGTTACTTTTTCACTAGTTGGCACCGCGTCGTCGACGCATATCCGCTCACGCGTCCAGAATCTACTACCATAGAATTATCTCTAGAATTAAAAAAAAATCATTATTATACAGATAGAGCGAGAGAGTAAGGTTGAATAAAAATAATAATAATTTCCCATCAATCGCTGAAAAACCGTAAAAATTGCAACGCCATCATCTGTGTTTTCTCGCCATTTCCTATATCATATCTGTTCTAAGCCTTAACAGTGTTAAATTTCTGCTCCGCAAAGTAGATATTATTTCAGAGTTGTGTTACGCACTGTATTATTCAGATGGAATCTGAAAAGACAAGTAAACTTAGTAAGTATGCATTTTATTGGGAAAAAGAGAATTATGTCCATGAGAAAAAGCGATTTTTCATTTTTTATTTAAAAAGAACCGTTTTAAAATAAAGTGAATATCTGTGAAAAAACTAGAGCAACTTTCAAATTTGAAAAAAAGTTTAGAAGTGCGGTAACTTACTTTTCCTATGATTGTCGCAATCCAAGGTTTATAAAAAAAACCAAACCCAACAAATATTTATTTAACGTCCGCCTCTTAGTTTTTGGTGCACCTTGTACACAATATTCGTATTGGAAGATTTAAGGCTGCAACCCTGTTTATGTTCTAATAGACGTACCTTTGAAACTAAGAAAACATTTAAAAAGCGCTACAAATTGTTGTTTCGTCTCTAGCTCTAGATTATTTTGGTTGCACCATGAGATAAAGAAATCTGCCACAGTAAGAGCTCTGGTAGAAAAAATGACACCCTGTATAAGACGGCTACGATGTAGTTCTGAGGCTGTCCTTTTCGGGCTACATATTCTAGGCGTTGAGCAAGCCGAAAACCGCAACTCAAAATCTTTATCCATATTGAAAATATTTCATTTTGAATTTTCAGTAAAAATTTCCTTAGAGCACTTCGAAGTTCCAGTTTACATACTCCTTTATTTACAGTAATACGCATTATATCATGAGAAATACCCATAGTTTGTCAAAGGTAACTTGATGCTTTGGAGGTTTTTAAAGGATAATAAAAAGGTAAAAAATGAGTGGAAATTTTCTTCGTATCAGATTTTCTGGTATTTTGGTAGGCAACGTCGTAGAAACAAACAGTAAATTGGAAAGTTGAAGATACATTAAAGTTTTTTTTAATCTGCTTTGTTTTTGCATAAAAAGAGTAAATAACTTGGGTTATATTCATCTTCAAAGTAAAGGTATCGTTCGGTTCTTAGGTCAATTTTAAAAAATCATAACTTTAGTTTTTATCCGGTAGGTTACTTTTTTTGACAGGATCTCAAGACATCGATGTACATTTAAATAAAATATCCTAGAATATTAAAAGGTACGATTAAATTATAGTTTATTTATATTATTCGTTATAGTTCTTATTATAATCCAATTTATTGTTGGTCGATGGCGAGCAGAATTTCCAAATGGCAAAAAAATTAAAATATTTGCCAGTAAGTAGCTTTTTTTTTGGTGAAACATTTAGCTCCAAACCCTAAACATAGTTTTGTAATTTTTCGCCACATTTTTATTGTGTGTTTTATGTTATTTTTTATTAAAGATAACTTTTGACGAAGGTCAGAAAATATCATAAAAAAAATTAAGAGTTGAATTTTTCCAAACACGCTGCGATAGTCGTAATTTGGTTAGATTTTTAAAAACAAAACCCTATAGGAATATTTTTATGCTTTTTCAGAATCTATTTTTATCTTGTCGACAACTTGAACCGTTTTAGCACCAGAGGGCGTTCAATTAACCGTGGTTTCGGAAGACAGTAAAACATGTTTAGAGAATTTCAACTTATATTTCAATTTTTTTCATCAGTTATCGTCAAATGACATTCAGAAAAATCAAATTTTCATTCAATTCATTTCATATTAATAGAAGAAAAACCAGATATGATACGAAAATCTGTTTGATGAGCCCCAAATGGGCTCTAAAAACATACCAAATTTCAAAAGTTTACGGTTTCCAAGATATAACTACCGAAACGCAAAAAGTACGTTTTGGCACAATGACAGTTAGTGGGTTTGTAAGTTTTTAATTTCCCACGTAAAAGGGATTACAATAATCGTGAAAAAATCACCCTCCGAGATTTTTTCAGATCTTGACGTTTCAGGATCCCTAGATGTCGAAAAACATGTTTTCTCACTTCCATCTGTTTGTTTGTCTGCTTATTCGGGGCATAGCTAAAAAATACTTACCCGATTCACTTTTTTCATAAAAAGTTAAGGGTCATATGGGGATGAACTGGTAATATTTTGGTAAACATCCAATGTGGCAAAACAAAATAGCGGCCTAGAGAAATATTAAAGAAAAGATTATTAAAAAACGACTTATCCGTTTTTTTCAAATTTGCACAAACGTCAATTATTATTTTGGAATCAACTGGTAATATACGAATCCAACATGTCGGAATAAAATAGCGGCCCAATAAAATATGTAAAAATTGAATTTGAAAAAACTCTTATTGGATTATAAGTATAAGTATCAACTAGTAAAATTGTGTTACTAATTCAAGATGACGGAACAAAATGGCGGCCAATGAAAATTTTTATGTAATCGTGAAAGAAATCACCCTCTCAGGTTTTACATATCTTCACGTTTTAGCGTACCTAGATGGCAAAAATTATATTTTATAATTTCCGTCGGTCCGTCTATCTTACTAAAATAAGTTCCTTGTTTTTATATTAAAGTAAGTTCCGTATAGACGCCGATTCTGCTTGTTCTCGGACATAATTTACTCAACTCAACCACAATTTAGCTAACTGCTACAAGACATTGTCCCTTTCTTAGTGACGCCTCTGAGTAGAAAATTGTATACTGCACTGCTAGATGGCGGCGGCGGTAGCGGCATCGGCTCATAGTCGAAAACTCAGCTTATTAATTAGTATGCTAAAGTTAACAACTGTGCCAAATATAAACTTTTCATGGCCGTTTGCAAGTGAAATGCATCTATTGTCTGGGCTTATATGTTTTCTTACACAATAAAATTACTGCCATAAAATTATCCTCCAAAATTCTTTTCTGGAAAATAAGCATATTTTTCGCTCACTTTTTTAATATTCCTCAAAGTATTGTATATATATACTTCACGCAAAAACAAGGCATAAAGAGCTCGAGATAAAAGACCTGAAAAGTAAATTAATTAAAGTTTTATGGGGACATTATTAAAAGCCTAAATCGCAAGTTATGGGCGCTTGCTGAAAGTCTCTTGGGGATGGATTTAGGGTTTCTTTTTTTCTCTCCCTAAGAGATTTTCATTGTTGAGGTTTCCAGGTTTTGTTTCAGATTCCATTGTATAAGGTTCAGAAGAATGGACAGTTTTCTTTGGAGTTATTAAATTTTAATTCCTTCATTAATTTAGTACTTTCGAGCAGTCTGAAATTTTCCTCTAAAGCGACTTAAATTTTATTTATATAATTTAATTTTGGATATATCTAAAACGTGGCTCAAAGTTAGATATTAAATTTGTTGAGTATAAGTTTCTCTTTGTTTCTCTGAGGTCCGACCTCAGATCATGATAACTTTTTGAGAAGAGAAATAGTGTCACTTAGTTTGAATTATTACAAAAAAAAAACACAATTTTCTTTGGTAATTTCTTACGATAAAAAATGAAAGAATGCTTCTAAAAAATCATGACAAAATCATTGGTATGTATAACATGACACATATGACTTCATGTAACATGAACTGCAGTATTTTACAACGCTTACCAGCTTCATTTTAAAAATGTGAACTACTGAATATTTGGGGAAAAAATAGTAGATACTAGTAAGTAAAAAATGATCTTCAGATTCCAAATATGTCAAAATACAGTGGCGAGCAAAAATTGAGGTCACGATGAAATTTTGCTGTGTCTTTGGAATTTTCTGTTTTAAGCTTACATTAGCAAACTTAAACCTTAGTAGGCGCTTAATCATTTGTTTTCCAAGGAAAGTTTTCTGCCATTTTTGTTATTTGTCATGTATTAATATTGTATTTACGACTTTTATCAAATAGCGTGAAATTGCTGTCATTAACGTTTCGACGTTGGTGTATCGTGAAACAAAAATATATTAACAGTTTAATTCAATGCTGGTGGTAGTATTCGCTAGCGGAATAGTTGTTTCTGTTGTGACGTTGGTGTAACGTGAGACAAAAAAAAATATTAACATTATTTCTTCCAACGAAAGTCAGAAATCAAGAGTGTAATTCAGTACCCGCCGTGGTACTAGCCAGCGGAGTAGTAACTTGTCTGGTACCAATGACAGTGGCGTAGCTATACTTCCGGCAACTCGGGGGAGGAAAACTGCTGCTAGGGGGACGGTGAAAATGTGCAATGGAGCCTGCCCAAATAGCACTTTTAGGCGTGAATACTTCATTGTTACCCCAAGTATTTTCTATGAAGTAACCGGAACTTGGTGTCGCCACGTTCTGTTTAAGCTAAGACTACGTAGCCATTTCCAAAATGGGGAACATTCTTAGGGTAACTATTTCATGAATAACATGTAATTGTGACTGTGCCTATTACGTGGATAGTACGGAATTGTGTGGTTCAATTTAAGTAGCCGAATAATTCACCCTATTTGTTACTTCCTTATTTCTGTCTTTATTTAATCCGTTTGAAAAATATGTATGGTTCTTTTTAAAACAAATAAAACATTTATGGCCACTACAAACACTCAAATTGGGAAAATGGTATATAGAATACGTTATTAGTTGTTGAGGTAGGATATATGCGTTTCACTTAGTTTTCTAGCTATACTAAGGACCTAAAATTAAAAGGCAGACAGTTTCTCTGGTGAATATGGTGATGATAGTCGTAGAAAAATGACGCGCCTTTAAAATTCGTTAATTTTCAATATATTTTGGTCAAATATATCGGCCAATTTAAATCTCAAACATTTAATTTTGGACTTTGGTTTAATTAGGAATTATCATTAAATATCTTATTATAAAGAGTGATTCTTTTTTAACGCGACGTTTAATGTGTATGCATTTTTAATCTTTATAATCTTTTTAAATTCACAAAAATAAAAATCTTAGCTAAATATTTTAGGAAAAATAAACAATGGCGTTCTATTGGACTTTTACTTTAGTTAGCTGCATTTCTTTACTGAGAAAATTACTTAACATCAAGGGTCTACGACTGCCCCCATACGCTTTTATAGTTGTGGATTCTTTAAATACGCAGCTGTCACTTATACCCAATTACTTTGAAGTCTTGAACATTAGTGTGGTACGTTACGGTGTTTCCTTAAACCGCTTTATGTTGTTTTGTTCAGGTATGACATAACCAAATTATGATAATTTTAATTTTCTGTAAATTATGGATGAATGACGAAAACTACTTTTTTTCTTACGGGATGTGACGCCATTGCCATTTTAACTTGTTACTCGTAGGTTATAGACTACAACACATACACAACAAATTCGGACCGAATATAATGGAGTTCAATGGCTGTATACGACTTTATAAGGAAGGTGGCGATAATAGGGTAACCAATTTTTGATTGGTTCGGCCATATTGCTGCTAAAATCGTTTTGTTTACTTTTTGCCTACCTCGGTTTCTTACGAGGTTTCTTGTTTTAGGGTAATATTTTATTAGTTTTAGTTATTGTTAAAATAAATATTGATTCAAACAATAAGTTCTAAGCCATTGGCCATATGGAGAAATGTGTTTAGGGCTGGTGCAGCTGTTTATAATTGTAAAGTGTTTTAAAGATTGCACATTATTATGTTTTGGTTTTTTATCTAAAAGACAATATTGTTTTATGTCTTAAAGTATGTTTCACTTTATTCAGCACCCCAATTTGAGGTACAAGCTCTCAAAGATACATTACGAAATTCACTTGGGAGACAACAGTCATTAATTACTTGCACAAAAATTGTTATTTGTTAAAAATCTAAATGAAAAAGTAACTTAGCACTAGATAATTGTCATAAATTATTAGAGTAAAGCACTAACATATCCCTACATTTTTTTTGCGGCATATTACTCTTTATAGACTGAAATTAATAATAATTTCATTAATTAACCTTTTAGCTGATCCAATTTTCTTATATTAATGTGTTAAAGTAGATTAATTTAGTCATATTTTGTAAAAAACTAACGATAATATGTGTGCGCTCATTTAAACCTATATAAATTTTAAATCAATATTGCGGGTGGGCTTCTATTGTCGCCACTGTCCTTATAAAGTCACTATAGACCGAATCTCGTATCTCCGGAACCTCAAGAGGTAATAATTTCCTTGTAGTAAATAATTACTGTAATTGTTACTTCTAAGTTGCAACAGAAGAATAACGACTGGTAATAGCCAGTTTAAAATAACATTAGGCGATAACTTTTTCTGCTCTGCAATGACTCGTTTTACTTTATAATAATACCTTATAGGTAGGGTGACTATATGCACTTTTTTTTAGTAGTACTTTTTTTTCTAACACTGTCCTACTGTCCTTCAAAGGTTTATTAAGTACAACTAAATGTACTTTTTTCTGAGATTTACAAAAAGATGTCCTACTTTTTGTTTGCTTAAAGCAAATAAAGGTTTAAACCCTTTTTGTTCATATGCATTTGGATTTTAGTCCACTGTGTAGCCATCGATTGCCCGGTTGACAGTTGACGGCCACGTCGGTTACCAGTGTATTCCGCTAAGCAAGTTTGAATGTTTATTTTTCTTTCTCTTTCAGATGCATTACATTTTGCATTATTATGACAAGAAGCGAGAGAGTTATTTTGTCGTTGATTAAAGTTTGGAATGAATTTTTCAACGTTTAAATTACATTTGCTGTTCGAGTTCGGCAGTTTTTAAGTTCCATTTGAAAGAAATACAAATTATTTTTATTTAAACATGTCACCGCCTCGAAGGAAATGTCATTTTAACGCACAGTTGCAGGCGCAGTATCCATTTATGAAAATAAAATCTAGTGTTTCACCGCATATTGTGTATTGTGAAATTTGCCAAAGCGATGTTGATATTTCCAACAGTGGTCACAGCGCTGTTAAACAACATGTATCCAAAAAGAAGCACATTTTGGCTGCAAATGCGAAATCAAACGGCAGCAAATTGGAAACTTTTCTTAAAACTAAGAATTTTAACTGGGAAAATATGTTGATTGCTGCCAAGGAAGGCACGTTTTCTTATCATACAATTAAGCATTTGCAAAGTTTTAGATCTTTGGACTGCACGTCTAAACTAATAATAAATATGTTTGAGCCTAAATTTACAGCAGCTCGAATCAAATCTGAAGCCATTGTGAAAAATGTTTTGGCTCGAGAATCTCAGTCCAGATTAAAAAATGATTTACAAAAGAAAATTTTGCAAAATTTTTGTAATGGTGAGGTACATATATATATATATATATATATATATATATATATATATATATATATATAATAATATAGGTATAATGAAAAAGGTATTCCTGAAACTACAATTGCGCGACTTACCTGGAAAATAAAGCAGTTAAATAATTATGTCGTTAGTGCTTTAAATAATCACAATCTACTTGAAAAGTGTGTCGAGTCTGTAATACAAATACAAATATATATATATATATATATATATATATATATATATATATATATATATATATTTTTAAGCATTTCCATATTTTTACAGTCAGAGTGAATAAGTTGAAACAGTTTTGCGATTTTGTTAATGTCGAGTACCAAAAAATGTTATCATTTTTTGGTACTCGACATTATCAACAAGATTTCTGAACCTAATGCCAGCGATTGAAAGAATTATACCAATGTTAAACCCTTAAAAGAATATTTTTTGTCCATTGACAATTGTCCTACAATTTTAAAACAGTTTTTTCAAGATCCAACCGGCTAAATTTGGATGTGGTTCGTTCACAATATTGCATCTCTTTTCCACAAAGCGGTTTTAGATGTTGAAGGTGACAATATTTGCGCAACAGAAGCTGCTTTGCAATATTTCGAGCTTATAAATAAACTACAATATCGCTCGAATGAATTATTTTTGCAGCTTAAAGTGAGAGAGTTGCTTTTAAAACTTGAAAATATGGAGGATGTTAGTGTAAACCATCGGGAAAACTTTGTTTTGCATGTCAAGCAATTTTATATATACTGTGTAATTTATTTGCAGAACTGGAGTACAAATTTAAACGAATTAAGACTTTTTGAGTGGGTTAATTTGAAAAAAAGTTTCTTGGACTGAATTTTTGTCTTCGTGTGACGCTTTAAAGGAAAACATAGGTCCGGTATTAAATCAGGACGAACTGTTCGATGAAGTTAGTCTGATACGAAGTAGTGTTACTGGCGATAAAATTACTGGCTGGAATACCAGAAATATTTTGAAGGTCGAGGGCTAGAACTTTTTCAAACAGAAACTCTAGTTAAAAACCATTTAAAAAATATTCAAATTTTGTGTGAGTTTATTTTTTGTCTGCCTGGAACCAGTGCGTCACTTGAGCGGTTGTTCTTAAATATTAATAACTATTGGAGATCTGAAAAATCGCAGATGAGTTTATCTACTCTGAAGGCCATCATGCAAGTCTTCACAAATTTTGATGAGACTTGTAGTGAAATGTTCCAGTTCCTGAAGGGTCAGCCACAAATTTTGAAAGCAATCCTCAGTTCCCAGAAGTACGATTGGTACCAAAAAGATCTGGATAATCATGCTGGCCCATCAAAGGACACTTAAATAATAAATTTAGTAAGTAAGATATATTTATAAAATAATAAGTATACATGGTTTTATGTTTTTTTTGCTATGTATGCTATTTTTATTTTTTTGTAGAATCTTATTTTAAATTTTTTTTTTCAGACAATAGTCAGAGAATTTTACTATGGAGAGATACACAATAGCTCAGCGAACGAAAATAGTCACCTTATTTTTCGAAAACAATCGGTCAATTGTTCAAACGCAACGTGCCTACAGAAGATTTTTCAATGTTCGCGATGCACCAACCAGACGCACAATAAGAAAAACGATTGGGCGATTTGAAGAAAGGGGGACTGTTGGGGATGATAGACACACGGGAAGACCTCGCACTGGTCGTTCAATTGCGAACATTGAACGAGTTCGGAGAGTGTTGCGAATCAACCTCAAACATCGACCAGAAGACGTTCTGCTCAATTGGGGATTTCGCGTCGTTCCCTACAACGAATTCTAAGGGCAGATTTAAAACTCTTTCCCTACAAAATTCAGCTGGTCCAAGCCCTTCATCCAGAAGATAAGCTGCTCCGTCTAGAATACTGCCGAGCATTGTTAAACCTCGCAGAAGCTGACGAACATTTTCTTTCAAGTTTACCGACGAAGCACATTTCCAGCTTTGTGGCTTCGTCAATAAACAAAACTATCGATTTTGGGGCACCGAGAACCCTAAAAGAATTCATCAGAGACCCCTGCATTCAGCTCGTGTAACGGTTTGGTGTGCTGTAACCGCTGAAAGAATCATTGGGCCTTATTTTTTTGAAGACCAAGAAGGTATTGCTCAGACGGTTAATGGGGAGCGCTATAGGACAATGATTACGGATTTTCTGTTGCCGCAGCTACCAGAACGCCACAATATGTGGTTTCAACAGGACGGGGCTAAACGCCACAATGATGTCAGATATCCTCCTCGCTCATAACCGCTGCCGACTTTTTCGTTTGGGGCTATCTTAAAGATAGAGTGTTTAGCAATAACCCTCGTACATCGAGGCCCTCAAAACAACATCAAAGTCTATCGGTGGTGCTTTTCGAAATGTACTTTTTTTTTGTTTATACATTATGGTCACCCTACTTATAGGAGTACATTTGGACCTAATGGAGTAGTCGCTGCAAGGTTTAGGAAGGTTCTGATACTTAAAAGTTTTAATGTAGTAAACGGATTAGAAGCAGTAACTTTGAAACATTACTATTATTTCACTGAAATGAAACGACGTCCTTGGAGTCAATTTCGTAAGTAGTTGCTTGGCAGTAGTAATTATATAATTACTTTACATAGGAAATTACTATAAAGTATTATTCCCAGTAACAAATACATACATAATACTTAAAAACGTGTAACCCAAAGTGTTTATTATTATATAGTAGGATTATTAGTGATAAATACGTAAAAACCATTAAAGAGTAGTAGTGGAAATAGTTATAGCTACTTTAGTGCCAGCAGGGTAAGGATAACCATAAATGACCTTTTTTTTTAACAACTGCAGTTTTGCATGGATACCAACCAAAAAGGTAAAGATGTAAATTTTAGTGAATGCACTGTTAAGATAAGGCGGACTTGTGCTGCTGGATGTAGGTGTAAGAATAGCTACAGGTCTACCATTGCAAAGACTGCAGTAAATTGCAATATTGGTTTTTGCCTCAAATCATGTGGCATGGAATCATGAGAACTGGGGCAAGGTATTATTTTTAAATGAGTCGCCATCTTGCTATAATGAATTAAACGAACGCCGGAAAGTATGAAGAATACCAGAGATTTCCATTTAGCGGTGAGTTGGTCTTGGTTTGGGCAGTGGTGGCCCTGTAGCTATTACTCGACAAAATCCAGCAGCACTGACCCTTCTTCTAATGGTCCATTAATTAACTTTTACATCTCTAATTCCTTGGCGCTGATTTCGTAACAAAATTTCCGAAGGTGTCCTATATCGCAAACTTGCGAACATCAAAAAAAAACTGTCATCTCTTGGGGAGACAATTAGAATCATTGGTACATCTTTTAAAAAACGTAAATTACCAGCAATTCTTGTAGTTTCATGTTGTCCTCGGTCATCTCGTACGAATGCTTACGACCTGTTAAATATACCGAAACGTTCATTTTTAATTAATGCTATACAGTTACAATTTGCAAATATAAACCTAAAACAGACCTCACTTTTTTGCTCGACAGTGTATATAATTTAACAAAAGCTTAAATAAATCGCGTAGTTTATTACCTTTAGCACACGACCAGGCACTAGTTACATTGAAAAAGGATTTTTGTTAAACTTCCTGATTTTTAAATATGTGATGGGTTATTATGTTCTTAAGGGGCTACTACACGCAGTATTACGGATCATTTGCAAGCCTACGGCCTCTGCAATATTCTGTTAAAACTGTAGGTTATATTCATTAGCTCCAATCTGATTTTAATAAAAAAATGTGTATACTTAGACGCAACATTCATATTTTTGTAGAGTTGTCCATTTTCGACCATTTTTTGACGCAAATGCCGCCGTATATAAATTTTGATCCCATTTTTAACTGAAATGTATTTTAAGTTGCCTATATGCAGCGTAATTTTCCATATATCTCATTTACATTTATTTTTTCCAATACGTCGGTGCATTTTCATCTTTCTTTGAACTTGACTAGACTTGTTGCTGATTTTTTACTTTCTACGTGCAGTTCCTCTCATTTTTTCAAGAAATTTGAGGCCGATTGGACAATTTTCGAGCAATAGCCCAACAGAGGGCTATTTTCATATAAATAATGTTCTCCAAAAAGGGATGACATCACTTGGGTAACACCTTGTATTAATTCTAACTCTGTTCTGGTTTTATCTAATTAAATATGGAAATTTTAAATACTTAGTTGCTAAATTTAAAACGCTGTTTAGAAAACTCATAACTATATTGTGTATTTAATAACATATAATATATTCTGAACAAGTACGGTCATTGTTGTGGTTCAGTAACGAAGTGTGAGTAAAGGAAATTAATAAATTCACAAAAATTTACGACACGGGGCCTAAAATAAGCCCGCAAAAAGTCAACACTTGGTATGTTAACTTAAAATATTCATAATAATTCTACCTACACACTCTAGAGAAATATCTATTTTCGTTATTTAGAAATTGGTATATTACCCAATGGGTTAACAGTAGAGTAATCTATTCTTATTTGTAATTTTTGCAATTAACTGAAAATGTCCTTTTGTTCTGTCATAACTCGAACGCTGTTCGATCTACCCCCATTTTTCTGCAAAGATAAGTTAAGGGAAACAAAATCTCTGTGCGGCTCTTTAATGTCCTCCCTTTTATTTTTTTAACTAGTGAGCTATGTAAATATTGCTTTTTTGTGTAAATTTCATATTGGTAATATTGAAAAAGGGGGGGGGGAGTAATGCGATACATTATTTGAAAGATCTTGTCGAATATTCGAGTAGATAATTATGTAAAATTTTTAAAACGTTGCATGCATTAACATGGAAATGGCGGTCCGTCAAAAGTTTTAACATTAAACATGTTGGTATAGGTAGTTATTTTTTTAAATAAATCAGGATGCTGCTTCCTTTATTTCCATTAGATGCCAGCGATGCCGATAGCGCATGTGCGTTTTGATTTGCAATGTTGCCTTCTCCTGTGACATTTTTAAATAGTTTAAATGGCGGCTACCACGGAAAAAATCTGAACTGCCTAATCCCAGTTCAGTATAATAAATCTACATGCAACACTAAAGTTCGAATAAAGAACTATTTATTCTACATACAGCACTAGTTCTTTATTTTATTTCAAACCAATACAAATCTTATCTAGAAATCGTTTTTTTAAGACGGATTATTTGGTTTGAATTACTGGTAAGTAGAACACTGCAGCAATGTAAAAACAACTTTTACACTAATATTTAAAAAACTACCCTCTCACGTTGATAATTAAAACGATTTCGGTTACTTGTTCGGTTCAATAAATGAAGTTCGATATTACACCAAATATGCCTAATTCACGTCCCCTTGAGGTAAAAATGAAGCAGTTTTCATTTAATGAAAATCGTAATTTTCATGTAACGGAAATAATTTTTAATTGGCACTTTCCGATATATCGGAAGTGTCTTCTATTACAGAATACAAACAAACTGCAATTATTGGTGAAATTATGACAAACCCTTAACAGTCAACTTCTCATATTGCAGGTATTTGTGATAGATACTTCAACTGCTACTGTAAATCGGGTACTGAAAGGGCATACATTCCATTCCTATAAAATTCAAATGATGCACCAATTAACTGAAGATGATCTTGACAGACCTGTCGAATCTTGTGAAATACTGAGCGATAGAAGAGCCCGACATGTCCTACGTACTCAAACCTGAAAAGGTAAAATGATAGGCAGGTTTATTGGGGAATCACATTGTATGGGCCCTTTTTTTACATGAAAATTTGACAGGAGACCTGTATTTAAACATGTTGGAAACTACAGCTGAGCCTTTCATTCTTGCAATACTGGAAAAAAGTCGATGAATTTGACAGAAAACCAGTTTTCTAACAAGATGGTGTGTCCCCGCATTTTAGCAGAAACGTAAGGCAATACTTGGAAACTTCTTGGCCCGATTTTTGGATTGATTATTAAGGTCCAACCAAATGGCCTGCTAGGTCGTCCGACTTAACACTCTAAGGCTTTTCTATAGGGCTACCTAAAACAAGAAATAGGCTTAACTCAGCCAGACTTTTTTTGAAGTTCTGGCAAAAAGTATATACTTTTTCTGTCTGGAAGTAAACGGAGAACATTTTAACACTGTCTCAAGTAGAGAAGTTGGCTTTGATTCCTTTAACATTTTTTTAGAATTTGTATATGCTAAACTTTGATACGCCGCCATTTCTTCGATAATTTGTGTAACATTCTAAAATTTCCAAACAATAATCTACTCGATAAGACCTTTCAAATGTTCCCATGACTCCCTTATCCATTTAATTTTTTTTGTGACATGGCGCCTAGCTGCCATTTTGAATATTACAGGTATGAAATTTACACGAAAACGTAGTATTTACATAGCTATTGAAGTGCGCCCAATATATATGTTCACCGGTTCATAAAATAAAAAAAAGGGGGGGCATTAATGAGCCGCACTGTATGGTGCCTGGACTTTTCATTATGTTCGCCAGGGAGCTAAAATAAAATGGAAAGTAATCTCATGGATTCCCGGTATAGAAATTACATTAACATTGTAGCTTTATGATAAAGGAACTATTTATTACCAGAGTTGTTTGTTTTTGAACATACTTTATTTTAAACTAATTTTACAAAAACTTCTCAAAACTTTAACTAGGTCTTAAGTTGTGTAGGAGAAGACGAAGTCTTTATGGTGCGTTTGAACAGCACTAATCCAGTTTTATTATCTGAAAATGGGCTAGCAATTAACGCTTTGGAGAAGCATAACCCTGTAGGACAGTCAATTACTGAGATAAAAACCTTTTTCCTCCTTGCCTTATTGGCTTATTAGTTAAGCGACCTCAATCTGTCAGTTGCTGGTTTACACTGGAATACTAAAAACCAGCTGTCGAAGCTTATATACGTTAAAAAAGTGAAAATCGACAATAGAATTATGCCCGGAAAATAGTATATATAATAGGATTTTTTTCGTAAACGGTTATAAGAAAAGTGATCCTGCGAATTGTTTAATTGGGTTTAAGTAATGTTATTTTGCAATAATATATTCACAAAATAAAATACCGAAAATTGTTTTACTTCCCTCGTAAAAGGATATTGTAATCGTGAAAAAAACACTCTCCCTGATTTTTTCAGATCTTCACGTTTCAGGATCCCTAGATGACGAAAAACATGTTTTTCAAGCCGTCGGTCTGTCTGTCACTCTGTTTGTTTGTCAGTCTGTCTGTCCGTCTGTCTGACTGACTGTTCGTGGTGTAGCTAAAAAACTATTTATCCGATTGACTCCAAATTTTGGTCAAAAATTAAGGGTCATATGGGGATGATCTGGTAACATTTTGGTAAAAATTTAATATTGCGAAACAAAATGGCGGCCTAGTGAAGTGTTAAAAATTATTATTAAAAAACTACTCATCCAATTTATCTCAAATTTTGCAAAAACAACATGTATTATGTTGAAATCAAGTGGTAAAATTTTGGTAAGAATCCAAGATGGCGGTATAATAAAACATTTTAAAATTCAGCCTGAAAAAACTGCTTAATGGTTTGATTTCAAATTGTGTGCCATAACTAATTGTGGTATAGGGATCACCTAGTAAAAGAGTGGTACTAATTAAAGATGGCCGAACAAAATGTTTGTAACCGTGAAAAAATCACCCTTTCAGGTTTTACACATCTTTACGTTTTAGCGTCGCTAGATTCCAAAAAATATGTTTTATCAATTCCGTCGGTCCATCTGTTGGTCTGTCTGTCAGTTCGCGGCATAACTTAAAAACTACTTACCCGATTTCCTTCAAATTTTGGTCAAAAATTAAGGGTCATATGAGGATGACCTGGGAACATTTTGGTAAAAATCCAATATGGCGAAACAAAATGCCGGCCTAGTGAAGTCTTAAGAAAAAAATAATAAAAAACTGCTCATCCAATTTATCTCAAATTTTGCAAAAAAACATCAAGTATTATATTGGAATCAACTGGTAATATTTTGGTACGAATCCAAGATGGGGAAACAAAATGGAGGCTTAATAAAATATTTAAAAATTCAGCCTGAAAATCTGCTTAATGGTTTGATTTCAATGTAATAACTAATTGTGGTATAGGGATCAACTAAAAAAATTTTGGTACTAATTCAAGGTGGCCGAACAAAATGGCTGCAAAATAAAAACTATGTAATCCTGAAAAAATCATCCTCTCAAGCTTTACACGTCTTTCCATTTTAGCGCTCCTAGATGCCAAAAAAAATGTTTTATCAAATCCGTCGGTTCGTCTGTCGATATGTCTGTCTGTCTGTCCGTCAGTTTGCGGCGTAGCTTAAAGACTACTTACCCGATTGATTTCAAATTCTCATCAAAAATTATAGGGGTATGACTGTTGAAGTTTCGCAACTTAATTGTTGCATCCTCAGGATACATACATTTTATATCCTGCATGATACCCATATTAGCAGTCTTTACCTACTCCGTTGGTACGCAGATATTTCCCAGATATTAAATTTCTAAATGGTTTTCGTTATCTATCTTCTTGTTGTAAAGTTAGAGTGGTGTATTATTTGGGGTTAGGAAATATCTGCTGACCAATGGAGTAGGTAAAGACTAATACGGGTTTCATGCAGGATATACAATCTTTGTGCACTGAGGATGAAACCGTAAATTGGAGAAACGTCAGCAATTTAAAAAAGGGACTTTGTTTTTTTTACTGGATCATAACACCAAATAATACACCAATCTAACATAACAAGAGGATCGTTAACGAAAACCATTCAGAAACTTAATATCTGCGGACCAACGGAGTAGGTAAGGACTGATAGTATGGGTTTCAATTTAAGATGGCTAAACAAAATGACGGCCAAATAAAATTTTTAAAATATCAAAGTAAAAAGATCTTGTTCAATTGATTTTAAATTATGCCCAAAAGTCAAGTGTGGCATAGGTAGAAAGGAAATGGTAAACATATTGGCAGCAATCCGATATCATGGAACAAAATGAATAAAAATGAAGAGACAGTATATGTAACACATATACTGTGTTCATGTACTGAACTAAATTGGATTGGAAGAGAGCTATCTCGTGAGGTATTGTTTAAACAATAAACAGTTGAAACCCATACTACCAGTGCCGCACACAAGATCAGACTAAGACCTCAACTAGAGTTCATTTTATTCATTAAGGAAAATTTGCTAAATAAAACGTCAAACATGGAGTCAAAAACATATTAAATGGTTTATAATTTCTACAGTTAATACCTTTCAAATATAAAATATATCTATAACGTTTTCGACTTGATTTTAAGTAGCTGATATTTTTTTCGAGTATTAAAAAAATTGCTATACATACAATAAAGATAATTATTAATATTAAGAGATGAAACAGCGGAAATATAGCATTAAATAGTTATATTTTATGGACACGGGGATCTCCTAAATCGTCGCCCCTCTTAACTTTTTTATTTTACGTGTGACAATGATGAGTATAGAAGGAAAAACCAAGAACTTATCTTTTTAATGATATTTTAAATATTCGATTTTGAAATTTTATTTATTAATAAAATATGATAATTCAATGCGTCAAATATTTTAAGAATCAACTGTTACAAATTAAGAAATCTGACAATTGATATATCAAAAAATCAATTCCTATAAGTAATTAAATATAAAGGTGGTCCACCGGGCCTTCATTTTCTCCAACAATAAAAATGAGTGAAAATAGATCATAGTGTGCCATACTCATCAGAGGAGAATTTAAACAATTTCATAAGAAACATTTCAAAGACGTTACGAGAAACATACGAAAATTTTCACCATATGCTTCATGCAAAGAATGTTTGAAAAAATGAGGTTTAAAGCCATTTAAAATTAAACCCACTACAAAACTTACCCAAGGGCGAAAAGATGCTCTGGTCGCATTTTGACAACTGATTTTAGATGGAATAGATATAAACAACAATTTTGTGAACAATTTTTTGCATTGACGAGTCTACCTAAAAAAAATACGAGACAATTGGCTAGAGTAGAGATAATTCACGTTGTCTTAGGAAATTTAGGTTCCAAGGCTGATAATCCGTAAATGTGGTGTGGTATCCTGGGCGATAGAGTCATTGGTCCGTAGTTTTTTGATACTGTGTTAAATGAAGCCCGCTATTTAGTATTTTTGGATAACGAGTTAGAACAATATTTAGAAGATTTGCCTTTAATGTAGCAAATTATTATTTCCCAGCAGGATAGGGCACCACCTCACTATTGGTGGTTTGCTTAATTATCTTAAAAAGAAGGTTTTCTGAAGAAATGCGATAATTAAATGACCAGCAAATTTCCCGATATGACACCTATGGAAAAATATCAATTATCTTAAAGTTTTAATATGAAATGAAATAATATAATTGAAAATAAATAACCCAGCAAGTCTAAATAAGTTACAAACAAGAATATTATAATCTCGAACTGGCAACTCTTCTAACATATCTTCAATTTCGTTTTGTAAAAAATGCAGTTATCTTGCACCATTTAAATTTAGATTAAATAATATTGGTCCTATTATACGGTTTTTTAAAATTCCGTACCGCACATGGGCGGCCCTGCGTTTTACTTCGTTGAATTTGTTTCGGATTCAGTGGCGGCTCTTCCATAGGGTCATTCGGTCAATGACTCCCCAAAAATATTTCAGAAAATAAATTATTCGTTTGACCGTCCCTCCTAATAGTTGTAATAAAACGCGAACCTTGGGAAAAGTTAAATACGCTACATTATTCGAATGGTCTCGTTGAATTGCCCTGATTACCTTAAAGCTTAAAGAAAATTTCACAGCTACCGAGCGGCAGCCGAACGTGATAGCAAATGGAATATGAAATCGCAATTTGGGTCGTCAGCTGGTCTCTTCTCGTAATTCAATCGATCGGTTGAGTTATCACGTCGACATGCGGAAGTTCAATTGTTCAGATGTCTCGCGGTTGATATTCTAACTCGATATTGTTTCGAACACTTTTAATAGATGAACATTGATTTATATACTGTTTTTTGTAATATATATTTTTTTATTATTATGATCCATGTGTGAGTTGGAAATATCAAGAAATAAAATGTTGGTAGTGACTAGTGCAATTTTGCAAAAATAACCAATTTCAAGGTGGTCTATGTTTGAGTTATGAATATAAATGAAATAAAATGTCGGTAGTGCGAAAAATTAAACAACTGAAGAGTGCTAACGAGCTCAATTTTGAGAAAATAACCGAGTTTAAGGTAAGTGGTCGCAATTTGCCAGAACTTAGTATGCGACAAAGTAGTAAAGACAAAAATAAAGAGGTTCTTCGAAACTGTCCCAAAAGTATGTGCGATTTAGCTAACTGGATATGTGGTTGTGAAGTCTCTAACTTATTTTAATGTTATGTTTCTTTGTTGTTTTTTAAGGACTCGTCGGGCTCATTATGGTGCAAAACCCGTGTTAAAGACTTAAAACACTTAAAAGAAAAAATATAAAAACATGCGTTTTCTGCAGATCACATGAAATGTTCGGTGAACTATGTTACGGTCGGAAGTGTTGATATTTGCACTCAGCTAGACACAGGTTATAGAAAATCCCTTAGGGATTTTAACAAAAATGTATCCAAAATTGTGGGGCATTCAAGAGGGCACTACGTGGCCATGATGAAACGGCTTTGTCTGAAAATCCAGGGGTTTTTTGAGGGCTTATAAACTTTGTTGAGGAGTTGGGCCAAGATAGACTGCTTTAGCAATGTTAAGTATCGAGAAATCGTTTATAAAAGGAATGTGTTTGCAATTTTAACGAACGTTCATTCAGAATTTTTCTAATTCTAAAGAACGAAGAGTAGACCTGAACTTCGAGAGAATTTAAAGATAAGATATTTATTTTTAATTTTAAGTATGTGTATTTTTAAATTTGTTCGGATTATCGGTGGCCCAATAATGTGTATATTTAGGGTTATACACTCCTGAAGTGGTGAACCTGGCTTTATCTGTAAAAATAATACGATTTAAAAAGTGTCTGTCTTCGTTTCAAAACCGCAATATTTCTTGACAAAAATATACTCTTTGTAACTTTTGATCCTCTGTCAAATCCTGGACGGGTAAATATCTGTAAGGATGATATTTATTAAACTGTAAAATAGTTTTAATTTTCTGGGCGGATTTATTTATTCTTCTTGCAACATTTTTATGAACTTTTTCTAGATTTTCTGCAGTGAAAAAAAAAGTTTAAATAATATTAATTTAATAACATACTAAGCAATATATTCAATTCTAAATTTTCATCTCTTCTAACTCTCCTGGATCACTTTTTAACTGACTTGGCCTCTTCAAACAATCTAAAAATGTTTTAATTGTTTTTTGTATTAGGAACTGTTCGACCAGGACGTAACTAATTATATCGCCTTTGAACTAGAGCCGTATTTGACTTGTTTGAGTAATATAAATTGAATTATTTCTAGTTTTTCATTATCTGAATAACCCATTTTCAAATAGGATTTTAACTTTTTAAAAATTATGAGCTAAAATGTTAAAATAAAATATTTCAGGTGCCATAGTAACTAAGAAATATGAGCTCGTTTGTTTTATGGCAACGATATTCAGTAAAAGCCAAACTGTAATTCCATAAAATGGTGTCATATTTCTGGAACGGCTCAAGGGAATGCCAGCATATCACATATTTTCGAAATATATTTACAAAACGTTTATTGTAGAAAACAGTTTACAGATTGGTGTCCATTCTATAATCTACAAGTACAAGTATTCTGCCAATGCAAAATATAAGTCGTAAGTAGTGTAATATTACATGCAAGTAGAAACAAAACTGTAAGTACTTAAGTATTAATTACTACATGGCTTTAAATAAACGTTAAGTTTTCTCTTACCTGAGCGTTTACCCATCTGATCATTTTGCTTGCCACAGTAATTTTTTATAAATGTATTTGAAATACTACTAAGTAATTAGTAATATTAAGATATTAACAACCGTTTCTACAGAATGCATACTGCATTCTTCAAAATAAATGAAATATTCTTGTTTTAAGAGATTTAAAGATTA